>JAYWMT010000094.1:0-487164 GCA_039090855.1 Macrothele yani | reverse complement strand
GAGAAATAGGAAAAATATTATTCTAAGTCCAAGTTTTAAGCGTTTTTTTCCAAAGAAATACTGACACCAAATCTAAGGCAACGGTTTCATGTTAATTTGCATGTATTCGTCTTATGTGCTCTTTTATATTAACATTGAAGGTTTGAAAACTTTAAGGTGTATTGGATAAAAGTTGGTGTGTTCTTTTCTTTGATTAGGGTGGGCCGATCCTGAATGTAGTGCAATATCAGGTCAACCCGTGACAGAGCCGAGGCAAGCCCCTAGGAACTCCGTCGAATTACAAAAAATTCGTTTAATATCGTGACCCACAGTGTGAGTCATACCAGATATTAAGCTGATAAGAACAGATATTAAAACATTTATTTTCATGCTAAATCATGTAAATATTTACAAACACTAAGAATAATAGGCACCGTGGTAATCCCACTAGCATGCATTGTACAATTGTAAGTGCCTTTACAAATACTACACTTTGATCTTAGCCGATAGGCCGAGAAGCGATGAAAAAACGCGGTTTCAAACTTTTCAGGGTGAAAGGAAACGATGTCCATATGTCCTTTCACTTTTAAAAAAAAAATATTTCTTATTTTTTACTAGAAAGTTAAAAAAAACTTCGATGTGGTCGAAAGTGTATTTTTCTATATATTCTTATTTTTTCAAAGAAATTACTGTCGAGAAATTTCAAAAAAAAGTTTTATGTTAATTATTATATGTATTTGTTTTACGTATTCATTTATATTAACATTAAAGATTTGCAAACTTAAAGTTGTGTTGTATAAGTCAATGGTTTCATTGTATTAGTATGTTTTCGTTTTATGAGCTTTTTTTATGGTAACATTGAAGATTTGAAACCTTTAAAGTGTATTGGATACTCCTGAGCGAGTGGAAGGTAATACTCAAGTTTTCTCTTGCGTCGTTCAAAAGAAAAAGCGTTTCGTATTTGTTCTCAAAGGGGATTTGGACATCAATAACTTATAAGTTCTCCTTTGTAGAGTCCACAACGACTAGGTCCGGTCTCAAGTCAGTTTCAGCAAGAGAGAGGAGGAAATTTTTTGATAAATTTAAATCCAAGGGTTTCAGGAAAAAGTGTACTAACAACACAGAATACAGTAAAGTAGAAAGGAGAAATAGGAAAAATATTATTCTAAGTCCAAGTTTTAAGCGTTTTTTTTCCAAAGAAATACTGACACCAAATCTAAGGCAACGGTTTCATGTTAATTTGCATGTATTCGTCTTATGAAACCTTTAAAGTGTATTGGATACTCCTGAGCGAGTGGAAGGTAATACTCAAGTTTTCTCTTGCGTCGTTCAAAAGAAAAAGCGTTTCGTATTTGTTCTCAAAGGGGATTTGGACATCAATAACTTATAAGTTCTCCTTTGTAGAGTCCACAACGACTAGGTCCGGTCTCAAGTCAGTTTCAGCAAGAGAGAGGAGGAAATTTTTTGATAAATTGTGATCCAAGGCTTTCAGGAAAAAGTGTACTAATAACACAGAATATAGTAATGTAGAAAGGAGAAATAGGAAAAATATTATTCTAAGTCCAAGTTTTAAGCGTTTTTTTCCAAACAAATACTGACACCAAATCTAAGGCAACGGTTTCATGTTAATTTGCATGTATTCGTCTTATGTGCTCTTTTATATTAACATTGAAGGTTTGAAAACTTTAAGGTGTATTGGATAAAAGTTGGTGTGTTCTTTTCTTTGATTAGGGTGGGCCGATCCTGAATGTAGTGCAATATCAGGTCAACCCGTGACAGAGCCGAGGCAAGCCCCTAGGAACTCCGTCGAATTACAAAAATTCGTTTAATATCGTGACCCACAGTGTGAGTCATACCAGATATTAAGCTGATAAGAACAGATATTAAAACATTTATTTTCATGCTAAATCATGTAAATATTTACAAACACTAAGAATAATAGGCACCGTGGTAATCCCACTAGCATGCATTGTACAATTGTAAGTGCCTTTACAAACCCTGAAAAAAGAAAATAATATGTGCCGCCAAACCCTTTGTGCGCAGCTCAGGTTTGGACGGCTATCGTTGCCACCCTTTGTGCGCAGCTCAGGTGGTTTTCTAACTCCCTTTGTGACGCAGCTCAGGAGTTAGTAGGGGACAACAAGTTTGTTGGGGGACGTCCACTTACTACACTTTGATCTTAGCCGATAGGCCGAGAAGCGATGAAAAACGCGGTTTCAAACTTTTCAGGGTGAAAGGAAACGATGTCCATATGTCCTTTCACTTTTAAAAAAAAAATATTTCTTATTTTTTACTAGAAAGTTAAAAAAAACTTCGATGTGGTCGAAAGTGTATTTTTCTATATATTCTTATTTTTTCAAAGAAATTACTGTCGAGAAATTTCAGAAAAAAGTTTTATGTTAATTATTATATGTATTTGTTTTACGTATTCATTTATATTAACATTAAAGATTTGCAAACTTAAAGTTGTGTTGTATAAGTCAATGGTTTCATTGTATTAGTATGTTTTCGTTTTATGAGCTTTTTTTATGGTAACATTGAAGATTTGAAACCTTTAAAGTGTATTGGATACTCCTGAGCGAGTGGAAGGTAATACTCAAGTTTTCTCTTGCGTCGTTCAAAAGAAAAAGCGTTTCGTATTTGTTCTCAAAGGGGATTTGGACATCAATAACTTATAAGTTCTCCTTTGTAGAGTCCACAACGACTAGGTCCGGTCTCAAGTCAGTTTCAGCAAGAGAGAGGAGGAAATTTTTTGATAAATTTAAATCCAAGGGTTTCAGGAAAAAGTGTACTAACAACACAGAATACAGTAATGTAGAAAGGAGAAATAGGAAAAATATTATTCTAAGTCCAAGTTTTAAGCGTTTTTTTCCAAAGAAATACTGACACCAAATCTAAGGCAACGGTTTCATGTTAATTTGCATGTATTCGTCTTATGTGCTCTTTTATATTAACATTGAAGGTTTGAAAACTTTAAGGTGTATTGGATAAAAGTTGGTGTGTTCTTTTCTTTGATTAGGGTGGGCCGATCCTGAATGTAGTGCAATATCAGGTCAACCCGTGACAGAGCCGAGGCAAGCCCCTAGGAACTCCGTCGAATTACAAAAATTCGTTTAATATCGTGACCCACAGTGTGAGTCATACCAGATATTAAGCTGATAAGAACAGATATTAAAACATTTATTTTCATGCTAAATCATGTAAATATTTACAAACACTAAGAATAATAGGCACCGTGGTAATCCCACTAGCATGCATTGTACAATTGTAAGTGCCTTTACAAATACTACACTTTGATCTTAGCCGATAGGCCGAGAAGCGATGAAAAACGCGGTTTCAAACTTTTCAGGGTGAAAGGAAACGATGTCCATATGTCCTTTCACTTTTAAAAAAAAAATATTTCTTATTTTTTACTAGAAAGTTAAAAAAAAACTTCGATGTGGTCGAAAGTGTATTTTTCTATATATTCTTATTTTTTCAAAGAAATTACTGTCGAGAAATTTCAGAAAAAGTTTTATGTTAATTATTATATGTATTTGTTTTACGTATTCATTTATATTAACATTAAAGATTTGCAAACTTAAAGTTGTGTTGTATAAGTCAATGGTTTCATTGTATTAGTATGTTTTCGTTTTATGAGCTTTTTTATGGTAACATTGAAGATTTGAAACCTTTAAAGTGTATTGGATACTCCTGAGCGAGTGGAAGGTAATACTCAAGTTTTCTCTTGCGTCGTTCAAAAGAAAAAGCGTTTCGTATTTGTTCTCAAAGGGGATTTGGACATCAATAACTTATAAGTTCTCCTTTGTAGAGTCCACAACGACTAGGTCCGGTCTCAAGTCAGTTTCAGCAAGAGAGAGGAGGAAATTTTTTGATAAATTGTGATCCAAGGCTTTCAGGAAAAAGTGTACTAATAACACAGAATATAGTAATGTAGAAAGGAGAAATAGGAAAAATATTATTCTAAGTCCAAGTTTTAAGCGTTTTTTTCCAAACAAATACTGACACCAAATCTAAGGCAACGGTTTCATGTTAATTTGCATGTATTCGTCTTATGTGCTCTTTTATATTAACATTGAAGGTTTGAAAACTTTAAGGTGTATTGGATAAAAGTTGGTGTGTTCTTTTCTTTGATTAGGGTGGGCCGATCCTGAATGTAGTGCAATATCAGGTCAACCCGTGACAGAGCCGAGGCAAGCCCCTAGGAACTCCGTCGAATTACAAAATTCGTTTAATATCGTGACCCACAGTGTGAGTCATACCAGATATTAAGCTGATAAGAACAGATATTAAAACATTTATTTTCATGCTAAATCATGTAAATATTTACAAACACTAAGAATAATAGGCACCGTGGTAATCCCACTAGCATGCATTGTACAATTGTAAGTGCCTTTACAAACCCTGAAAAAGAAAATAATATGTGCCGCCAAACCCTTTGTGCGCAGCTCAGGTTTGGACGGCTATCGTTGCCACCCTTTGTGCGCAGCTCAGGTGGTTTTCTAACTCCCTTTGTGACGCAGCTCAGGAGTTAGTAGGGGACAACAAGTTTGTTGGGGGACGTCCACTTACTACACTTTGATCTTAGCCGATAGGCCGAGAAGCGATGAAAAACGCGGTTTCAAACTTTTCAGGGTGAAAGGAAACGATGTCCATATGTCCTTTCACTTTTAAAAAAAAATATTTCTTATTTTTTACTAGAAAGTTAAAAAAAAACTTCGATGTGGTCGAAAGTGTATTTTTCTATATATTCTTATTTTTTCAAAGAAATTACTGTCGAGAAATTTCAGAAAAAAGTTTTATGTTAATTATTATATGTATTTGTTTTACGTATTCATTTATATTAACATTAAAGATTTGCAAACTTAAAGTTGTGTTGTATAAGTCAATGGTTTCATTGTATTAGTATGTTTTCGCTTTATGAGCTTTTTTTATGGTAACATTGAAGATTTGAAACCTTTAAAGTGTATTGGATACTCCTGAGCGAGTGGAAGGTAATACTCAAGTTTTCTCTTGCGTCGTTCAAAAGAAAAAGCGTTTCGTATTTGTTCTCAAAGGGGATTTGGACATCAATAACTTATAAGTTCTCCTTTGTAGAGTCCACAACGACTAGGTCCGGTCTCAAGTCAGTTTCAGCAAGAGAGAGGAGGAAATTTTTTGATAAATTTAAATCCAAGGGTTTCAGGAAAAAGTGTACTAACAACACAGAATACAGTAATGTAGAAAGGAGAAATAGGAAAAATATTATTCTAAGTCCAAGTTTTAAGCGTTTTTTTCCAAAGAAATACTGACACCAAATCTAAGGCAACGGTTTCATGTTAATTTGCATGTATTCGTCTTATGTGCTCTTTTATATTAACATTGAAGGTTTGAAAACTTTAAGGTGTATTGGATAAAAGTTGGTGTGTTCTTTTCTTTGATTAGGGTGGGCCGATCCTGAATGTAGTGCAATATCAGGTCAACCCGTGACAGAGCCGAGGCAAGCCCCTAGGAACTCCGTCGAATTACAAAAATTCGTTTAATATCGTGACCCACAGTGTGAGTCATACCAGATATTAAGCTGATAAGAACAGATATTAAAACATTTATTTTCATGCTAAATCATGTAAATATTTACAAACACTAAGAATAATAGGCACCGTGGTAATCCCACTAGCATGCATTGTACAATTGTAAGTGCCTTTACAAATACTACACTTTGATCTTAGCCGATAGGCCGAGAAGCGATGAAAAACGCGGTTTCAAACTTTTCAGGGTGAAAGGAAACGATGTCCATATGTCCTTTCACTTTTAAAAAAAAAAATATTTCTTATTTTTTACTAGAAAGTTAAAAAAACTTCGATGTGGTCGAAAGTGTATTTTTTCTATATATTCTTATTTTTTCAAAGAAATTACTGTCGAGAAATTTCAGAAAAAGTTTTATGTTAATTATTATATGTATTTGTTTTACGTATTCATTTATATTAACATTAAAGATTTGCAAACTTAAAGTTGTGTTGTATAAGTCAATGGTTTCATTGTATTAGTATGTTTTCGTTTTATGAGCTTTTTTATGGTAACATTGAAGATTTGAAACCTTTAAAGTGTATTGGATACTCCTGAGCGAGTGGAAGGTAATACTCAAGTTTTCTCTTGCGTCGTTCAAAAGAAAAGCGTTTCGTATTTGTTCTCAAAGGGGATTTGGACATCAATAACTTATAAGTTCTCCTTTGTAGAGTCCACAACGACTAGGTCCGGTCTCAAGTCAGTTTCAGCAAGAGAGAGGAGGAAATTTTTTGATAAATTGTGATCCAAGGCTTTCAGGAAAAAGTGTACTAATAACACAGAATATAGTAATGTAGAAAGGAGAAATAGGAAAAATATTATTCTAAGTCCAAGTTTTAAGCGTTTTTTTCCAAACAAATACTGACACCAAATCTAAGGCAACGGTTTCATGTTAATTTGCATGTATTCGTCTTATGTGCTCTTTTATATTAACATTGAAGGTTTGAAAACTTTAAGGTGTATTGGATAAAAGTTGGTGTGTTCTTTTCTTTGATTAGGGTGGGCCGATCCTGAATGTAGTGCAATATCAGGTCAACCCGTGACAGAGCCGAGGCAAGCCCCTAGGAACTCCGTCGAATTACAAAAATTCGTTTAATATCGTGACCCACAGTGTGAGTCATACCAGATATTAAGCTGATAAGAACAGATTTCTTTTCTTTATTCGTTTGAGAAATACATACAGAAATTTTGTTTAGACTGTGTTTTACATACTTTACCCACAATTAGTGGGTAGAAGAGGCGCAACTGGGTAGTGCGTACAAAACATAAAAACGCCCCCAAAAAAGGGAGCGGAGCACCGTGCAACAGTGGATCAGGTAAATAAGATACAGACATTGTCCAAAGACAAGGGAGAAGCAATCCAATAATATACAAAACAACTAACACAATATTGGTAAGGATATAGGGAAATAGTACAATTACAAAATGAGTGATAGACAAGAATATAAGGTGTATACAAAAAGAATTAACAAATGCACCCTAGTGGGGTGACAAAGGTGGTGACAGTATCAAGATGTAGTGCAGCAGTTGAATGGAACTAGCACCTGAGGCAATAGCACAGCACAACATCTTGATATAATCCAGATCAGATTTAATAGACATTTAATTTAGATAAGTAAAGGGAGGTCAATTTGGTGGAGTATCTGGAATAGAATATTGTCGGTGGCCCGTGACGTGCTCTATATAAATGTCCCTGGACCACCGAATAGTATCCGAAACTATGAGTTTTCTCATAAGTAACGCAAAGTTGCAGTTAACCTGCAGGTACCTCAAGACGAGATCGTTCTCATCATCCCAAGCACCCAGGGAACCAACAATAATGGCATTCAGGAATACCGAGTATCCAAGCGTTCGGTACTCCTGGGCGACCGGGACGTATTTTTCGAGTTTTTGGAACGAGTCTCCTGCAGCCGGCGAAGTCTGTTTTCAAACGTGACCGCCACGTCGACAATGAAGACCTTCTTTTCTTGCTCATTTATCACAAGCAGATCCGGACGAAGTCTAGAGGCGAGATGAGGCGGGGCTCTGTTGAGACGCGTGGAACCCAAAGAAGACGGTACAGCCTCTGCGATGCGAAAGAGGATTGCATCGTGTCGGTGTTTCCAGGCAGAGCTGTGCATCCGGCAGGCGTTAAGAACATGAGGAAGTGTCTCTTGAGGATACTCGCAACGCCTGCATTTCTGGTCCACTAGACCAGTCCGGAATGAGCCGCGTAGAGCCGTGCAGTTGAGGCGAGCACGGAAGACGAAGTTCCAGTCAGCGAACCTCATATATCGCCCTGTTCGGAGGAAATGATTGGAGCAAGAGTTCAACGCCGAGGCTTCAATGACTTTTCCCTGGTCTGGGAGTTTCATCAGGTGTAGAAGGTAGTGGTCCTGGAGTGAACGTTTCAGATGAGCCTCGATTGAGAACCTGGTGGAGCGAACAAAGGGGGTTCTTGAAGGGCGAGGAATGAAGATGTCAAGGGTGGCTCGGCCTTCATTGTATTGCCACTCAAAGCCTGTTTTTTCAGCAAGGCGTCTGGAGGCGGCGCGAACCCGCGTCCAAAAGGAGTGAATTTCATTGCTCGTCCATCTTCTGCCTCTCACGTTGCGGCCATTCAGGAAATCCGCAAGGTCTGGGCCGGACGGACGGTCCTTAGTGAAGCGTTGAATGATCTCAGAGAGGCTAGTCTGAGCCAGAAGAACTATGTTGTCATCCCGAGAGGAGACAATTCTCGCGGCTTGAGCGACAAGGGCAACATCCACCAGATCCGAGAGCGGAAGCAGGCCCGAGCCTCCGTTATGTGAAGCAAGAAACAATGCAGCCGTCGCAGACCTATTTGGTAGGTTGAACCACTTTCTCAAAGAGGCACGGAGAAGGTTGTCAAATTTCTTGACAGATTTCTTGAGGATGAAGGACGTCCTCAAAGCAAACCCAGTCTGTGAGAAGATGAAAGTTTGAGCAGCATCCAACTTTTGCCAGGGGAGAGCAAAGAGTCACTCAAAAGCCGGAGCTCGTTGGTGATTTTTTGGAGAAGTGGGGTGTGGGGCTCGAAAGCCCGGAACCCAGTCGGCGTCCCAAGGTGAGGGTAGGTGTCGCCCTCAGACAGGATGGGAATGGATGAGCCTTCCATCGAAAAAGAAGTCGATCGGCAGCGTCTACCCTTTCTGCAATCCAAATGTAAGGAAGCACATTTCGAGGGGTTGAAGTGGAGTCCCAAGGCATGAGCCTCTCGCTGAATAACGTCAAGGAGACACTGAAGGCTGGCAGGGGAGGAAGCGAAGATGGCGATATCGTCCGCATAAGCCACGATGTTCAGTTGTTGGGAGAACACACGTACTCCATGAAGAGGTGCCAAGGAGGAAATCTTCCTAATCATCGGTTCGATACACAGATTAAAGAGGAGAGGGCTGAGGGGGCAGCCCTGGCGAACTCCCGTAAACATAGGGATAGGGTTGGAGAGCTGGCCCCCAGCCCTAATTACGCCGAAGGAGTCCGTGTAAAAGTCCTGAATTAACTCACAAAGCTCAGGTGGAATTCCGATAGAACGGATGGTGTGGAAGATGAGTTCATGAGGCACCGATCCGAAAGCATTCTGAAGGTCCAGCCAGGCCACCGCAAGTGCGCGGTTTTTCCGGCGGGACTCATCGATAACTTGTTGGAGAAGGAAGTTATGCTCCGGGCAGCCATCAAATTCCCGGAATCCCTTCTGCGAGGGAGACAAGTGACCGCACTTGGCAGCCCAGGGTCCAAGGCGTTTGGCCAGGACTCCGGAGAGGATTTTCGCCACCGTGCGGATGATGGAAATGGGCCTCCAGTTGTCAATAGAGTCCATAGGTCCATGTTTGTGGATTAGTACCAGGTGGGAGGATTTCCAAGAGGGTGGAATCTTCCTGAAGTTGAAGCAGAGTTCGAAAATCCTGGTGAGGGCAAATCCGTTAGGGTCCGCCTGACGGAGATTTGCATACGTAAGGCCGTCAGGGCCTGGAGCAGTATTGGGAACCGCACGCATCCGGGTCCAAACCTCCTCACGAGTCGGGACCCCCGCCAGGTCCAGTAAGTCTGAAGAATCCTGAGAAATAGAAGGCCCAAGAGGGTCGGCCGATCCCCCCCAGAGGGAGACGAAGTCATCCAAGTCCGGGTCCCGAGGAGTAGCCGGAACAGTTGAGATTCCTGGGAGTGAGGGCATACGTTCACAACGCCTGTAGGTCTCAGAGAAGTGGGTAGTCAGTTGATCCATAGGGATATTGCAATGGGGCGAATCCTGCCGCCAAATCTCCGATAAGGCTGCGCGTCTGTTTTCACGGTAGAGCTTCTGAATTCTCGACGCCTCAGCCGCAGAGTAAGCAGGCGCGTTTACCCGCAGAGGAAATGATCTCGTAGGCCGGTTGGGTGGGTTGGGCCCACGGAAGAAACGTCTTCTTGAAGCTGAAGGTCTGGGAGTTCGAGTAGCGCCTACGGCTGAGGAAGAACGTCCCTTCGCCACCGACGCGAACTGAGAGAACTGTGAAAGCACCGAGTTGATGGCCTCCTGGGCCAGGTCCCAAGAAGGTTCCTGAAGATTCAACATCTCCAACCAAGCCTGCTGTTTAACATTTGGCTTAGGGCCCGACCTCCTCTGACCACGAACAATTTTTTCCGTGGTAACAGAGTAAGTGATGATAGGAGGGTCTGGGCGGAGAGCAGGAGGAAGATCGGCTTGCGAAGAGGCGGCCGGACGAGAAGATGAGGATCCGGGCGGCAGAGAGCGTCCCTTAGAAGAAGATGGGAGTCCCGAGGAAGGAGCAGGATTGAGTTTGTTCGGCTTCCTAGCCTTTCCAAGTCTCTTCAGCAAGGTTGTCGCCACTCTGTCGACTCTAGACCTGAGAGCCGGTATGTTGAGGATAAAGAACCGAAGCTCAGAAAGTCCAAGACCCATGAGGCCCTGGAGCAATGGTTCGACGAGATCAGGATACCAGCCAGAAAGAATGCCCCGGAATTTGGTTCTAAGTGCGTTCCGCTCTTCCGCAGGGCGAGGAAGAGGCCGAGAAGATGAGAGCCGAGCAGCAGGGCGCCCCGAAGTAGCAGTATCTCGAAGAGAGGGGGAAGATCAAAAGTCACTGTTCTCGAAGGCTTGGCTGACGAGGAACGCCGAGCAGGAGACTGCGGGCGAGTTGGTCCAGGAGGAAGACCCTGGGGGCGGGAGGTCTCCGCCCCAGGCAGTGGAGACTGGTCGGAGTCATTAGCCGGCCTAGAGGCAGATGAAGAAGGGCGGATGTCCGAAGGAGGGGCGCCAAAGCCCAGCTTACCGGCGATCCAATCCAATTCAGCCTTCAGCAAGGAAGGCCTGGAAGCAAGAAGAGAAAGTTGTTGAGGTGGAAGCATTGAAAGCTTCGCACACAGTTTACCCGCGGCCTTTGGGAAGCGCGCGTGGATGTAACGGAAGATGGCAGCATTCAAGTCCTTCACATCACATTGAGCAGAGTCGAAGAGCCGAGCGGTTCGGGTGAGACCATGGATGAAGAAGTGGTTGAGCAACCCCTGATGCGATGTGGTAGAGAAAGCACACACGTTACAGCAGAACCGCAAAGGCTCCTTACTGTCAAAGGAGAGTGGTTTATTACGAAAGCAAAAGTGTTTAGCGGGAGCAGACAGTTTTGTCTTGCAGATGGAGCACCCATAGCATAGTTCGTAGTTGATCTAGGTGGTGAAATTTTTTAAGGTGATGTACAACTGAGCCCCTGGTGACGGCCCAGTTAGCAGATTTGAAGGATCTGCCACAGGTGTCCGAAGGGCAGACAAACGTCGTACAGGTGGGAAAGAAGATATGCCAGATGCCATTGGTGTCCAGATGAGATCTGTGTAGTAGCAGGTCAGACCAAGAAGGTGGTAGGCAACCAATGTCCTCCGAAGAGGGAGACGGGGAGCAGCAGGCTGACAATCAAAGCCAAAGGGTAGTTGGGATGGTGCCAGTGAAGGGTCACCCTTGGGGGCAAGCTGCAATCCCCCGAACAAAAAAGGTGGGAGAGAAGAACAGGGCGGGGGCCCAGAGGCAGGCTCCAAGCCTGGGCCCTCGAAAGTCAAGGGCGCGGTAACTCTCACTAAAGCATCCAAGGAGCAGTAATCCAAAAGAGAGAGGTCCTGTAGTTCCTCCAATTGAAGACGAAGTAGAGAAGCTTCCAACGCTGCAGAAAGGCTTGGGAAGAAATCCATGAGTTGGGGCGCAGCGCGCTCCATAAGTCGGCCTTAAGTGCAGTAGAATCGTCCGAAAGGTGGGTGCGGGAGGCAGGACGGTCGGGTAGCATCAGAGACTGGCGGAACAGCTGGTATAAGATGAAGGGAGACTTTTCCAGAAGCTCCCGTTCCAAGGCCGAAAAATCCGGAAGAGTCGGCCAAATACTGTCAAAGTCGAAGGATGGAAAGGTACTTTCGAAGAAGACACGTGCAAGAGCCCGGAAGTCCCGCTCGTCTACCTTAGCGGGCAGGGGGGCGAGAAGATCTCCTCCTCAACCGGCTCTTGGGAGAGGATGAGCACGTCCTTGTGCGAGGAGCCCGGAGCCAGGAGGGTCGAGTCTCGCTCACCCGGGAGCGAAGAATCCAAAGTCCCGGGAAAGATCCGACTTCTCTGTGGCCGAGGGGTGAGCATCCTACCCCGAGGCGGTGGAGGAGGAAGAAGTGAGCGGAACACCGCAAGCAGTTCAGTGCGGCAAGAAACTAGGGCCTGTAGTCTGTCAGTCGTGAGAGCAGACAAGCAGTCCGCTAAGAACTGAGCTTGTAGAGGAAATTCAAGCCGAGCAACGTGAGCACAGTGTTGTAGAAGATCTAGACGGAGGGATCCATCCTCACGAACTAGAACAGGGTCTGGCGTAGAGGAATCAGAAACACGTGCAGAAGGATCCAAGTCGGACACAGAAGAGACAGTCCCCTTGAAGCAAAACCGTTGAGCATCAGCAAGCCATCCCTCAAGGGCGGAACGCAAGACGTTCTCATCCCTGAAGAGCTGTCGAAGTAGATGGGGGAGGCTTTCCGAAGGCACATGCTTAAATAGGTCATGTGGGTGGGGAAAAGGAGGAGAGCCTTGTGTTCCAGTTCCACCAAGAGGTCACAGCAGGAAGGAGCTGAGCGAGATGCGGACCACCGGGCCACCTGGCTTGAACGAGGTGTCGGAGTAGCAGAGTCCCGACCACTCGGAGGGGCAGCCGCAGCTGGGGACAGCAAGTCGACAGTCAGAGCAGGTAGAGGGTCACATCCGTCAGTCAAGGGAGAGTGAATCTGCAAGCATGAAGTCAAAGCAGGAGGCAGAGGGGCCTCTGGAAGCACCGATGGGAGTTCCGGAGAAGAGGAGGGGTCGGCCGGGGTCAACCTAGAAGAGGCCGGCAGAGCAGGAGCTGGAGCAGACAGTCCAACTGTAGAGGACGGGCCAGTCTCCGAGGGCAAGGAAGAAGGCAGCACAATTGGAGGAACAGCTGGGCCAGTGGGGGAGTCGAGAGCGAGTCCCCATGGCCAGAGCTTCGAGAAGCAGCCCCCGACACAGGCGGGGTCTCAGCCGAAGAGGGAGGAGGAGGCAACGGTGGAATGGCCCTGCGGCCCCTCCCAGTCCATTTTTCTTCTTGTTTTTCTTCTTCCGCTCCCCTTCCCCTCTCCACCCCGCTCACCAAAGCGACTAACGTTGCCTGGAGGAGGAGAAGCAGTTCGCACAGGGTCGCAGGATGCCCTCGGAGAGTCACTCTTATTATTCATTGTCGAGTCGTTCGAGTCACAGTAGGCAGGAAGGACAGGCGAAATGTCCAAATGAGCAAATTGGTTGATAAAAACCTGGGAACCCGGGGTGGAGCACAGCTGGACTGAAGCCAGAGGATCGGGTTCAGGTGAAAATTCCACCGAATGAATTGAATCCAAAGCCGGTTCGACCGGGAGGCCGGGAGTAGTAGAATCCAGCAAAACGGGCGTCCAGTCAAAGAAAGAGGGTTCGCTCGAGAGCATCCAGGCCGGAGTTTCAAAAGCTGGGGGAGGTCGGGATGGCTCCGAAGAAGAGACAGGAACATGTTTCAGCCTGCGACCCCTAGGCACTTCGATACTGTCATCCAAGGTCTGCGGCAGGTTGGGTCCCCGAGAGGCAGGGGAGAATACAGGAGTCTCAGAAAACATGAGGGAGTCAGGATCTCGTTCAGCGAGGAAAAAGTCCCACGGCAGCAACCACTGGTGACATCCAGGTGTGGAGAGTTGAACAATCGAGGGTAGGAGAGGGCCGGAAGAGTCCAGGACCGACGTAGCAGTGCAAGCAGGCTCTGAAGAGGGCACAGCTAGCGAAGCGGGATGAAGAAGTCTCTTGATTATTGGGTCAATAGATAATGGGCTGTCACTAAGCTGGAGTCGCAACAGTTCCAACTTTGCCATGGTAGCAAGTTCAGCAGTAGCCTTGAGCCGGTCAGCAAGTTGATCCCGAAGGTCCAGCAGTCGGCGCAGGTCAGCGTAAGCACAGCACCAGGAGGCTCGAAAATTAGCCTCCTTGAGGCAGAGGAAAGTAGAGTCGATGGCGAATGAGGTCTCCCAAGAGCTGAGTAGACGACTCCTTGGAGGTGACAAGGGCACGTCATCAAGTCCATCCTTTGTTGCAAGAACAGGAGCAGGAAGGTGAGCATCAATCATCAGAGGCAACACCCCTGGCACCCGAGTGGAGGAGGATGGTCTGTGAATGACCACTGGAGACACACACACATAATCCACAAGAGACAAGAGCTCCAAACAAGGGTGCTCATATAGACAGTTCATGGTTGGAGAACAACAGGCGATAGCAAAAGATCAAGGGCAGTATCTGCAGTGGGCGGGGAAGGGGGCAGGAAAGAAAAGAAAGAAAGGGCAACCTCCAGGTGGCGAAAAGAAGAAGCGCTTGCAGGGGGAGTCACAACCCCACACCCCCAGGAGAGACAAGCTCTCCTAGAGAGTCAACCCGGCTCGAGGGAAGTGAACCCTCAGTTTGGGCGGTGGCGCACACTGCAAGCAAAGAAGGGTGGCGGAGACAGGGACCACGTTCAGTATGTCTCCAGGGAATTCCCGTCCAGAGACCCCTGGCAGATCTAGGGCTCAGCAAAACCCCACCAGGCAGTGCAGGCTCTGGATAGGACGAGCGGTGTAGCGACAGACCAGAATGACCCTTAAAAGCAGAAAGGAGAGGTCATTCTGGGCGTGTGTTGTTCCATCCGGGTCCCAGGAGGAGCATCAGCATTGCGGCCAGGTAGTATTCCAGACCCGTGAGGTAATGCCACGGGACTGGCTCACACCGGACCCAATGCCTCAGCCCTCCCTGAGCGCAACACTCAGGAACCCTGATGGCACACTCCACATGGAGGAAGATAAGCAGCAGATACAGTAAAAATTTTGAGAAGACACCAAACAGGGGGACAGGAGCAGGCCGCAAGGACTGAGGTTTAGTAGCCAATAATTTGGGCACTGTGGGGAAGACCCCAGAGGAGTCTACTCTGCAAGCAGAGGACAGAGCAAGTTAGTAGGGAGACCTACTAAAAGTAAGAGACTTGTCACAAGACATGGCAGGGGAATCAAACCCCGGCCAACCACATGGTGAAAAGCACGGTTTACAGGCTGAGCCAAACGTGGGGAACAACAGCTCCCGCCCCTCCCGCCGCCAGGAATGACGGGTAGGGTGCCATGTCTTATAATTTAGAGCGTAATGCTGAGGATAGAGGCCAAATGGTGACTCGTCTAACGCGACAAAAATAAAACAAATTTAAAAAGGAGGAGACATAAATAATTAGAAAAGTTTGCAGCCTGCAGAGAAGGGAGGGCGAAACCCTCCCCCACCCACAACAAGGCGTACGACAACCTACATGGGGTTAATTGATGGTCTTAGGTCAGAAAACCAAACCCGCAGTAGGAGTCGTTTAGTCTAAATCAAGCTTAACCGCAACCCACTGAGCGGGTCGAATGGCGATTAAGCTGATAAGAACAGATATTAAAACATTTATTTTCATGCTAAATCATGTAAATATTTACAAACACTAAGAATAATAGGCACCGTGGTAATCCCACTAGCATGCATTGTACAATTGTAAGTGCCTTTACAAACCCTGAAAAAGAAAATAATATGTGCCGCCAAACCCTTTGTGCGCAGCTCAGGTTTGGACGGCTATCGTTGCCACCCTTTGTGCGCAGCTCAGGTGGTTTTCTAACTCCCTTTGTGGCGCAGCTCAGGAGTTAGTAGGGGACAACAAGTTTGTTGGGGGACGTCCACTGCCGCTCTCCGGTGATGAACTCGGTGTAGATGTCTCTAGACCACTGGATGGCAAGGCTCGAACAGATGGTCTTCATCTTCCTGAGGTATCCGGCTCCGCAGAAGGACTTGAGGATGACGTCGTTGAGGGGGTCCCAGGATCCCAGGGCTCCTACGATGACAGCGTCATTCTTTACCATGCGGAAATCGCTCCTCAGCATCTCGGCCACCGGTTCATACTTCTCTTTCTTTGTCCTCCTGGCCTCGGTGAAGGCGCCAATCCTATTCTCGAATGGGACAGCCACATCGAGAATGATCGCGGTACTTCCTTTGCCAGGACCAGGTCGGGTTTTTCACCGCCTGGCCCTATGCCAAGGTTTTCCGAACGGATCGACCATCCTCGGGAGACCGCCGCATTCTTTACTCGGTCCACGATGTTGTTGTGGCGGTGGTTCCACGCAGCACTAAACTGCCTGCAGTGGTTGAGCACGTGTGGAAGTGTTTCGTTTACGTGCCCACACCTCCTGCAGGACTTGTTACCGCTGGGGTCCCATCGTCGGCATCCGTTCAGGGGAAGCAGGTTTAACCGGGCTCGGTTGATGAAGCGCCAGTCACAGAACCTAAGGTGCTCGCCAGTGTAAATAAAACGCGAGCTCTCAGGTGCTGCGGCTACGCACTCCATCACCTTGCCCTGGTTGGGCCGCTCAATCAGGCGACCTCCAGTGAGTTTTCTGGAGGCTTCCCTGAACTTGTGAAGGAGCAGGTGGCGTTGCCGTATGCGGATTACAGCACCATGCCACTGGACGATTGGAGAGTGTTCCGTCGGGAACTGCCACGAAATCTTTAGTCGGGTGGCAGCCTTTCGAGCCACAGTCCACGCGTCTGCAGCAACATTGCTGGTCCTCCGGTAGTCGTCGTCCATGTGCCCTGAAAGATACTTACCTAGGTCCTCGGGCTGTGGTTCACGGTGGATTCTCCTCTTGGTGTTGTCCTTGAGGTCCTCCATCGCAAACTGCCGGATCAGGAAGTCTCTGCGAGGACAAGAGCTTGTAGGCGTTATCAGTGGCCTGCAAGTCCGCATCCTCCGCTAGGTTCGGGATCCCACAGCAGCCGAGTTGTCTGCTCCCATAGAGGTAGTCGTTAGACGCCTCAGTGGGAACACAGAGCAGGTCTTTGAGCTCTGGCCTCAGCAGGTCATCGAGGTCTTTCCAGTCCGTCTTCTGGTAGACTCCGGTCCTCAGGTGGAAGCTCAAACTCGGAAAGAAGAAGGCCCTTAGTGCGTCTAGTTTTTGCCAAGGGCTCAACTTGCTCCGAGTGAGCTGGAAAGCTTTGCAGCTGCATCCTGGAGGCTGCCGATGTCCGGACAAACGTTGAAGCCAACGGGCTTACCGACCATCTTGTAAGCTTCGTTATCGACAAGATGTCTGACGGTTTGTCCGTTGAGCACGAAGGAGGTGGCACGCGCGCCCACTGGGGTTTTCCCAGAGAGATGAAGGGTGGCGCACTTGGCAGGGTTGAAGGATAACCCAGCCTTCCCAGCAAGCTCCTCCGCAAGGTTGAGTTGGCTCTGTAGCTCTTCCTCGGTGTCGGCAATGATGACAAGATCGTCAGCGTAGGCGAGGACTCGGTGATGATCTGTGTCTTCCCCTTGAAGCTGTCGCACTAGGGGATCAATACTATAGTTGAAAAGGATCCCGCTTAGCGGACAGCCCTGTCTCACGCCGCTGCTTAGATCAAGGGCGTCAGTGAGGCCTTCCTTCGTGATGATAGAGGTCTGTATGTCCTGGTACAAACTCTCAATCACCCTACAGAAATCCTCACCTAGCCCGGCCGCCTTGAGAGAATGGAGAAGGGCTCCATGGGGTATAGAGTCGAACGCCCTTGATAGGTCAAGCCATGCGACAAAGAGTTCTTTGTGCTGGGTCTTGGCGGCACGAAGCCTCCTCTCAAGAACGAACGTGTGCTCGTATACCCCATCATGCGGTAGGAACCCCTTCTGGCAGAAGGAGAGAGCGTCATTTTCGGTGGACCAATTGATCAGCCTACCAGCAAGACACTTTGAAAACAGCTTGTGAATCGTGCTGCATAGACTGATCGGTCTCCAATTGTCAAGATCGTCAGGGTCACCGGCCTTGGGAAGAAGGATGGTCTTGGTTGTCTTCCAGGCCGAAGGCGTTCGCCTGTGCTTCAGGCACATGTTGAAGGCCATGGTCATAACATCAGCCTCAGGGTCGACCATACGCCAGTGTTTATACGTGAGGCGGTCGGGCCCTGGTGCTGTGTTGTCGGCACTCAGTAGCTTCCTTCTGACTTCGAAGGTGCTAAAGGGTGCTAACGCCAATGGCTCCCTGGTGGTGATTTCCTGGTACAAGGCTTCGTCGAACTCCTTCGGCGGCCACATGTCTTTGAAGTGGGAGGCGATCTTTTCCTCCTCGACCTGGCAGCGGTCACCATCCAGCTTCAGTATCGCTCGAACAGCCTTTTTCCTGTTCTTGCGGTACAGCTTCTGAATGGATTTAGGGTCCTCACACGGGTCACCACTACTGGCGGGTGGGCCAGCAGCAGTGGCGGGTGGAAGCCTCACAGCTGCTGCGACGAAGGCGCTAATCTCCCCGAGGACAGCTTCAAAGTTGACCCAGCTGTCCTCGTTGATCTCGGCGCAGAGCAGTTGCTGCAGCCTCGCGTGGAACTCAACACTCAGAGGATTCTGTGAATTTTGAGGTGGAGCTTCGTTGCGGGGCTGAGGTTGCTCCATGTTGTCAGAGTCCTGGATGGTTGGTGGTCTAATTTCCTCAGTGGTTGCAGGCGAGGAGACACTCGGCACAGTCCTAACAGTAGTTGCGGGCTGAGGTGGATGTTGTTCCTCAGTCCCAGCCACGACCGCAGGAGGGCTGTGGTCCGGGTTGGAGCGCCTCCTCCTCCGTGTTCTTCTCCGCTTGGCTTTTGGCGGAGAGCTGTTCTCAACAGATCCGTCGGTGGGAGCGCCATTCTCAGCGGCCACTTCCTCCGGAACAGTTTCAAGGGTGGAGGCAGGCACGCTAGCACGGGTGGCTCCCTGCCGCACGGGTTGGTTGCTGGCTGGAATGGGAGCAGAGCGCTGGCCGCCGTGAGTGACAGGCCTGGCACTCAGGGTCCGAGCAGTCTGCTCCTGAGTACCAGGTCTGCCATCATCAGGCGACGTGGCTCTGCTCGTTGATGCTACGGCAGAAGTCTTTCCCGGGATCGGCCTCAGGTCCTTCGGCGTCCTGGCAAGCGGGGGCGGGAGTTTCCCAACAGCAGCTCGCCGTCTGGTGTGCCACAAGTAGTGGGTCGCGCGAGCTTGCTTGGTTGGGAACCTCTTACCGCACCCTGGCCTGTTGCAGGTGAAGGTGTGGTGTTCCGGGGCTTCTTCAGAGAGAGGGGTTCCTTTGAGACACTCATGGGTGCTCGGTTTCCTGCCAACTCTGGTCCGGCAAAAGGAACACCAGTTATAGTAACGTGGTTGGACCTCATGCACGGTGGCCAAGTGGCGGATCACCGACCTCCTCCTGGTATGCCACGGTCCTGCGGCGAATGTTGTGCCACACCTCTTTTCCGGGCAGGAGAGTTCACCCTGCAGTGGCAGGATGAAGTGGATGGCGTTCCCGGCACGGTGGGTGTGGGGTTTTTCGAGATCTTCCCACACCGCAGCGTCACGGGTGCCACCAGATGGTGAACTCCTGGGAGAGGTGGAGCTCTGTGTCCTGGAGGCAGTGCAAGGCGGGGAACTCGGAGTCTGACTCCCCCTCAACCGGAGCCGGCGATGAAGGTTCCGGGCTCTGGAGGGTGGGTAAAGGCACCTCCGCAGTTATCCCGATGCACAGCTCGTAAATCATGTCCGGTTCCTTGAGGAGCACGGCAAGGTCGCTGTCACTCGTCCTGGCGAACGTCGGTTGAAGTGTCGCCCAATCCAGGTTGGAGTTAAAGGACACAAGCCGGCGAAGTTCTCTGTCCATAACATCTCTGGCACTCTTTGCCACCGGCACTGGTGAGTTCTCCTCAGAGCTGGTGGATCCGAGGTCCGGAGAGTTCTCCACTCCGTCATGTCCAGGTGGTGAAGTGCTGGTAGCTGGAAGTACCGGCGAAGACTGGCGGAAGACGAGGGGTCCAGCCTTGGGAGTCACAGGTGGACTGCAGACCTTGGCGGATCCCCCTTGAACATTGCTGCGTTGTCTTGAAGGCTTCCGCTGGAGTTGGACCATCCTGCTGCGCAGGGCTCCACTTCGCAGAGGCAGCGAAGGTGACGGGGTGCATGGCACGTGCGGTGGCGGCGTCCTTGTCACGGCAGCGTATGAAGGCTTCCTGGCGTCGTCCATGGTGGCGAAGAGTTGATCTCCTATATCCGGGAGTACCGGGGTGGTAACAGCCTCGAGTTGGTAGTTCCTGAAGAGTGCAGTAGCTGCGGTGGATGGGAGGGGAAGGCAGGGCCCCCAAAAAAAAACTTTTCAAAAAACGACAGCCTCCAGATGGCGAAGAGAAAAGGTACTTGCAGAGGGGAGTCACAACCCCACACCCCCTAAGAGAGACAAGCTCACTCAGAGAGTCTGCCCGGCTCGAGGGAAGGGAACCCTCAGTTTGGGAGATGGCGCACACTGCAAGCGAAAGAAGGTTGGCGGAGACAGGGACCACGTTCAGTATGTCTCCTAGGAATTCCTATCCAGAGACCCCTGGCAGATCACGGGGTCAGGGACCCCACCAGGAAGTGCAGGCTCTGGAAAGGACGAGCGGAGTAGCGACAGACCAGAATGACCCTTAAAAGTAGATAGGAGAGGCCATTCTGGGCGTGTGTAGTTCCATCTTGATCCCAGGAGGTACATCCACATTGCGGCCAGGTAGTATTCCAAACCCGTGAAGCAATGACACGGGAGAGGCTCACACCGGACCCAATGGCTCAGCCCTCCCTGAGCGTATCACTCGGGAATCCCGATGGCACACTCCACCTGGAGGATGCAATAAGACTTCGTCACAAGACATGGCAGATACCATGTCTTTTAATTTAGAACAGAGACCAAATGGTGACTTGTCTCACGCGAAAAAAAATAAAACAATCGTAAAAAGAGAGAGAAGCATAAATGAATAGGAAAGGATGCAGAGACGGGGGGCCAGACCTCTCCCCGCCCCCACCCACAGCGGCGGCTACGACGGCCTACATGGCGTGCCTAAGTAGACTTAGGCATAAACAACCAGCAGACGTCGAAGCTGAATGATATACTCAATATCGCGACCCACAGTGTGAGTCGTTCCAGATAATGAGCTGAAATGCACAGATACTACACTTTGATCTTAGCCGATAGGCCGAGAAGCGACCACCAGGGAGCTACACTTTGATCTTAGCCGATAGGCCGAGAAGCGATGAAAAACGCGGTTTCAAACTTTTCAGGGTGAAAGGAAACGATGTCCATATGTCCTTTCACTTTTAAAAAAAAAATATTTCTTATTTTTTACTAGAAAGTTAAAAAAAAAACTTCGATGTGGTCGAAAGTGTATTTTTCTATATATTCTTATTTTTTCAAAGAAATTACTGTCGAGAAATTTCAGAAAAAAGTTTTATGTTAATTATTATATGTATTTGTTTTACGTATTCATTTATATTAACATTAAAGATTTGCAAACTTAAAGTTGTGTTGTATAAGTCAATGGTTTCATTGTATTAGTATGTTTTCGTTTTATGAGCTTTTTTTATGGTAACATTGAAGATTTGAAACCTTTAAAGTGTATTGGATACTCCTGAGCGAGTGGAAGGTAATACTCAAGTTTTCTCTTGCGTCGTTCAAAAGAAAAAGCGTTTCGTATTTGTTCTCAAAGGGGATTTGGACATCAATAACTTATAAGTTCTCCTTTGTAGAGTCCACAACGACTAGGTCCGGTCTCAAGTCAGTTTCAGCAAGAGAGAGGAGGAAATTTTTTGATAAATTGTGATCCAAGGCTTTCAGGAAAAAGTGTACTAATAACACAGAATATAGTAATGTAGAAAGGAGAAATAGGAAAAATATTATTCTAAGTCCAAGTTTTAAGCGTTTTTTCCAAAGAAATACTGACACCAAATCTAAGGCAACGGTTTCATGTTAATTTGCATGTATTCGTCTTATGTGCTCTTTTATATTAACATTGAAGGTTTGAAAACTTTAAGGTGTATTGGATAAAAGTTGGTGTGTTCTTTTCTTTGATTAGGGTGGGCCGATCCTGAATGTAGTGCAATATCAGGTCAACCCGTGACAGAGCCGAGGCAAGCCCCTAGGAACTCCGTCGAATTACAAAAATTCCTTTAATATCGTGACCCACAGTGTGAGTCATACCAGATATTAAGCTGATAAGAACAGATATTAAAACATTTATTTTCATGCTAAATCATGTAAATATTTACAAACACTAAGAATAATAGGCACCGTGGTAATCCCACTAGCATGCATTGTACAATTGTAAGTGCCTTTACAAACCCTGAAAAAGAAAATAATATGTGCCGCCAAACCCTTTGTGCGCAGCTCAGGTTTGGACGGCTATCGTTGCCACCCTTTGTGCGCAGCTCAGGTGGTTTTCTAACTCCCTTTGTGGCGCAGCTCAGGAGTTAGTAGGGGACAACAAGTTTGTTGGGGGACGTCCACTGCCGCTCTCCGGTGATGAACTCGGTGTAGATGTCTCTAGACCACTGGATGGCAAGGCTCGAACAGATGGTCTTCATCTTCCTGAGGTATCCGGCTCCGCAGAAGGACTTGAGGATGACGTCGTTGAGGGGGTCCCAGGATCCCAGGGCTCCTACGATGACAGCGTCATTCTTTACCATGCGGAAATCGCTCCTCAGCATCTCGGCCACCGGTTCATACTTCTCTTTCTTTGTCCTCCTGGCCTCGGTGAAGGCGCCAATCCTATTCTCGAATGGGACAGCCACATCGAGAATGATCGCGGTACTTCCCTTTGCCAGGACCAGGTCGGGTTTTTCACCGCCTGGCCCTATGCCAAGGTTTTCCGAACGGATCGACCATCCTCGGGAGACCGCCGCATTCTTTACTCGGTCCACGATGTTGTTGTGGCGGTGGTTCCACGCAGCACTAAACTGCCTGCAGTGGTTGAGCACGTGTGGAAGTGTTTCGTTTACGTGCCCACACCTCCTGCAGGACTTGTTACCGCTGGGGTCCCATCGTCGGCATCCGTTCAGGGGAAGCAGGTTTAACCGGGCTCGGTTGATGAAGCGCCAGTCACAGAACCTAAGGTGCTCGCCAGTGTAAATAAAACGCGAGCTCTCAGGTGCTGCGGCTACGCACTCCATCACCTTGCCCTGGTTGGGCTGCTCAATCAGGCGACCTCCAGTGAGTTTTCTGGAGGCTTCCCTGAACTTGTGAAGGAGCAGGTGGCGTTGCCGTATGCGGATTACAGCACCATGCCACTGGACGATTGGAGAGTGTTCCGTCGGGAACTGCCACGAAATCTTTAGTCGGGTGGCAGCCTTTCGAGCCACAGTCCACGCGTCTGCAGCAACATTGCTGGTCCTCCGGTAGTCGTCGTCCATGTGCCCTGAAAGATACTTACCTAGGTCCTCGGGCTGTGGTTCACGGTGGATTCTCCTCTTGGTGTTGTCCTTGAGGTCCTCCATCGCAAACTGCCGGATCAGGAAGTCTCGCGAGGACAAGAGCTTGTAGGCGTTATCAGTGGCCTGCAAGTCCGCATCCTCCGCTAGGTTCGGGATCCCACAGCAGCCGAGTTGTCTGCTCCCATAGAGGTAGTCGTTAGACGCCTCAGTGGGAACACAGAGCAGGTCTTTGAGCTCTGGCCTCAGCAGGTCATCGAGGTCTTTCCAGTCCGTCTTCTGGTAGACTCCGGTCCTCAGGTGGAAGCTCAAACTCGGAAAGAAGAAGGCCCTTAGTGCGTCTAGTTTTTGCCAAGGGCTCAACTTGCTCCGAGTGAGCTGGAAAGCTTTTGCAGCTGCATCCTGGAGGCTGCCGATGTCCGGACAAACGTTGAAGCCAACGGGCTTACCGAGCATCTTGTAAGCTTCGTTATCGACAAGATGTCTGACGGTTTGTCCGTTGAGCACGAAGGAGGTGGCACGCGCGCCCACTGGGGTTTTCCCAGAGAGATGAAGGGTGGCGCACTTGGCAGGGTTGAAGGATAACCCAGCCTTCCCAGCAAGCTCCTCCGCAAGGTTGAGTTGGCTCTGTAGCTCTTCCTCGGTGTCGGCAATGATGACAAGATCGTCAGCGTAGGCGAGGACTCGGTGATGATCTGTGTCTTCCCCTTGAAGCTGTCGCACTAGGGGATCAATACTATAGTTGAAAAGGATCCCGCTGAGCGGACAGCCCTGTCTCACGCCGCTGCTTAGATCAAGGGCGTCAGTGAGGCCTTCCTTCGTGATGATAGAGGTCTGTATGTCCTGGTACAAACTCTCAATCACCCTACAGAAATCCTCACCTAGCCCGGCCGCCTTGAGAGAATGGAGAAGGGCTCCATGGGGTATAGAGTCGAACGCCCTTGATAGGTCAAGCCATGCGACAAAGAGTTCTTTGTGCTGGGTCTTGGCGGCACGAAGCCTCCTCTCAAGAACGAACGTGTGCTCGTATACCCCATCATGCGGTAGGAACCCCTTCTGGCAGAAGGAGAGAGCGTCATTTTCGGTGGACCAATTGATCAGCCTACCAGCAAGACACTTTGAAAACAGCTTGTGAATCGTGCTGCATAGACTGATCGGTCTCCAATTGTCAAGATCGTCAGGGTCACCGGCCTTGGGAAGAAGGATGGTCTTGGTTGTCTTCCAGGCCGAAGGCGTTCGCCTGTGTCTCAGGCACATGTTGAAGGCCATGGTCATAACATCAGCCTCAGGGTCGACCATACGCCAGTGTTTATACGTGAGGCGGTCTGGCCCTGGTGCTGTGTTGTCGGCACTCAGTAGCTTCCTTCTGACTTCGAAGGTGCTAAAGGGTGCTAACGCCAATGGCTCCCTGGTGGTGATTTCCTGGTACAAGGCTTCGTCGAACTCCTTCGGCGGCCACATGTCTTTGAAGTGGGAGGCGATCTTTTCCTCCTCGACCTGGCAGCGGTCACCATCCAGCTTCAGTATCGCTCGAACAGCCTTTTTCCTGTTCTTGCGGTACAGCTTCTGAATGGATTTAGGGTCCTCACACGGGTCACCACTACTGGCGGGTGGGCCAGCAGCAGTGGCGGGTGGAAGCCTCACAGCTGCGGCGACGAAGGCGCTAATCTCCCCGAGGACAGCTTCAAAGTTGACCCAGCTGTCCTCGTTGATCTCGGCGCAGAGCAGTTGCTGCAGCCTCGCGTGGAACTCAACACTCAGAGGATTCTGTGAATCTTGAGGTGGAGCTTCGTTGCGGGGCTGAGGTTGCTCCATGTTGTCAGAGTCCTGGATGGTTGGTGGTCTAATTTCCTCAGTGGTTGCAGGCGAGGAGACACTCGGCACAGTCCTAACAGTAGTTGCGGGCTGAGGTGGATGTTGTTCCTCAGTCCCAGCCACGACCGCAGGAGGGCTGTGGTCCGGGTTGGAGCGCCTCCTCCTCCGTGTTCTTCTCCGCTTGGCTTTTGGCGGAGAGCTGTTCTCAACAGATCCGTCGGTGGGAGCGCCATTCTCAGCGGCCACTTCCTCCGGAATAGTCTCAAGGGTGGAGGCGGGCACGCTAGCACGGTTGGCTCCCTGCCGCACGGGTTCGTTGCTGGCTGGAATGGGAACAGAGCGCTGGCCGCCGTGAGTGACAGGCCTGGCACTCAGGGTCCGAGCAGTCTGCTCCTGAGTACCAGGTCTGCCATCATCAGGCGACGTGGCTCTGCTCGTTGATGCTACGGCAGAAGTCTTTCCCGGGATCGGCCTCAGGTCCTTCGGCGTCCTGGCAAGCGGGGGCGGGAGTTTCCCAACAGCAGCTCGCCGTCTGGTGTGCCACAAGTAGTGGGTCGCGCGAGCTTGCTTGGTTGGGAACCTCTTACCGCACCCTGGCCTGTTGCAGGTGAAGGTGTGGTGTTCCGGGGCTTCTTCAGAGAGAGGGGTTCCTTTGAGACACTCGCGAGTGCTCGGTTTCCTGCCAACTCTGGTCCGGCAAAAGGAACACCAGTTATAGTAACGTGGTTGGACCTCATGCACGGTGGCCAAGTGGCGGATCACCGACCTCCTCCTGGTATGCCACGGTCCTGCGGCGAATGTTGTGCCACACCTCTTTTCCGGGCAGGAGAGTTCACCCTGCAGTGGCAGGATGAAGTGGATGGCGTTCCCGGCACGGTGGGTGTGGGGTTTTTCGAGATCTTCCCACACCGCAGCGTCACGGGTGCCACCAGATGGTGAACTCCTGGGAGAGGTGGAGCTCTGTGTCCTGGAGGCAGTGCAAGGCGGGGAACTCGGAGTCTGACTCCCCCCTCAACCGGAGCCGGCGATGAGGGTTCCGGGCTCTGGCGGGTGGGTAAAGGCACCTCCGCAGTTATCCCGATGCACAGCTCGTATATCATGTCCGGTTCCTTGAGGAGCACGGCAAGGTCGCTGTCACTCGTCCTGGCGAACGTCGGTTGAAGTGTCGCCCAATCCAGGTTGGAGTTAAAGGACACAAGCCGGCGAAGTTCTCTGTCCATAACATCTCTGGCACTCTTTGCCACCGGCACTGGTGAGTTCTCCTCAGAGCTGGTGGATCCGAGGTCCGGAGAGTTCTCCACTCCGTCATGTCCAGGTGGTGAAGTGCTGGTAGCTGGAAGTACCGGCGAAGACTGGCGGAAGACGAGGGGTCCAGCCTTGGGAGTCACAGGTGGACTGCAGACCTTGGCGGATCCCCCTTGAACATTGCTGCGTTGTCTTGAAGGCTTCCGCTGGAGTTGGACCATCTTGCTGCGCAGGGCTCCACTTCGCAGAGGCAGCGAAGGTGACGGGGTGCATGGCACGTGCGGTGGCGGCGTCCTTGTCACGGCAGCGTATGAAGGCTTCCTGGCGTCGTCCATGGTGGCGAAGAGTTGATCTCCTATATCCGGGAGTACCGGGGTGGTAACAGCCTCGAGTTGGTAGTTCCTGAAGAGTGCAGTAGCTGCGGTGGATGGGAGGGGAAGGCAGGGCCCCCCAAAAAAAACTTTTCAAAAAACGACAGCCTCCAGATGGCGAAGAGAAAAGGTACTTGCAGAGGGGAGTCACAACCCCACACCCCCTAAGAGAGACAAGCTCACTCAGAGAGTCTGCCCGGCTCGAGGGAAGGGAACCCTCAGTTTGGGAGATGGCGCACACTGCAAGCGAAAGAAGGTTGGCGGAGACAGGGACCACGTTCAGTATGTCTCCTAGGAATTCCTATCCAGAGACCCCTGGCAGATCACGGGGTCAGGGACCCCACCAGGAAGTGCAGGCTCTGGAAAGGACGAGCGGAGTAGCGACAGACCAGAATGACCCTTAAAAGTAGATAGGAGAGGCCATTCTGGGCGTGTGTAGTTCCATCTTGATCCCAGGAGGTACATCCACATTGCGGCCAGGTAGTATTCCAAACCCGTGAAGCAATGACACGAGAGAGGCTCACACCGGACCCAATGGCTCAGCCCTCCCTGAGCGTATCACTCGGGAATCCCGATGGCACACTCCACCTGGAGGATGCAATAAGACTCGTCACAAGACATGGCAGATACCATGTCTTTTAATTTAGAACAGAGACCAAATGGTGACTTGTCTCACGCGAAAAAAAATAAAACAATCGTAAAAAGAGAGAGAAGCATAAATGAATAGGAAAGGATGCAGAGACGGGGGCCAGACCTCTCCCCGCCCCCACCCACAGCGGCGGCTACGACGGCCTACATGGCGTGCCTAAGTAGACTTAGGCATAAACAACCAGCAGACGTCGAAGCTGAATGATATACTCAATATCGCGACCCACAGTGTGAGTCGTTCCAGATATTGAGCTGAAATGCACAGATACTACACTTTGATCTTAGCCGATAGGCCGAGAAGCGATGAAAAACGCGGTTTCAAACTTTTCAGGGTGAAAGGAAACGATGTCCATATGTCCTTTCACTTTTAAAAAAAAATATTTCTTATTTTTTACTAGAAAGTTAAAAAAAACTTCGATGTGGTCGAAAGTGTATTTTTCTATATATTCTTATTTTTTCAAAGAAATTACTGTCGAGAAATTTCAGAAAAAAGTTTTATGTTAATTATTATATGTATTTGTTTTACGTATTCATTTATATTAACATTAAAGATTTGCAAACTTAAAGTTGTGTTGTATAAGTCAATGGTTTCATTGTATTAGTATGTTTTCGTTTTATGAGCTTTTTTTATGGTAACATTGAAGATTTGAAACCTTTAAAGTGTATTGGATACTCCTGAGCGAGTGGAAGGTAATACTCAAGTTTTCTCTTGCGTCGTTCAAAAGAAAAAGCGTTTCGTATTTGTTCTCAAAGGGGATTTGGACATCAATAACTTATAAGTTCTCCTTTGTAGAGTCCACAACGACTAGGTCCGGTCTCAAGTCAGTTTCAGCAAGAGAGAGGAGGAAATTTTTTGATAAATTGTGATCCAAGGCTTTCAGGAAAAAGTGTACTAATAACACAGAATATAGTAATGTAGAAAGGAGAAATAGGAAAAATATTATTCTAAGTCCAAGTTTTAAGCGTTTTTTTCCAAAGAAATACTGACACCAAATCTAAGGCAACGGTTTCATGTTAATTTGCATGTATTCGTCTTATGTGCTCTTTTATATTAACATTGAAGGTTTGAAAACTTTAAGGTGTATTGGATAAAAGTTGGTGTGTTCTTTTCTTTGATTAGGGTGGGCCGATCCTGAATGTAGTGCAATATCAGGTCAACCCGTGACAGAGCCGAGGCAAGCCCCTAGGAACTCCGTCGAATTACAAAAATTCGTTTAATATCGTGACCCACAGTGTGAGTCATACCAGATATTAAGCTGATAAGAACAGATTTCTTTTCTTTATTCGTTTGAGAAATACATACAGAAATTTTGTTTAGACTGTGTTTTACATACTTTACCCACAATTAGTGGGTAGAAGAGGCGCAACTGGGTAGTGCGTACAAAACATAAAAACGCCCCCAAAAAAGGGAGCGGAGCACCGTGCAACAGTGGATCAGGTAAATAAGATACAGACATTGTCCAAAGACAAGGGAGAAGCAATCCAATAATATACAAAACAACTAACACAATATTGGTAAGGATATAGGGAAATAGTACAATTACAAAATGAGTGATAGACAAGAATATAAGGTGTATACAAAAAGAATTAACAAATGCACCCTAGTGGGGTGACAAAGGTGGTGACAGTATCAAGATGTAGTGCAGCAGTTGAATGGAACTAGCACCTGAGGCAATAGCACAGCACAACATCTTGATATAATCCAGATCAGATTTAATAGACATTTAATTTAGATAAGTAAAGGGAGGTCAATTTGGTGGAGTATCTGGAATAGAATATTGTCGGTGGCCCGTGACGTGCTCTATATAAATGTCCCTGGACCACCGAATAGTATCCGAAACTATGAGTTTTCTCATAAGTAACGCAAAGTTGCAGTTAACCTGCAGGTACCTCAAGACGAGATCGTTCTCATCATCCCAAGCACCCAGGGAACCAACAATAATGGCATTCAGGAATACCGAGTATCCAAGCCTTCGGTACTCCTGGGCGACCGGGACGTATTTTTCGAGTTTTTTGGAACGAGTCTCCTGCAGCCGGCGAAGTCTGTTTTCAAACGTGACCGCCACGTCGACAATGAAGACCTTCTTTTCTTGCTCATTTATCACAAGCAGATCCGGACGAAGTCTAGAGGCGAGATGAGGCGGGGCTCTGTTGAGACGCGTGGAACCCAAAGAAGACGGTACAGCCTCTGCGATGCGAAAGAGGATTGCATCGTGTCGGTGTTTCCAGGCAGAGCTGTGCATCCGGCAGGCGTTAAGAACATGAGGAAGTGTCTCTTGAGGATACTCGCAACGCCTGCATTTCTGGTCCACTAGACCAGTCCGGAATGAGCCGCGTAGAGCCGTGCAGTTGAGGCGAGCACGGAAGACGAAGTTCCAGTCAGCGAACCTCATATATCGCCCTGTTCGGAGGAAATGATTGAGCAAGAGTTCAACGCCGAGGCTTCAATGACTTTTCCCTGGTCTGGGAGTTTCATCAGGTGTAGAAGGTAGTGGTCCTGGAGTGAACGTTTCAGATGAGCCTCGATTGAGAACCTGGTGGAGCGAACAAAGGGGGGTTCTTGAAGGGCGAGGAATGAAGATGTCAAGGGTGGCTCGGCCTTCATTGTATTGCCACTCAAAGCCTGTTTTTTCAGCAAGGCGTCTGGAGGCGGCGCGAACCCGCGTCCAAAAGGAGTGAATTTCATTGCTCGTCCATCTTCTGCCTCTCACGTTGCGGCCATTCAGGAAATCCGCAAGGTCTGGGCCGGACGGACGGTCCTTAGTGAAGCGTTGAATGATCTCAGAGAGGCTAGTCTGAGCCAGAAGAACTATGTTGTCATCCCGAGAGGAGACAATTCTCGCGGCTTGAGCGACAAGGGCAACATCCACCAGATCCGAGAGCGGAAGCAGGCCCGAGCCTCCGTTATGTGAAGCAAGAAACAATGCAGCCGTCGCAGACCTATTTGGTAGGTTGAACCACTTTCTCAAAGAGGCACGGAGAAGGTTGTCAAATTTCTTGACAGATTTCTTGAGGATGAAGGACGTCCTCAAAGCAAACCCAGTCTGTGAGAAGATGAAAGTTTGAGCAGCATCCAACTTTTGCCAGGGGGAGAGCAAAGAGTCACTCAAAAGCCGGAGCTCGTTGGTGATTTTTTGGAGAAGTGGGGTGTGGGGCTCGAAAGCCCGGAACCCAGTCGGCGTCCCAAGGTGAGGGTAGGTGTCGCCCTCAGACAGGATGGGAATGGATGAGCCTTCCATCGAAAAAGAAGTCGATCGGCAGCGTCTACCCTTTCTGCAATCCAAATGTAAGGAAGCACATTTCGAGGGGTTGAAGTGGAGTCCCAAGGCATGAGCCTCTCGCTGAATAACGTCAAGGAGACACTGAAGGCTGGCAGGGGAGGAAGCGAAGATGGCGATATCGTCCGCATAAGCCACGATGTTCAGTTGTTGGGAGAACACACGTACTCCATGAAGAGGTGCCAAGGAGGAAATCTTCCTAATCATCGGTTCGATACACAGATTAAAGAGGAGAGGGCTGAGGGGGCAGCCCTGGCGAACTCCCGTAAACATAGGGATAGGGTTGGAGAGCTGGCCCCCAGCCCTAATTACGCCGAAGGAGTCCGTGTAAAAGTCCTGAATTAACTCACAAAGCTCAGGTGGAATTCCGATAGAACGGATGGTGTGGAAGATGAGTTCATGAGGCACCGATCCGAAAGCATTCTGAAGGTCCAGCCAGGCCACCGCAAGTGCGCGGTTTTTCCGGCGGGACTCATCGATAACTTGTTGGAGAAGGAAGTTATGCTCCGGGCAGCCATCAAATTCCCGGAATCCCTTCTGCGAGGGAGACAAGTGACCGCACTTGGCAGCCCAGGGTCCAAGGCGTTTGGCCAGGACTCCGGAGAGGATTTTCGCCACCGTGCGGATGATGGAAATGGGCCTCCAGTTGTCAATAGAGTCCATAGGTCCATGTTTGTGGATTAGTACCAGGTGGGAGGATTTCCAAGAGGGTGGAATCTTCCTGAAGTTGAAGCAGAGTTCGAAAATCCTGGTGAGGGCAAATCCGTTAGGGTCCGCCTGACGGAGATTTGCATACGTAAGGCCGTCAGGGCCTGGAGCAGTATTGGGAACCGCACGCATCCGGGTCCAAACCTCCTCACGAGTCGGGACCCCCGCCAGGTCCAGTAAGTCTGAAGAATCCTGAGAAATAGAAGGCCCAAGAGGGGTCGGCCGATCCCCCCAGAGGGGGAGACGAAGTCATCCAAGTCCGGGTCCCGAGGAGTAGCCGGAACAGTTGAGATTCCTGGGAGTGAGGGCATACGTTCACAACGCCTGTAGGTCTCAGAGAAGTGGGTAGTCAGTTGATCCATAGGGATATTGCAATGGGGCGAATCCTGCCGCCAAATCTCCGATAAGGCTGCGCGTCTGTTTTCACGGTAGAGCTTCTGAATTCTCGACGCCTCAGCCGCAGAGTAAGCAGGCGCGTTTACCCGCAGAGGAAATGATCTCGTAGGCCGGTTGGGTGGGTTGGGCCCACGGAAGAAACGTCTTCTTGAAGCTGAAGGTCTGGGAGTTCGAGTAGCGCCTACGGCTGAGGAAGAACGTCCTTCGCCACCGACGCGAACTGAGAGAACTGTGAAAGCACCGAGTTGATGGCCTCCTGGGCCAGGTCCCAAGAAGGTTCCTGAAGATTCAACATCTCCAACCAAGCCTGCTGTTTAACATTTGGCTTAGGGCCCGACCTCCTCTGACCACGAACAATTTTTTCCGTGGTAACAGAGTAAGTGATGATAGGAGGGTCTGGGCGGAGAGCAGGAGGAAGATCGGCTTGCGAAGAGGCGGCCGGACGAGAAGATGAGGATCCGGGCGGCAGAGAGCGTCCCTTAGAAGAAGATGGGAGTCCCGAGGAAGGAGCAGGATTGAGTTTGTTCGGCTTCCTAGCCTTTCCAAGTCTCTTCAGCAAGGTTGTCGCCACTCTGTCGACTCTAGACCTGAGAGCCGGTATGTTGAGGATAAAGAACCGAAGCTCAGAAAGTCCAAGACCCATGAGGCCCTGGAGCAATGGTTCGACGAGATCAGGATACCAGCCAGAAAGAATGCCCCGGAATTTGGTTCTAAGTGCGTTCCGCTCTTCCGCAGGGCGAGGAAGAGGCCGAGAAGATGAGAGCCGAGCAGCAGGGCGCCCCGAAGTAGCAGTATCTCGAAGAGAGGGGGAAGATCAAAAGTCACTGTTCTCGAAGGCTTGGCTGACGAGGAACGCCGAGCAGGAGACTGCGGGCGAGTTGGTCCAGGAGGAAGACCCTGGGGGCGGGAGGTCTCCGCCCCAGGCAGTGGAGACTGGTCGGAGTCATTAGCCGGCCTAGAGGCAGATGAAGAAGGGCGGATGTCCGAAGGAGGGGCGCCAAAGCCCAGCTTACCGGCGATCCAATCCAATTCAGCCTTCAGCAAGGAAGGCCTGGAAGCAAGAAGAGAAAGTTGTTGAGGTGGAAGCATTGAAAGCTTCGCACACAGTTTACCCGCGGCCTTTGGGAAGCGCGCGTGGATGTAACGGAAGATGGCAGCATTCAAGTCCTTCACATCACATTGAGCAGAGTCGAAGAGCCGAGCGGTTCGGGTGAGACCATGGATGAAGAAGTGGTTGAGCAACCCCTGATGCGATGTGGTAGAGAAAGCACACACGTTACAGCAGAACCGCAAAGGCTCCTTACTGTCAAAGGAGAGTGGTTTATTACGAAAGCAAAAGTGTTTAGCGGGAGCAGACAGTTTTGTCTTGCAGATGGAGCACCATAGCATAGTTCGTAGTTGATCTAGGTGGTGAAATTTTTTAAGGTGATGTACAACTGAGCCCCTGGTGACGGCCCAGTTAGCAGATTTGAAGGATCTGCCACAGGTGTCCGAAGGGCAGACAAACGTCGTACAGGTGGGAAAGAAGATATGCCAGATGCCATTGGTGTCCAGATGAGATCTGTGTAGTAGCAGGTCAGACCAAGAAGGTGGTAGGCAACCAATGTCCTCCGAAGAGGGAGACGGGGGAGCAGCAGGCTGACAATCAAAGCCAAAGGGTAGTTGGGATGGTGCCAGTGAAGGGTCACCCTTGGGGGCAAGCTGCAATCCCCCGAACAAAAAAGGTGGGAGAGAAGAACAGGGCGGGGGCCCAGAGGCAGGCTCCAAGCCTGGGCCCTCGAAAGTCAAGGGCGCGGTAACTCTCACTAAAGCATCCAAGGAGCAGTAATCCAAAAGAGAGAGGTCCTGTAGTTCCTCCAATTGAAGACGAAGTAGAGAAGCTTCCAACGCTGCAGAAAGGCTTGGGAAGAAATCCATGAGTTGGGGCGCAGCGCGCTCCATAAGTCGGCCTTAAGTGCAGTAGAATCGTCCGAAAGGTGGGTGCGGGAGGCAGGACGGTCGGGTAGCATCAGAGACTGGCGGAACAGCTGGTATAAGATGAAGGGAGACTTTTCCAGAAGCTCCCGTTCCAAGGCCGAAAAATCCGGAAGAGTCGGCCAAATACTGTCAAAGTCGAAGGATGGAAAGGTACTTTCGAAGAAGACACGTGCAAGAGCCCGGAAGTCCCGCTCGTCTACCTTAGCGGGCAGGGGGGGCGAGAAGATCTCCTCCTCAACCGGCTCTTGGGAGAGGATGAGCACGTCCTTGTGCGAGGAGCCCGGAGCCAGGAGGGTCGAGTCTCGCTCACCCGGGAGCGAAGAATCCAAAGTCCCGGGAAAGATCCGACTTCTCTGTGGCCGAGGGGTGAGCATCCTACCCCGAGGCGGTGGAGGAGGAAGAAGTGAGCGGAACACCGCAAGCAGTTCAGTGCGGCAAGAAACTAGGGCCTGTAGTCTGTCAGTCGTGAGAGCAGACAAGCAGTCCGCTAAGAACTGAGCTTGTAGAGGAAATTCAAGCCGAGCAACGTGAGCACAGTGTTGTAGAAGATCTAGACGGAGGGATCCATCCTCACGAACTAGAACAGGGTCTGGCGTAGAGGAATCAGAAACACGTGCAGAAGGATCCAAGTCGGACACAGAAGAGACAGTCCCCTTGAAGCAAAACCGTTGAGCATCAGCAAGCCATCCCTCAAGGGCGGAACGCAAGACGTTCTCATCCCTGAAGAGCTGTCGAAGTAGATGGGGGAGGCTTTCCGAAGGCACATGCTTAAATAGGTCATGTGGGTGGGGAAAAGGAGGAGAGCCTTGTGTTCCAGTTCCACCAAGAGGTCACAGCAGGAAGGAGCTGAGCGAGATGCGGACCACCGGGCCACCTGGCTTGAACGAGGTGTCGGAGTAGCAGAGTCCCGACCACTCGGAGGGGCAGCCGCAGCTGGGGACAGCAAGTCGACAGTCAGAGCAGGTAGAGGGTCACATCCGTCAGTCAAGGGAGAGTGAATCTGCAAGCATGAAGTCAAAGCAGGAGGCAGAGGGGCCTCTGGAAGCACCGATGGGAGTTCCGGAGAAGAGGAGGGGTCGGCCGGGGTCAACCTAGAAGAGGCCGGCAGAGCAGGAGCTGGAGCAGACAGTCCAACTGTAGAGGACGGGCCAGTCTCCAAGGGCAAGGAAGAAGGCAGCACAATTGGAGGAACAGCTGGGCCAGTGGGGGAGTCGAGAGCGAGTCCCCATGGCCAGAGCTTCGAGAAGCAGCCCCCGACACAGGCGGGGTCTCAGCCGAAGAGGGAGGAGGAGGCAACGGTGGAATGGCCCTGCGGCCCCTCCCAGTCCATTTTTTCTTCTTGTTTTTCTTCTTCCGCTCCCCCTTCCCCTCTCCACCCCGCTCACCAAAGCGACTAACGTTGCCTGGAGGAGGAGAAGCACTTTCGAAGAAGAAATCCATGAGTATATAGTAATGTAGAAAGGAGAAATAGGAAAAATATTATTCTAAGTCCAAGTTTTAAGCGTTTTTTTCCAAAGAAATACTGACACCAAATCTAAGGCAACGGTTTCATGTTAATTTGCATGTATTCGTCTTATGTGCTCTTTTATATTAACATTGAAGGTTTGAAAACTTTAAGGTGTATTGGATAAAAGTTGGTGTGTTCTTTTCTTTGATTAGGGTGGGCCGATCCTGAATGTAGTGCAATATCAGGTCAACCCGTGACAGAGCCGAGGCAAGCCCCTAGGAACTCCGTCGAATTACAAAAATTCGTTTAATATCGTGACCCACAGTGTGAGTCATACCAGATATTAAGCTGATAAGAACAGAGGTCTCAGTAATATTTCAGCGTGCATCTCCTAAATAGACAGCATATAGCTTGATTCATATAGGGAGCGACAGCTTGTGTAACATCATCGATCTCTGTTGAGACTCTGTCTGGATGACGTCGTAACCCTTGAGATGCACAATCGAGGTTCCGGGTTAGGGTTCCCCGTTGACACATGCCAAGAGCCTCGACTACACCGTCTCGTCTCCGCGCGAGAAAAAAAAAAAAAAAAAAAAAAAAAAAAAAAAAAAAGGGCACACACACATACACACACACACACACACACACACACACACATATTTAGCCAGACCTGTCCGACTCAGTGCTGTGAGTGGAAGGCTGGTTGTCCGCTAGAGCAAAAGCGGCTTCTGCTGTCAGCGGGGTGACATACCCTTCCTGCAGGCTTTGGTTTACGTATCTTATTAGGCTGATGGATTTCTGCCAGTCAGTCAGTAGGCTGTTAAGATCCTCTCTGGGTAGCTTCAAAAGCATTGCAACAATGTCCCCAGCATGTTCAGGCGCAAGCTTGTGTACCATAGGGAAGATAGCTTCCGATACCTTTTGCTCTTCCTGTGTTTTTGCACGGGTGTTGGGGGAGGAGCTGACTGTGGAGATGTTTACTTCTCTGTCTGGGTCCATCAGCTTTTCAATTCCTTCAATGATACGTAAACCTATTGGATTTTTGCTTTTGCTCAGCGATACAGTCCTCTGTGCGTCAGGTGGGCGATAAGGTTCTCTCCGACGAGCCGGTTGGTTAAGACAGTGTTTGGCTCCCTGAGCTTGTCTGCGCCTGGGTTTCTTTTTGCGCTGTCTTAACTCTTCCTGTTCGCTGATGACTTGCGATCCTCTAATGAAGGGTGGTGATAGAGGGAGGTCGGAGGTATCACGCGGCATATCGCTCATTGTATTGGCCGAGTTTTCTTGCTCCTGATGCACTTGGTTATTTGGTTGGGGTTGAGTATTGGAGCGTACTACTTCTGCCACCGCATCAACTGGCATACTTTCAGTTGCATGTACTACCTGTGTGGTACTTCCTGAAGTTGCCGCTCTCTCTTCTGGGTTGATGGTGGGTTCAGCAGGGTGTGTGGGTTGTTGGCCACGCGGGACCGAGTTGAGCCAGTCGATATACTGGTCTCGGGTTGCGTCGAGGACATCCCTGATGCAAAGCTTTTTCATTAACCGCAGGTACTTCCTCGAACACATCTTCCGCAGGATTTTGTCGTTTTCAGGGTCCCACGTGCCAAGAGTGCCGATGATGATGGCATCGACAACCACATGACCGTATGTCTGTTGGAGCATAGCGGCAGTATTTTCATATTTGGCCTTCTTGAGTTCTCGTGTGCTTTTGAAGGCATCAGTTCTGTTGTCGTATGGAATTGCGATGTCCAATACGATCGCGGTATCTCCTTTGACAAGCACCAGGTCCGGGCGACCTGTTGTGCCCGGGACCTGCTGGTCCTCAGCTAGGATGCTGAATTCCTTTGCAGCCGCCTTTTTTACCCTTTCCACGATTCGATCGTGTTTGGCTCTTCGTTGGGTGAAGAAGGAGGGGCAGTGGCATAGCACGTGTGCGGTGGATTCTGTGTGGTATCCGCAGACTCTGCACCTCCTGTCACTGTCCGAGAGAAACGGCTTGTTGCCATTTAAGGGGAGTAGGTTTAATCTTGCCTTATGTACGAACCTCCAATCTTTGAATTGCATGAAGTCTCCGGTGTACATAAAATGGGTGCTTATGCTATCGAGGGAGGCACATTCAATAGCTTTGCCTTGGCTTCTGAGGTTCAGCATGGCTTCAGCTTTCTGGATTCGGATTTCGTTCCGTAAGTTCTTTACAACCAGGTTCCTCTTGTGTGCTGGAGTTTCAGAGGCTCTGATTTTCAAAGAGGGGAGCGGGGAGCTGCTGAAGTTCCATGTTGTTTTAAGCCTTGTGGAAGCTTTTCGGGCCGCTGCCCATATCGATGTCCCTCTGTTTGAAGTGACTTGGAACTCCTCGTTGATTTTCCCGGATAGGAAGTCTTCAATGTCGGAGCTTTCTGGGGTACGATTGACCCTTTGCTGCACTACTTCCTCCAGCCTTTGTCCGGCAGCTTCCCTAAGGGTGAGGTCTTTGGTGGTAAGCAGCTTGAAGGCTGCATCAATTAGGAAGATGTCGGAGTCAGGGGCGGCTTCGGGGATCCCAACACATCCGTATCTTGATGAGCCGTGAAGGTAGTGGTTTGAGGCTTCTTGAGGGAGACTAAGAATCTTTTGTATTCGGGCCTTAGGATGGAGTCAAGCCGTGCCCAGTCTCCTTTTCTCAGCTGCTGCGTCCTCATGGCGTGTTGGAGTGCTGGGTAAAAGAAGGTTCTTACTGCATCCAACTTCTGCCAGGGGGAGAGTTGAGAATTCGTAATCTTCAGCCCAAAATTTGCCAGCTCATTGATTGAAGAGTTAAAAGTCTCGAAGTAGAGACCAATTGGTTTGCCTAAGAAGGAGCTGTGCTCACCTTCTCTGAGAAAGGGAATTGGAGTGCCACTGATGTTTACTTGGGTTTCTCTAACTCCAACCGGTGAGTGTCCGCTGATGTGGAGAGACTTGCATTTCAGCGGGTTCAATCGAAGCGAGATTTTCTCCAGGAGATGGCAAGCTTTAGCAATCAGGCTTTCAAGGTCCTCTTTGGTGTGGGCTATTAGGACGAGGTCATCTGCATAGGCCAATACTCTGTGGTCTGAGTTGTCGCCTTGTAGGTCTTCAATAATGGGGTTTATGGTGGTGTTGAATAGGATTCCACTCAACGGGCAGCCTTGCTTGACTCCAGACCGGATTGGAATCTCCTCGGAAACACCTGAGTCGGTGAGGATTCGGGTGGTAGAATTCCTGTAAATGTCCGAGATGAGATCGGTGAATTCCGGGCTGAGGCCGATGGATTCGAGGCTTTTGGTAATAGCCTGGAGAGGGATAGAGCCAAAGGCGTTTGCAATGTCCAGGAAGGCGAAGAGGATCTCGCCCTTTTTTGTTTTTGCCTGGCTAATCAGATCCTGGATAACATAGTTGTGTTCCAGGACTCCATCATATGGCATGAACCCTTTCTGGCAACTCGAAACACAACTATTGGCGTTAATCCATGATGTGAGCTGGGTGGCAAGGCATTTGGCAAGTAGTTTGTAAATTGTGTTGGACAGAGCTATCGGTCTCCAGCTTCCAAGGTCAGAGAGGTCCCCTTCTTTAGGCAGAAGGATGGTGGTGGAACGCTTCCAGGATGAGGGGACCTTTTTGTACTTGATGCAGGTATTCAGGATGGCGGTTAACACCTCTGCCTCCGGGTCTACTTTCTTCCAGTGATTATATGTGATCCTGTCAGGTCCAGGGGCAGTGTTTTCCATCCTGAATAGTTTCGTACGTACTTCGGTCTGCGATAGTGGGGCCAATTCTAGTGCAGGCCTATTTGCAGGCGTGGGCGGGTAGAGGGAGACATCAAGTGGTGTCTCAGCCCAAGCAGCACTAAAAAATGCCTGAGTTTCTTCTTTGGAGGCCTTGCATCTCTCCGAGTTGTTTCCCAGAATCAGTCGCATTGTTTTAGGTCTATTTTTTGTACGACCTCTGGATTTCTCGGGGATCATTGATGTTTATCCCTTTTGTTTTGGTGGTGGACTGGTCTTGAATAACTGGAGGAATGTTTACCTCTACTCTTACAAACGCAGCCATTTCGGTCAAAATGCCCTCAAAGTCCTGCCAAAGCTGGTCAGTGGAGTCCTCCTCGTGGATGTCCAGGATGGGTTGTAGGAAGCGGCTAGCAAGTCTAGACCGGTTGTCGCACTGTATCAGTTCTGACTCCTCTTGTCTCCTGAAAGGTGGAAGGCACGCGATTTCTGGCGGAATGGTGCTTTGTGGGTGATCAGCTGTGGGAGCCTGGAGCGCCGGGATTTCCAGCTGCAGCTCATTGTCAGAAGGGATGCCTTCGACGTTAACTGGGAGTGGAGCAATTGGTGGTTCCGCAGGTTGATGTTGTGCTGGCGGTACAGTGGCTTCATTGTGGTTCGGTCTAATGAAAGCTGAACCAGTCCTGTGAACAATGCGGGTAGCGTGGTTATCCACCCTGCGTTGTTGCCTAGTTCTGGGTGGAGGCAGCCGAATTCTTCTGTCTCCCGCGGCAAGTCGTTCCCGTTTGTGGGAAAGAGAGTGATTATGGAGTCCGACTGAGGAGGTGCAGTTGAAGTTGCAAGTTGTGCACGAATAATTGCCTGTTTGTTCAGGAGGGGAGACAATTCTGGTTTCCCTGAAGCAGTGGTGTCCACTAGGGCGCCCAGGGAGCCGGCATTTGCAAATACTGCACCAGTAGATGGTGTTTGGAGTGGCTTTCCCATGTCCTCTATGGATGTGCCTACGAAGGTTGTTACGTAGGACGCTCCACGAGTTGTTGGTGTAGGCCAGGTTACAACCTGGTTCTTTACACTGTATTGTAGAAGGGACCGGAAAGATAAAATGCAGGGTATTTCCAATCCTGTGTGAGGTGGAATCAGTCAGGTCGTCCCAGGTCCAAACGTCAGAGGATCCGTTGGCTTCCGCATTCATGCCCAAGTTGTTGTTGAGAGAGGGGGCTGAAGAGGCTCTTCAGTTGTGCCCTCTAACGCTGTGAGGACTTCGGATTCAGTCTCCGGAGTCAAGATTAGGGTATCCAGCTCAGCGTTTGGGTCTGAGGTGGAAGAGAGGATATGGCTGACTGTAGTAGTCCCAGTTGGAGCTGGGGGTGGGTGGTCAGACTGGATTTCCTGTGGGGATATGTATGCCTCATTCGTACTTTTGGATTGTGAGGTTTCTTTTTCACCTGTGTGGGAGAGTGTTTGCAGTCCTGGTGAAGGCGCCACAGTCAATGCGGATTCCACGCTTTCTCCTGGATTCACTTGCAGAGTGATAGGGGAGTGGGCGTTGTCTGAAGATCCTTGAAGTGGGTTCAAGTCAGGCGAAGTTGGAACGGTGCATTTCTTAATCTGTTCGGCTTCCCTTTCTGTCACAGGGGTAGATGGTCGCAGAACACTAGTTGTGAGTAATAGTTCACTTTCACCTGTATGAGGTGCAGTCTGCAGAACTGCAGGGGGATTGTCCAAGGTAGGTCCCTTGTTTTCACCGGTATGATCCCTCAGAGTTGGAAGGGGATAGGGTTTGATGGAGGAAGACTTTACTTCAGGAGTAGACCGGATTGTGTAGTCAATTAGGTAACCAGGTCTCTCTGTAGCCACACTGAAGGCACTATCTGACTTGAGGCTCCAATCGGAGCTTGTAATGGCTCCAAGAGGTACAGTGCTTGACGGGGCTGGACCGAGATTGGAGTGTAGAGGTGTGACAACTTCCTCAGGGTTCTCATTTGGATGAGAGGGTCGTTGGGCAGGTGGACACTGAGCTTTGGCTTCCATGTCGTCTTGAGAAGACTGTGTGACTGAGAAGCCTTTTACTACTGGTACACTGAGTCCAGGTGGGGTTTCCGTAATCACCTCAATCTGTTTTGGGAGAGGCATCTGATGCGGTATGGTTAAGGTGTTCTCAGAGGCAGAAGGCCCTAATTGATCAGTTTCCGCAGTGGAGAGAAGGCTAGGAGTCGTTTCGGTGGGGGTAGCAGTGATCCCAGGACGACCCGATGAAGCAGGAAGAGACAGCCGAAGTTTTGAGTTTATCATATTGGCAGCAGAGTCCGGGATTACTTGGAAGACGTCCCTGTTGTTGTAGCCATGGGTGGTCTTCCGGTGGGCTATAAGCTCGTTCTTGGACGAGAGTTCCTCTGCGCAGGTGGGGCACACGAAGTGAACACCAGGGCGGGGAGCTCCCGAACTGATTATGGTGCCAGATTTTCTAAGGCAGTCATGGTTCCCTGGGTTGCTCTCAATACAAGATTTGCAGATGGAGCACCAGGAGACCATGCTGTTGACGTCCACTTGATGACATTCCTTAACGTGAGTTTTTAGTGCATTTACTGTAGCAGGCCAGCGGTTCGCCTGAATTTCTACAGTACAGGGTTCTTCCGTGCAGAGGATGGACGCAATTCGGGGGTACACAATGTGGAGTACAGCTCCAGTGCGGTATGCCTTCCTGTCTCCTGGAATATCTTCCCAGCAGAGGATTTCAGTGGTGGGGGATGAGATGCCAGTAGTACGCATCCTCGGATTTTTCCTATTTACTCCATTACGCAAGAGTCTAGGGAGGAGCCATCATCACAGTTTCTACGGGCAAGGCTTGACGAGCCCCTTGCAGGAGATGGAGTACACAGGATTCGCATCTTCTTAGTTTTGAGCAGGTTTGCCATTTTTATCTTAGGATCCACACGGGTAGTGTATAGTGGAATCCCAACGGGCGTTAATCTCTGTCAAGTGTAGTGGAAGGCGACAAAGAAAAAAGATCACTAGCATGTATAGGGGTGACTATTTTCTTTTAGGAACAGGTAGGTTCGTAAGATGGTAGGCTCCCGGAGGAGGAGCGGGGACAATTGTTCGTAGATTGTGTACATTTATACCGCTGCAGCGGGCACGAGATGTAGTTGCATTTTGACGGTGCTAGCAGGAGGGAGGGACCCTAAGGGACGCATCAGTGCAGACTTCATTCTACTTCGCAGCATAGAAGGGGATTGTGCATTAGTGAGAGACAGGTTCCCAAGTTAATGAGAAGTGCAGCCGCTCACTACTGAAAAAAAAGAAATTGCCTCCTTGCACCCAAGGGCGACGAAAAATAGCACAAAAATTTAGTGAAAAAAGATAAATTAATAAAAATAAACAAATAACTCCATAAATTATTAAAAATAAAGTGGCTGACAGGGTGTTACAAGGGAAGTTCATGGCTCCCATGAACAGTGCAGTCCTTGTAACACTTGGGACGAGAGACAGCTAATTCCACCGATTAAAAGTAGTAAAGACGGTGGAATTAGGGTCAAGCAGTTTTAGGTCTGCTCAGTTGACATCCGCACACCGCACGGCACCAAAAGTCTCCATTTCAGAGTCAATGGAAAAATTTGGGCCACGCGGCGCACCAATCGCCCCATGAGCAGTGTGCAGACGCACATACCTAAAACGGCAGGAGAAAAGGGGAATTGGATCATGTGAGAATGCAGGCATTTCACATAATCCAGGGAGATGGGAGAAGAAACAGAGTTTGAGAGTAGCATCGCTGCTTTTCGATTGAAGTCTGCACCTAGCCGTCCGTGCTGGAAAGGAAAGTGGTGATACCCATGTGATCCCACAGCAACCGCAACTCACGCACACAGGGCAACCGAGGTCACCTCGACATCTCCTGAAGGTTCAGTAGGCGAAATGTTCTGGACTCTTGTCGGCTGAAGTCATTCTGGGCGGCAGAAGGTGGATTTTCGGGACCGCAGGCGGGAACAGATGACTTTCAAGGCCGCTGTCAGGAAAGAGTCGTCCAGGACTGTAGACTGCCATCAGGGGACGCCGCTAATCAGCGCCGCTCAATCCTCCGGGGGGCCTTGTCGAAGTCTCACTCCATGGTTGAGTTCATACTAGCAGAAGCTGTATGATGACACGATTCTTTGATGGGTCAGGATGCCGGATGAGTCGTTCACCGAAGATCGAGGGCGGTGGACGAGTCGACCTCCGAAGAGCGAGGAAGGCGGACGAGTCGAGCACCAGGAATTCCAAGTCGAACCCTGTAGATCAAGGCAGGCGGGCGAGTCGAGCACCGAGGATCCAGGCAGGCGGACAAGTTCAGACCCCGAGGCTCCAGGCAGACAAGTCGAGCACCGAAGATTCAGGCAGGCGGACGAGTCGAGCACCGAAGATCAGGTCAGGCAGGCGGACGAGTCGAGCAACCAGGATCCAGGCAGGCAGACGAGTCAAGCACCGAAGATCCAGGCAGGCGGACGAGTCGAGCACCGAAGATCCAGGCAGGCAGGCGGACGAGTCGAGCACAGATGATCCAGTCAGGCAGGCGGACGAGTCGAGCACAGATGATCCAGGAAGATTCCCATCAGCTTAATCGACTCACGATTAAGCTGATAAGAACAGATATTAAAACATTTATTCTCATGCTAAATCATGTAAATATGTACAAACACTAAGAATAATAGGCACCGTGGTAATCCCACTAGCATGCATTGTACAATTGTAAGTGCCTTTACAAACCCTGAAAAAGAAAATAATATGTGCCGCCAAACCCTTTGTGCGCAGCTCAGGTTTGGACGGCTATCGTTGCCACCCTTTGTGCGCAGCTCAGGTGGTTTTCTAACTCCCTTTGTGACGCAGCTCAGGAGTTAGTAGGGGACAACAAGTTTGTTGGGGGACGTCCACTGTCGCTCTCCGGTGATGAACTCGGTGTAGATGTCTCTAGACCACTGGATGGCAAGGCTCGAACAGATGGTCTTCATCTTCCTGAGGTATCCGGCTCCGCAGAAGGACTTGAGGATGACGTCGTTGAGGGGGTCCCAGGATCCCAGGGCTCCTACGATGACAGCGTCATTCTTTACCATGCGGAAATCGCTCCTCAGCATCTCGGCCACCGGTTCATACTTCTCTTTCTTTGTCCTCCTGGCCTCGGTGAAGGCGCCAATCCTATTCTCGAATGGGACAGCCACATCGAGAATGATCGCGGTACTTCCCTTTGCCAGGACCAGGTCGGGTTTTTCACCGCCTGGTCCTATGCCAAGGTTTTCCGAACGGATCGACCATCCTCGGGAGACCGCCGCATTCTTTACTCGGTCCACGATGTTGTTGTGGCGGTGGTTCCACGCAGCACTAAACTGCCTGCAGTGGTTGAGCACGTGTGGAAGTGTTTCGTTTACGTGCCCACACCTCCTGCAGGACTTGTTACCGCTGGGGTCCCATCGTCGGCATCCGTTCAGGGGAAGCAGGTTTAACCGGGCTCGGTTGATGAAGCGCCAGTCACAGAACCTAAGGTGCTCGCCAGTGTAAATAAAACGCGAGCTCTCAGGTGCTGCGGCTACGCACTCCATCACCTTGCCCTGGTTGGGCCGCTCAATCAGGCGACCTCCAGTGAGTTTTCTGGAGGCTTCCCTGAACTTGTGAAGGAGCAGGTGGCGTTGCCGTATGCGGATTACAGCACCATGCCACTGGACGATTGGAGAGTGTTCCGTCGGGAACTGCCACGAAATCTTTAGTCGGGTGGCAGCCTTTCGAGCCACAGTCCACGCGTCTGCAGCAACATTGCTGGTCCTCCGGTAGTCATCGTCCATGTGCCCTGAAAGATACTTACCTAGGTCCTCGGGCTGTGGTTCACGGTGGATTCTCCTCTTGGTGTTGTCCTTGAGGTCCTCCATCGCAAACTGCCGGATCAGGAAGTCCCGCGAGGACAAGAGCTTGTAGGCGTTATCAGTGGCCTGCAAGTCCGCATCCTCCGCTAGGTTCGGGATCCCACAGCAGCCGAGTTGTCTGCTCCCATAGAGGTAGTCGTTAGACGCCTCAGTGGGAACACAGAGCAGGTCTTTGAGCTCTGGCCTCAGCAGGTCATCGAGGTCTTTCCAGTCCGTCTTCTGGTAGACTCCGGTCCTCAGGTGGAAGCTCAAACTCGGAAAGAAGAAGGCCCTTAGTGCGTCTAGTTTTTGCCAAGGGCTCAACTTGCTCCGAGTGAGCTGGAAAGCTTTTGCAGCTGCATCCTGGAGGCTGCCGATGTCTGGACAAACGTTGAAGCCAACGGGCTTACCGAGCATCTTGTAAGCTTCGTTATCGACAAGATGTCTGACGGTTTGCCCGTTGAGCACGAAGGAGGTGGCACGCGCGCCCACTGGGGTTTTCCCAGAGAGATGAAGGGTGGCGCACTTGGCGGGGTTGAAGGATAACCCAGCCTTCCTAGCAAGCTCCTCCGCAAGGTTGAGTTGGCTCTGTAGCTCTTCCTCGGTGTCAGCAATGATGACAAGATCGTCAGCGTAGGCGAGGACTCGGTGATGATCTGTGTCTTCACCTTGAAGCTGTCGCACTAGGGGATCAATACTATAGTTGAAAAGGATCCCGCTAAGCGGACAGCCCTGTCTCACGCCGCTGCTTAGATCAAGGGCGTCAGTGAGGCCTTCCTTCGTGATGATAGAGGTCTGTATGTCCTGGTACAAACTCTCAATCACCCTACAGAAATCCTCACCTAGCCCGGCCGCCTTGAGAGAATGGAGAAGGGCTCCGTGGGGTATAGAGTCGAACGCCCTTGATAGGTCAAGCCATGCGACAAAGAGTTCTTTGTGCTGGGTCTTGGCGGCACGAAGCCTCCTCTCAAGAACGAACGTGTGCTCGTACACCCCATCATGCGGTAGGAACCCCTTCTGGCAGAAGGAGAGAGCGTCATTTTCGGTGGACCAATTGATCAGCCTACCAGCAAGACACTTTGAAAACAGCTTGTGTATAGTGCTGCATAGACTGATCGGTCTCCAATTATTAACATCGTCAGGGTCACCGGCCTTGGGAAGAAGGATGGTCTTGGTTGTCTTCCAGGCCGAAGGCGTTCGCCTGTGTCTCAGGCACATGTTGAAGGCCATGGTCATAACATCAGCCTCAGGGTCGACCATACGCCAGTGTTTATACGTGAGGCGGTCGGGCCCTGGTGCTGTGTTGTCGGCACTCAGTAGCTTCCTTCTGACTTCGAAGGTGCTAAAGGGTGCTAACGCCAATGGCTCCCTGGTGGTGATTTCCTGGTACAAGGCTTCGTCGAACTCCTTCGGCGGCCACATGTCTTTGAAGTGGGAGGCGATCTTTTCCTCCTCGACCTGGCAGCGGTCACCATCCAGCTTCAGTATCGCTCGAACAGCCTTTTTCCTGTTCTTGCGGTACAGCTTCTGAATGGATTTAGGGTCCTCACACGGGTCACCACTACTGGCGGGTGGGCCAGCAGCAGTGGCGGGTGGAAGCCTCACAGCTGCGGCGACGAAGGCGCTAATCTCCCCGAGGACAGCTTCAAAGTTGACCCAGCTGTCCTCGTTGATCTCGGCGCAGAGCAGTTGCTGCAGCCTCGCGTGGAACTCAACACTCAGAGGATTCTGTGAATCTTGAGGTGGAGCTTCGTTGCGGGGCTGAGGTTGCTCCATGTTGTCAGAGTCCTGGATGGTTGGTGGTCTAATTTCCTCAGTGGTTGCAGGCGAGGAGACACTCGGCACAGTCCTAACAGTAGTTGCGGGCTGAGGTGGATGTTGTTCCTCAGTCCCAGCCACGACCGCAGGAGGGCTGTGGTCCGGGTTGGAGTGCCTCCTCCTCCGTGTTCTTCTCCGCTTGGCTTTTGGCGGAGAGCTGTTCTCAACAGATCCGTCGGTGGGAGCGCCATTCTCAGCGGCCACTTCCTCCGGAACAGTTTCAAGGGTGGAGGCAGGCACGCTAGCACGGGTGGCTCCCTGCCGCACGGGTTGGTTGCTGGCTGGAATGGGAGCAGAGCGCTGGCCGCCGTGAGTGACAGGCCTGGCACTCAGGGTCCGAGCAGTCTGCTCCTGAGTACCAGGTCTGCCATCATCAGGCGACGTGGCTCTGCTCGTTGATGCTACGGCAGAAGTCTTTCCCGGGATCGGCCTCAGGTCCTTCGGCGTCCTGGCAAGCGGGGGCGGGAGTTTCCCAACAGCAGCTCGCCGTCTGGTGTGCCACAAGTAGTGGGTCGCGCGAGCTTGCTTGGTTGGGAACCTCTTACCGCACCCTGGCCTGTTGCAGGTGAAGGTGTGGTGTTCCGGGGCTTCTTCAGAGAGAGGGGTTCCTTTGAGACACTCATGGGTGCTCGGTTTCCTGCCAACTCTGGTCCGGCAAAAGGAACACCAGTTATAGTAACGTGGTTGGACCTCATGCACGGTGGCCAAGTGGCGGATCACCGACCTCCTCCTGGTATGCCACGGTCCTGCGGCGAATGTTGTGCCACACCTCTTTTCCGGGCAGGAGAGTTCACCCTGCAGTGGCAGGATGAAGTGGATGGCGTTCCCGGCACGGTGGGTGTGGGGTTTTTCGAGATCTTCCCACACCGCAGCGTCACGGGTGCCACCAGATGGTGAACTCCTGGGAGAGGTGGAGCTCTGTGTCCTGGAGGCAGTGCAAGGCGGGGAACTCGGAGTCTGACTCCCCCTCAACCGGAGCCGGCGATGAAGGTTCCGGGCTCTGGAGGGTGGGTAAAGGCACCTCCGCAGTTATCCCGATGCACAGCTCGTAAATCATGTCCGGTTCCTTGAGGAGCACGGCAAGGTCGCTGTCACTCGTCCTGGCGAACGTCGGTTGAAGTGTCGCCCAATCCAGGTTGGAGTTAAAGGACACAAGCCGGCGAAGTTCTCTGTCCATAACATCTCTGGCACTCTTTGCCACCGGCACTGGTGAGTTCTCCTCAGAGCTGGTGGATCCGAGGTCCGGAGAGTTCTCCATTCCGTCATGTCCAGGTGGTGAAGTGCTGGTAGCTGGAAGTACCGGCGAAGACTGGCGGAAGACGAGGGGTCCAGCCTTGGGAGTCACAGGTGGACTGCAGACCTTGGCGGATCCCCCTTGAACATTGCTGCGTTGTCTTGAAGGCTTCCGCTGGAGTTGGACCATCTTGCTGCGCAGGGCTCCACTTCGCAGAGGCAGCGAAGGTGACGGGGTGCATGGCACGTGCGGTGGCGGCGTCCTTGTCACGGCAGCGTATGAAGGCTTCCTGGCGTCGTCCATGGTGGCGAAGAGTTGATCTCCTATATCCGGGAGTACCGGGGGTAACAGCCTCGAGTTGGTAGTTCCTGAAGAGTGCAGTAGCTGCGGTGGATGGGAGGGGGAAGGCAGGGCCCCCCAAAAAAAAACTTTTCAAAAAACGACAGCCTCCAGATGGCGAAGAGAAAAGGTACTTGCAGAGGGGAGTCACAACCCCACACCCCCTAAGAGAGACAAGCTCACTCAGAGAGTCTGCCCGGCTCGAGGGAAGGGAACCCTCAGTTTGGGAGATGGCGCACACTGCAAGCGAAAGAAGGTTGGCGGAGACAGGGACCACGTTCAGTATGTCTCCTAGGAATTCCTATCCAGAGACCCCTGGCAGATCACGGGGTCAGGGACCCCACCAGGAAGTGCAGGCTCTGGAAAGGACGAGCGGAGTAGCGACAGACCAGAATGACCCTTAAAAGTAGATAGGAGAGGCCATTCTGGGCGTGTGTAGTTCCATCTTGATCCCAGGAGGTACATCCACATTGCGGCCAGGTAGTATTCCAACCCCGTGAAGCAATGACACGAGAGAGGCACACACCGGACCCAATGGCTCAGCCCTCCCTGAGCGTATCACTCGGGAATCCCGATGGCACACTCCACCTGGAGGATGCAATAAGACTCGTCACAAGACATGGCAGATACCATGTCTTTTAATTTAGAACAGAGACCAAATGGTGACTTGTCTCACGCGAAAAAAATAAAACAATCGTAAAAAGAGAGAGAAGCATAAATGAATAGGAAAGGATGCAGAGACGGGGGTCCAGACCTCTCCCCGCCCCCACCCACAGCGGCGGCTACGACGGCCTACATGGCGTGCCTAAGTAGACTTAGGCATAAACAACCAGCAGACGTCGAAGCTGAATGGTATACTCAATATCGCGACCCACAGTGTGAGTCGTTCCAGATATTGAGCTGAAATGCACAGATACTACACTTTGATCTTAGCCGATAGGCCGAGAAGCGATGAAAAACGCGGTTTCAAACTTTTCAGGGTGAAAGGAAACGATGTCCATATGTCCTTACCCTTTAAAAAAAAAAATATTTCTTATTTTTTACTTGAAAGTTAAAAAAACTTCGATGTGGTCGAAAGTGTATTTTTCTATATATTCTTATTTTTTCAAAGAAATTACTGTCGAGAAATTTTAGAAAAAGTTTTATGTTAATTATTATATGTATTTGTTTTACGTATTCATTTATATTAACATTAAAGATTTGCAAACTTAAAGTTGTGTTGTATAAGTCAATGGTTTCATTTTATTAGTATGTTTTCGTTTTATGAGCTTTTTTTATGGTAACATTGAAGATTTGAAACCTTTAAAGTGTATTGGATACTCCTGAGCGAGTGGAAGGTAATACTAAAGTTTTCTCTTGCGTCGTTCAAAAGAAAAAGCGTTTCGTATTTGTTCTCAAAGAGGATTTGGACATCAATAACTTATAAGTTCTCCTTTGTAGAGTCAACAACGACTAGGTCCGGTCTCAAGTCAGTTTCAACAAGAGAGAGGCGGAATTTTTTGATAAATTTAAATCCAAGGCTTTCAGGAAAAAGTGTACTAACAACACAGAATATAGTAATGTAGAAAGGAGAAATAGGAAAAATATTATTCTAAGTCCAAGTTTTAAGCGTTTTTTTCCAAACAAATACTGACACCAAATCTAAGGCAACGGTTTCATGTTAATTTGCATGTATTCGTCTTATGTGCTCTTTTATATTAACATTGAAGATTTGAAAACTTTAAGGTGTATTGGATAAAAGTTGGTGTGTTCTTTTCTTTGATTAGGGTGGGCCGATCCTGAATGTAGTGCAATATCAGGTCAACCCGTGACAGAGCCGAGGCAAGCCCCTAGGAACTCCGTCGCATTACAAAAATTCGTTTAATATCGTGACCCACACCAGATATTAAGCTGATAAGAACAGATATTAAAACATTTATTCTCATGCTAAATCATGTAAATATGTACAAACACTAAGAAAAATAGGCACCGTGGTAATCCCACTAGCATGCATTTTACAATTGTAAGTGCCTTTACAAACCCTGAAAAAGAAAATAATATGTGCCGCCAAACCCTTTGTGCGCAGCTCAGGTTTGGACGGCTATCGTTGCCACCCTTTGTGCGCAGCTCAGGTGGTTCTCTAACTCCCTTTGTGACGCAGCTCAGGAGTTAGTAGGGGACAACAAGTTTGGTAGGGGACGTCCACTGTCGCTCTCCGGTGATGAACTCCGTATATATATCTCGCGACCACTGGATGGCAAGGCTCGAGCAGATGGTCTTCATCTTCTTCAGGTATCCGGCTCCGCAGAAGGACTTGAGGATGACGTCGTTGAGGGGGTCCCAGGATCCCAGGGCTCCTACGATGACGGCGTCATTCTTTACCATGCGGAAATCGCTCCTCAGCATCTCGGCCACCGGTTCATACTTCTCTTTCTTTGTTCTCCTGGCCTCGGTGAAGGCGCCAATCCTATTCTCGAATGGGACAGCCACATCGAGAATGATCGCGGTACTTCCCTTTGCCAGGACCAGGTCGGGTTTTTCACCGCCTGGCCCTATGCCAAGGTTTTCCGAACGGATCGACCATCCTCGGGAGACTGCCGCATTCTTTACACGGTCCACGATGTTGTTGTGGCGGTGGTTCCACGCAGCACTAAACTGCCTGCAGTGGTTGAGCACGTGTGGAAGTGTTTCGTTTACGTGCCCACACCTCCTGCAGGACTTGTTACCGCTGGGGTCCCACCGTCGGCATCCGTTCAGGGGAAGCAGGTTTAACCGGGCTCGGTTGATGAAGCGCCAGTCACAGAACCTAAGGTGTTCGCCAGTGTAAATAAAACGCGAGCTCTCAGGTGCTGCGGCTACGCACTCCATCACCTTGCCCTGGTTGGGCCGCTCAATCAGGCGACCTCCAGTGAGTTTTCTGGAGGCTTCCCTGAACTTGTGAAGGAGCAGGTGGCGTTGCCGTATGCGGATTACAGCACCATGCCACTGGACGATTGGAGAGTGTTCCGTCGGGAACTGCCACGAAATCTTTAGTCGGGTGGCAGCCTTTCGAGCCACAGTCCACGCGTCTGCAGCAACATTGCTGGTCCTCCGGTAGTCGTCGTCCATATGCCCTGAAAGATACTTACCTAGATCCTCGGGCTGTGGTTCACGGTGGATTCTCCTCTTGGTGTTGTCCTTGAGGTCCTCCATCGCGAACTGCCGGATCAGGAAGTCTCGCGAGGACAAGAGCTTGTAGGCGTTATCAGTGGCCTGCAAGTCCGCATCCTCCGCTAGGTTCGGGATCCCACAGCAGCCGAAATGTCTGCTCCCATAGAGGTAGTCGTTAGACGCCTCAGTGGGAACACAGAGCAGGTCTTTGAGCTCTGGCCTCAGCAGGTCATCGAGGTCTTTCCAATCCGTCTTCTGGTAGACTCCGGTCCTCAGGTGGAAGCTCAAACTCGGAAAGAAGAAGGCCCTTAGTGCGTCAAGTTTTTGCCAAGGGCTCAACTTGCTCCGAGTGAGCTGGAAAGCTTTTGCAGCTGCATCCTGGAGGCTGCCGATGTCTGGACAAACGTTGAAGCCAACGGGCTTACCGAGCATCTTGTAAGCTTCGTTATCGACAAGATGTCTGACGGTTTGCCCGTTGAGCACGAAGGAGGTGGCACGCGCGCCCACTGGGGTTTTTCCAGAGAGATGAAGGGTGGCGCACTTGGCGGGGTTGAAAGATAACCCAGCCTTCCCAGCAAGCTCCTCCGCAAGGTTGAGTTGGCTCTGTAGCTCTTCCTCGGTGTCGGCAATGATGACAAGATCGTCAGCGTAGGCGAGGACTCGGTGATGATCTGTGTCTTCACCTTGAAGCTGTCGCACTAGGGGATCAATACTATAGTTGAAAAGGATCCCGCTGAGCGGACAGCCCTGCCTCACGCCGCTGCTTAGATCAAGGGCGTCAGTGAGGCCTTCCTTCGTGATGATAGAGGTCTGTATGTCCTGGTACAAACTCTCAATCACCCTACAGAAATCCTCACCTAGCCCGGCCGCCTTGAGAGAATGGAGAAGGGCTCCGTGGGGTATAGAGTCGAACGCCCTTGATAGGTCAAGCCATGCGACAAAGAGTTCTTTGTGCTGGGTCTTGGCGGCACGAAGCCTCCTCTCAAGAACGAACGTGTGCTCGTACACCCCATCATGCGGTAGGAACCCCTTCTGGCAGAAGGAGAGAGCGTCGTTTTCGGTGGACCAATTGACCAGCCTACCAGCAAGACACTTTGAAAACAGCTTGTGTATAGTGCTGCATAGGCTGATCGGTCTCCAATTATTAACATCGTCAGGGTCACCTGCCTTGGGAAGAAGGATGGTCTTGGTTGTCTTCCAGGCCGAAGGCGTTCGCCTGTGCCTCAGGCAGATGTTGAATGCCATGGTGAGAACATCAGCCTCAGGGTCGACCATACGCCAGTGTTTATACGTAAGGCGGTCGGGCCCTGGTGCTGTGTTGTCAGCACTCAGTAGCTTCCTTCTGACCTCGAAGGTGCTAAAGGGTGCTAACGCCAATGGCTCCCTGGTGGTGACCTCCTGGTAGAAGGCTTCGTCGAAATCTTTCGGTGGCCACATGTCTCTGAAGTGGGAGGCGATCTTTTCCTCCTCGACCTGGCAGCGGTCACCATCCAGCTTCAGTATCGCTCGAACAGCCTTTTTCCTGTTCTTGCGGTACAGCTTCTGAATGGATTTGGGGTCCTCACACGGGTCACCACTACTGGCGGGTGGGCCAGCTGCAGTGACGGGTGGAAGCCTCACAGCTGCGGCGACGAAGGCGCTAATCTCCCCGAGGACAGCTTCAAAGTTGACCCAGCTGTCCTCGTTGATCTCGGCGCAGAGCAGTTGCTGCAGCCTCGCGCGGAACTCAACACTCAGAGGATTCTGTGAATCTTGAGGTGGAGCCTCGTTGCGGGGCTGAGGTTGCTCCATGTTGTCAGAGTCCTGGTTGGGTGGACCATTTTCCACAGTGGTGGTAGGCGAGGAGACACTCGGCACAGTCCTGACAGTAGTTGCGGGCTGAGGTGGATGTTGTTCCTCAGTCCCAGCCACGACCGCAGGAGGGCTGTGGTCCGGGTTGGAGCGCCTCCTCCTCCGTGTTCTTCTCCGCTTGGCTTTTGGCGGAGAGCTGTTCTCAACAGATCCGTCGGTGGGAGCGCCATTCTCAGCGGCCACTTCCTCCGGAACAGTTTCAAGGGTGGAGGCAGGCACGCCAGCACGGGTGGCTCCCTGCCGCACGGGTTGGTTGCTGGCTGGAATGGGAGCAGAGCGCTGGCCGCCGTGAGTGACAGGCCTGGCACTCAGGGTCCGAGCAGTCTGCTCCTGAGTACCAGGTCTGCCATCATCAGGCGACGTGGCTCTGCTCGTTGATGCTACGGCAGAAGTCTTTCCCGGGATCGGCCTCAGGTCCTTCGGCGTCCTGGCAAGCGGGGGCGGGAGTTTCCCAACAGCAGCTCGCCGTCTGGTGTGCCACAAGTAGTGGGTCGCGCGAGCTTGCTTGGTTGGGAACCTCTTACCGCACCCTGGCCTGTTGCAGGTGAAGGTGTGGTGTTCCGGGGCTTCTTCAGAGAGAGGGGTTCCTTTGAGACACTCATGAGTGCTCGGTTTCCTGCCAACTCTGGTCCGGCAAAAGGAACACCAGTTATAGTAACGTGGTTGGACCTCATGCACGGTGGCCAAGTGGCGGATCACCGACCTCCTCCTGGTATGCCACGGTCCTGCGGCGAATGTTGTGCCACACCTCTTTTCCGGGCAGGAGAGTTCACCCTGCAGTGGCAGGATGAAGTGGATGGCGTTCCCGGCACGGTGGGTGTGGGGTTTTTCGAGGTCTTCCCACACCGCAGCGTCACGGGTGCCACCAGATGGTGAACTCCTGGGAGAGGTGGAGCTCTGTGTCCTGGAGGCAGTGCAAGGCGGGGAACTCGGAGTCTGACTCCCCTCAACCGGAGCCGGCGATGAAGGTTCCGGGCTCTGGAGGGTGGGTAAAGGCACCTCCGCAGTTATCCCGATGCACAGCTCGTAAATCATGTCCGGTTCCTTGAGGAGCACGGCAAGGTCGCTGTCACTCGTCCTGGCGAACGTCGGTTGAAGTGTCGCCCAATCCAGGTTGGAGTTAAAGGACACAAGCCGGCGAAGTTCTCTGTCCATAACATCTCTGGCACTCTTTGCCACCGGCACTGGTGAGTTCTCCTCAGAGCTGGTGGATCCGAGGTCCGGAGAGTTCTCCACTCCGTCATGTCCAGGTGGTGAAGTGCTGGTAGCTGGAAGTACCGGCGAAGACTGGCGGAAGACGAGGGGTCCAGCCTTGGGAGTCACAGGTGGACTGCAGACCTTGGCGGATCCCCCTTGAACATTGCTGCGTTGTCTTGAAGACTTCCGCTGGAGTTGGACCATCTTGCTGCGCAGGGCTCCACTTCGGAGAGGCAGCGAAGGTGACGGGGTGCATGGCACGTGCGGTGGCGGCGTCCTTGTCACGGCAGCGTATGAAGGCTTCCTGGCGTCGTCCATGGTGGCGAAAAGTTGATCTCCTATATCCGGGAGTACCGGGGTGGTAACAGCCTCGAGTTGGTAGTTCCTGAAGAGTGCAGTAGCTGCGGTGAATGGGAGGGGAAGGCAGGGCCCCCCCCAAAAAAAAAAACTTTTCAAAAAACGACAGCCTCCAGATGGCGAAGAGAAAAGGTACTTGCAGAGGGGAGTCACAACCCCACACCCCCTAAGAGAGACAAGCTCACTCAGAGAGTCTGCCCGGCTCGAGGGAAGGGAACCCTCAGTTTGGGAGATGGCGCACACTGCAAGCGAAAGAAGGTTGGCGGAGACAGGGACCACATTCAGTATGTCTCCTAGGAATTCCTATCCAGAGACCCCTGGCAGATCACGGGGTCAGGGACCCCACCAGGAAGTGCAGGCTCTGGAAAGGACGAGCGGAGTAGCGACAGACCAGAATGACCCTTAAAAGTAGATAGGAGAGGCCATTCTGGGCGTGTGTAGTTCCATCTTGATCCCAGGAGGTACATCCACATTGCGGCCAGGTAGTATTCCAACCCCGTGAAGCAATGACACGAGAGAGGCTCACACCGGACCCAATGGCTCAGCCCTCCCTGAGCGTATCACTCGGGAATCCCGATGGCACACTCCACCTGGAGGATGCAATAAGACTCGTCACAAGACATGGCAGATACCATGTCTTTTAATTTAGAACAGAGACCAAATGGTGACTTGTCTCACGCGAAAAAAAATAAAACAATCGTAAAAAGAGAGAGAAGCATAAATGAATAGGAAAGGATGCAGAGACGGGGGCCAGACCTCTCCCCGCCCCCACCCACAGCGGCGGCTACGACGGCCTACATGGCGTGCCTAAGTAGACTTAGGCATAAACAACCAGCAGACGTCGAAGCTGAATGATATACTCAATAACGCGACCCACAGTGTGAGTCGTTCCAGATAATGAGCTGAAATGCACAGATACTACACTTTGATCTTAGCCGATAGGCCGAGAAGCGATGAAAAACGCGGTTTCAAACTTTTCAGGGTGAAAAGAAACGATGTCCATATGTCCTTACCCTTTAAAAAAAAAATATTTCTTATTTTTTACTAGAAAGTTAAAAAAAACTTCGATGTGGTCGAAAGTGTATTTTTCTATATATTCTTATTTTTTCAAAGAAATTACTGTCGAGAAATTTCAGAAAAAAGTTTTATGTTAATTATTATATGTATTTGTTTTACGTATTCATTTATATTAACATTAAAGATTTGCAAACTTAAAGTTGTGTTGTATAAGTCAATGGTTTCATTTTATTAGTATGTTTTCGTTTTATGAGCTTTTTTTATGGTAACATTGAAGATTTGAAACCTTTAAAGTGTATTGGATACTCCTGAGCGAGTGGAAGGCAATAATAAAGTCTTCTCTTGGGTCGTTCAAAAGAAAAAGCGTTTCGTATTTATTCTCAAAGGGGATTTGGACATCAATAACTTATAAGTTCTCCTTTGTAGAGTCAACAACGACTAGGTCCGGTCTCAAGTCAGTTTCAGCAAGAGAGAGGAGGAAATTTTTTGATAAATTTAAATCCAAGGGTTTCAGGAAAAAGTGCACTAACAACACAGAATATAGTAATGTAGAAAGGAGAAATAGGAAAAATATTATTCTAAGTCCAAGTTTTAAGCGTTTTTTTCCAAACAAATACTGACACCAAATCTAAGGCAACGGTTTCATGTTAATTTGCATGTATTCGTCTTATGTGCTCTTTTATATTAACATTGAAGATTTGAAAACTTTAAGGTGTATTGGATAAAAGTTGGTGTGTTCTTTTCTTTGATTAGGGTGGGCCGATCCTGAATGTAGTGCAATATCAGGTCAACCCGTGACAGAGCCGAGGCAAGCCCCTAGGAACTCCGTCGCATTACAAAAATTCGTTTAATATCGTGACCCACAGTGTGAGTCATACCAGATATTAAGCTGATAAGAACAGAGGTTTCAGTAATGGTGGGGCGTGCATCTCCTGTATGTGAAGCAATCTGGGCTTTTGTCATATAGGGAGCGACAGCCAGTATCACATCATTAACCTCTGTTGTGAGGCTCCGGGCGACGTCGTGGTCCTTGGGTTCACAGGTGTTATCCCAAGAAGCTCGACTACGCCGTCTCGCCTCCGCGCGTCAGCTTTATACACTTTTATTTATTAAGCAATACATAGTTACAATTTTACAAAGGAATCTACACTATAAACATATATATGACACTTGGGATATTACACTTATTGAACAGACAAAAATATGGAATTATAATACATTAATGTTGAGCAAGTTCTGTTTGTTCCTCACTGCAGCCTCCAGCAGCTAGGAATGCTGCTCTTGCAGCGAGGGGGTGACAACCCCTTTCTGGAGGCTGATGTTTATCTCTTTGATCATGTCAAGGAAGTGGGTTCTGTTCTTGAGGAGTAGGCTAAGCTCAGACCATTGAAGTTTCAGGAGCATGGAGGTGATGTCGGCACAGAATTCAGGAGCAAGTTTGCTGGTGATAGGGTTCAGAAGTTGAGCAATCTCTTGGTTCTGGGCTTCACGGAAGACAGAGTTCGGAGAAAGACAGGTTGGAGGGGTTTCATCCGTCCTATCCGGGTGGAGTAGGCGCTCAATGTGTTCCGTGATGCTGAAGCCGATCATCCTGCACTGTTCTTGAGCAGTAGCGAATTCGGGATCAAGGGGTTCAGCAGTCATCGTGGCAGAGTCGCTGATCATGAATGAAGGGTTGAGAGAAGATGTCGACAAGGCTGGCCCACTGGTAGGTTGAAGGGTAGAAGGTGGGTGACCGCCAGGATAGGGGTTAGCAGCAGCCGGAGGCAGGGGAGGGAGAACTTCAGCTGGTTGGAGAAGAACAGCTTCCTGGTGAGCAGGGGGAGGTTGCCGAGCGTATCAGATGGTGAGGAATCGCCCGATTGGAGATCAGGTTGAGGCTGAGGAGCTCTCGGAACATTCTGGGTGTTGCTACTGTTACGCTGATGAGAGGTCTTGTTCAGCCAGGCAATATACTGGTCTCGAGTCGAGTCGATCACGTCCCGGATACATAGCTTCTTCATTAGCCGGAGGTATTTCCATGAGCAAAACTTACGGAGGACCTTGTCGTTTTCTGGGTCCCAGGAGCCGAGAACGCCGATGATGATCGCGTCAGAGATAACGTGGTTGTATGTTTGTTTGAGAACATTCTCGACGCTTTCATACTTGGCTTTCTTGAGCGCTCTGGTGGATTTGAAGGCATCCGTCCTGTTTTCAAATGGAATGGCGACGTCAATGATGTAGGCGGTGTCGCCGCGGGCGAGGACCAGGTCTGGTCTGCCCGCTGACCCAGGAATCGCTTGGTCCTCCGCAAGAATGGTGAAGTCCCTTGCTGCTGCGCGTTTGACGCGCTCCACAATGAGGTTGTGTCTCTCTCTCCGCTGGTTGAAGAATGGAGGGCAGTGGCACAGCACGTGGGCAGAGGTTTCGCTAATGTATCCGCAAACCCGGCAGCGACGGTCGAGTCCAGTGATGTATGGCTTGTTCCCGTTGAGAGGGAGGAGGTTCAGTCTGGCTTTGTGGATGAACCGCCAGTCTTTAAATTGGGTGAAGTCACCAGTGTAAATGAAGTGGGAGTTCGTTCTATCAAGAGCAGTGCATTCAATGACTTTGCCTTGATTTTTCAGGTTGATCAGCTGCTCCGCTCTGTTGATCCTGGTTTCGGTCCGGATGTTTTTGACGACCAGGTTGCGTCTGCGGGCGGTGCTTTCGGTGCTGCCAATCCTGAGAGACGGGAGGGGGTGTTGGAAAATTTCCAAGTGATTTTAAGGCGAGATGAGGCCTTTCTTGCCGCAGCCCAGACAGAGGTGCCTCTGTTTGTGGTGGCATCGTACCGTTCATCCTGGGTCCCGTTGAGAAAGTCTTCGATGTCGGAAGGCTCAGGATCGGAAGTTATCCTGTTCTTCACAGCCTGATTGAGACGCTCTTCAGCCTTGACACGGAGAGTGTGGTCTTGAGTTGTCAGTAGCTTGAATGCCGTGTCAACAAGGAAGGCGTCAGAATCGGAGGCGGCCTCAGGAATGCCAATACAACCATAATGGGTACTCCCATAGAGGTAATGGTTTGAGGCTTCTTGAGGAAGATACAAAACTTTCTTGAAAAGTGGACGAAGAGTGTCGTCAAGGGTCCGCCAGTCAGATTTCCTTAGCTGGTTTGTCCGCATGGTATGTTGCAGAGCCGGGAAAAAGAAGGTCCGCGCGGCGTCAAGCTTTTGCCAGGGTGCCAGCTGGGAGTTGAGAAGCTTCTGCCCAAAGTCAATGAAGTCATTGACGGTGGCATTGTAGTTTTCGAAATACATCCCAACCGGCTTGCCAAGAAAGCTGGTGGCCTCTCCTTCTAAGATGGGGTGGAGTGGGGTGTCACCCAGATGGATGGTGGTGTCACGCACGCCGACTGGAGGGGAGCCACTGAAATGGATGGTCTTGCATTTGCTCGGGTTGAGGGAGAGCGAGAGCTTGTTCAGAAGAGTGCAGGCCTTGGAAACTTTGTGCTCAAGATCCTCAGGAGTTCTGGCGATGAGTACCAGGTCATCGGCGTAGGCAAGGATGTGATGGTCACCGTCACTACCTTGGAGTTCTTCAAGGATCGGGTTGATGGCGATGTTGAAGAGTAGGCCGCTGAGTGGACAACCTTGCTTGACGCCAGATTTCACAAAGATGGGATCGGAGATTCCGTCATTGGTCAAGATTTGGGTGGAGGAGTCGGTGTAGATATTGGAGATGAGCCGGGCGAAGTCGATGCTAACTCCAAGGGAGAGCAGGCCTTTTTCAAGAGCTGAGAAAGGGACAGAACCAAAAGCGTTGGCTATGTCCAGGAAGGCAAGTAGAAGATCTTTTTTCTTAATTTTGGTCTCAGCGATGAGGTCTTGAATGATGAAGTTGTGCTCTAAGACCCCATCAAAAGGCATGAATCCTTTCTGGCAGCTGGCGAGGGCGGAATGCTGTTGAATCCACTTGCTCAGGTGGGCAGCAAGGCATTTAGTAAAGAGCTTGTAGGCCGTGTTGCTCAGAGAAATTGGTCTCCAGTTCTTAAGGTTAGCCTTGTCGCCTTCTTTAGGGAGCAGGATGGTAGTGGAGTGTTTCCATTTTTTCGGAATCTTGCCAAACCGGATGCAGGTGTTGATGATGGCAGTGAGCACTGCAGCCTCCGGGTCCACGTTCTTCCAGTGTTGATAGGTGATCCTATCTGGCCCCGGGGCAGTGTTTTCCATCCGGAAAAGCTTCTCCCTTACTTCTTTCTGGGAAAAAGGAGACACTTCAAGCTGAGGGCGGTCTCCAGGGGGAGGAGAGAAGATGGAGCAGTCCAATTCAGTCTCACCCCAGACATTGGAGAAGAACTCGAATGTGCTAGACTTGGAGGCCGAGCATCTCTCGCCGTTCTGACCGAGGATGAGCCTCACAGTCTTCGGGCGATTCCTCTTGTAGGCTTTTTGGATTTCTCGTGGGTCATCCTTGTTTATTTCACGAGAATTAGAGGAGCGGTTTGGATCAACCGGAGGAAGGTGAACTTCATGGGAAATGAAGGCAGTCACTTCGTCAAGGAGGTCTTCAAAAAGTCGCCAGTTTTGGTCGCAGACTTCAAGCTCTTGGAATTCGTGAATTTTAGAGAGAAAATTTCTGGAGAGCGGGGGATCTGAGTCACAATTGATCAGGTCAGATTCACCCCTTTGTTGGTGTTGAGGAAGCCAAGAAATAAAGTCTGGGATAGCGGTGGGGTTGAGTCGCCTGGCAGGGGAGTCAACAGAGTCGGTGTTTGCCGTCGGAGAAGAGCTGATGGCATCCGAGTTGGCTAGCAAGGCAGAATCACTGGGCGCTAGAGGCGCACCTGGCTGAGATGGAATGGGCTGAAGAGCAGAGGCGTGGGAGATAGGGCGACGAGTAGGAGATGCTCGGCGGCGGGAGAAGAATGAGCTACCGCCTGCGTGAACAATGCGCGTGGTGCGGTTGCGCTGACGCGATTGAGGACGAGCGACCTGGATGGAGCGGTCAGCGTTGGCAAGGGTAGCTCGTTTGTGTGAAATGAGGTGATTAGCAATCCCAGTAGACGAGTTGCAGGAGAAGTCACACAAAGAACATTTGTGTGCCCCTGGCCGGGGAGGGGCAGAAATGATGCTGGATTGTCGGAAACATGAGTGAGCTCCCGGGCGGTCCGACAACTGAGATTTGCAGATCTTGCACCAGAAGATAGTGTTGGACGTCTTAAGTTTGTGGTTCCTCTGGAGATGGCGCTTGAAGTTGTTTCTCAAGACAGTCCAAGTTCCATTGGAATATGATAATTTGCATCCAGGTTCCTGACAGCAGATGGTTTCGGACACAGGGAAGATGAAGTGGAGGGTGGTGTCGATGCGATGAGGGACATCAGCATCCAGGTCTTCCCAAGTCCAGAGGCGGGAGGAGGAGGGCGCAGGTTGTGAGCCGGTAGCAGGATCACTTGTAGACGGCAAGTCGGTTTCCAGTGGAGAACCACGAGACGAAGAGTTCTGAGGGTTGGTGATCTCATCCGGGTGGGGGGTGAGGATCAGGGTGTCACAAGTGGAAGTGCTGGAGAGAGCAGGCGAGGTTGGATCAGGTGAGATGCGACGGTCACAATAATGAGAGTCAAGGAGGTCGGAGTGTTGATGGAGCCTAGGACTGGCGTCAGGAGCAATATGAGGCGTGGGGTCTCCTTTCTCATCAGAATGAGGAGAGATGATGGCAGGTGGAGAAGAGACTAAATCGGGTGTGGAGGCGCTCGCGAAGGAGGTGAGTGCGGAGGAGAAGCAGGCTTGATTGTTGGTGGGTGACTGGTGAATCCTGTCGTCCTGAACACACATCACTGGTTCTCTTGGGAGGCACTGCTCCTTTGAAGAGGAGGCACTGATGTTCAAGGCGATGAGTCCATTTTCTTTCTCACCTGTAACAGAGGTTTGCGGGACTTGCGTCCCACTTGCACCGATTGGGGTGCCTTCACAGCGGTCACAAGTGTGATTCAGAGGAATGCTGCAGCACTCAGGAGAGGTAGCCGGGCAAGACGTAGAATTGAGAGGAGGTGCGGTGCTAGGTGAAATCTTGGCAATTTCCAGTCCTGCGGGATTCGCAGGTGAGGGGTAGAAGACTTCTGGCTGGGCTGAAGAGAGACGACTGGAACTAGATGGATCGGCTTGGCTGGACGAAGATCCCGGAATTGAGTTCCACGGGTGGGTGACAGGCTGCAGGCTTTCCGAGCAGGAAATGGAAGTGGAGCCAGTGATGAAGGCGTCAGCGGGTGCTTCGGGAAGAACCGGCTGGTAGAGGGTGGGATGTGCCGCAGAGGGTACATCAGGCTTCGGGACAGTCCCGAGATCACAAGAAGAGCTAGTATAAGCAGAGCTGGTGTGAGCAGCAGAGGCTAGCTCAGGAGGGGTGGCACCAACCAGAGGAGAGGATGGAGTAATAGCAGCAAGCTTGGGAGTGTCCGAGCTATCGTAATCATGAGTCTTCTTCCGGTGGGAGATGAGCAGCTTCTTGCTATTGCACTGGGTAGCGCAGGTCGGGCACAGGAAGCAAATGTTAGGGCGAGAGTCACCGGGGTTGATGATGGCGCCAGTGCCTTTAAGGCAGGAATGAGAGGAGGGGTTGCCATCGAAACAATTCTTGCAGACAGCGCACCAAGAGGTTATGTAACTTATCTCGGTGTTATGGGCTGTCTGCAAGTGGATCTGTAAAGCATTGATGGTAGCGGTCCACTTGTTTGCTTGTATTTCCAGATTGCACCCTCTTCCGTGCAGTGGAGCGTGGCAATGCGTGGGTAGAGGCAGTGGAGCGTGGAAGCAGTCCGGTACGCCTTCTTGTTGCCTGGGGGGTCGATCCAGCGAGGGAGCATCATGGCAGAGGTGTTGCAGGGATTCAGCGTCTCAGTTCTCCTCTTTCCATTTCTCAGGAACCGAGGAGAGATCTTGCTAGAGGGCGAAGCTCTCAGACAGGCACTGGTCCCGATTCTTGGAACGGAAGGGGAGTATAGGATGCTGACTTTCTTGGCTCGTAGCTGGGTCGTCATGGTTGAGCGCGCAGCAGAGGAAGAGTAGACGAAGAGTGAGCAGAAAGACAGCTCAGCAAGGACCAGATGGGCGATTTCTCGGCAATAAGCAAATGCAGAGCAAGGAGACTACTAGAAGGAGAATGACGGGCTTCCTGACTTATCAAGTGCAGTATCTGTGGTGGGTGGGGAGGTTGGGCAGAAAGAATAGGAAGAAGAAACGCTACGACCTCCAGGTGGCGAAAGAAGAACTGCTTGCAGGGGGGAGTCACAACCCCACACCCCCCAAGAGAACCATGCTCCCGCCAAGGGAAACATAGTCTCTCAGAGAGTCAACCCGGCTCGAGGGAAGAGAACCCTCAGTTTGGGCGGTGGCGCACACTGCAAGCGACAGGAGGGTGGCGGAGACAGGGACCACGTTCAGTATGTCTCCTAGGATTTCCCGTCCAGAGACTCCTGGCAGATCTGGGGCTCAAGGAGACCCCACCAGGCGGTGCAAGCTCTGAACAGGACGAGCGGAGTAGAGACAGACCAGAGTGACCCTTAAAAGGGGAAAGAAGAGGTCACTCTGGGCGTGTGTCAGATGACACACTCCACCTGGAGGAAGAAAAGCAGCAGTGCAAGAAAAATTTTGAGAAGACATCAAACAGGGGGACAGAGGCAGGCTGCGAGTCGCAAGGACTGAAAATTGGCTCGAGAGCCATTAATTTGGGAACAGTGGGGTCAAAGCCCAAGGGGGAGTCTACTCTGCAAGCAGAGGACAGGGAAGGGAGACCTAAACTAGAGTTAGAGACTTGTCACAAGACATGGCAGGGGAATCAAACCCCGGCCAACCACATGGTGAAAAGCACGGTTTACAGGCTGAGCCAAACGTGGGGAACAACAGCTCCCGCCCCCTCCCGCCGCCAGGAATGACGGGTAGGGTGCCATGTCTTATAATTTTGAGCGTAATGCTGAGGATAGAGACCAAATGGTGACTTGTCTAACGCGACTAAAATAAAACAAATCTAAAAAGAAGGAGACATAAATAATTAGAAAAGTTTGCAGCCTGCAGGGATGGGAGGGCGAAACCCTCCCCCACCCACAACAAGGCGTACGACAACCTACATGGGGTTAATTGATGGTAGTATGGCAGAAAACCAAACCCACAGTAGGAGTCGTTTAGTCTTGATCAAGCTTAACCGCAACCCACTGAGCGGGTCGAATGGCGATTAAGCTGATAAGAACAGAGGTCTCAGTAATATTTCAGCGTGCATCTCCTAAATAGACAGCATATAGCTTGTTTCATATAGGGAGCGACAGCTTGTGTAACATCATCGATCTCTGTTGAGACTCTGTCTGGATGACGTCGTAACCCTTGAGATGCACAATTGAGGTTCCGGGTTAGGGTTCCCCGTTGACACATGCCAAGAGCCTCGACTACACCGTCTCGTCTCCGCGCGAAAAAAAAAAAAAAAAAAAAAAAAAAAAAAAAAAGGACACACACACACACACACACACACACACACACACACACACACACACATATTTAGCCAGACCTGTCCGACTCAGTGCTGTGAGTGGAAGGCTGGTTGTCCGCTAGAGCAAAAGCGGCTTCTGCTGTCAGCGGGGTGACATACCCTTCCTGCAGGCTTTGGTTTACGCATCTTATTAGGCTGATGGATTTCTGCCAGTCAGTCAGTAGGCTGTTAAGGTCCTCTCTGGGTAGCTTCAAAAGCATTGCAACAATGTCCCCAGCATGTTCAGGCGCAAGCTTGTGTACCATAGGGAAGATAGCTTCCGATACCTTTTGCTCTTCCTGTGCTTTTGCACGGGTGTTGGGGGAGGAGCTGACTGTGGAGATGTTTACTTCTCTGTCTGGGTCCATCAGCTTTTCAATTCCTTCAATGATACGTAAACCTTTTGGATTTTTGCTTTTGCTCAGCGATACAGTCCTCTGTGCGTCAGGCGGGCGATAAGGTTCTCTCCGACGAGCCGGTTGGTTAAGACAGTGTTTGGCTCCCTGAGCTTGACTGCGCCTGGGTTTCTTTTTGCGCTGTCTTAACTCTTCCTGTTCGCTGATGACTTGCGATCCTCTAATGAAGGGTGGTGATAGAGGGAGGTCGGAGGTATCACGCGGCATATCGCTCATTGTATTGGCCGAGTTTTCTTGCTCCTGATGCACTTGGTTATATGGTTGGGGTTGAGTATTGGAGCGTACTACTTCTGCCACCGCATCAACTGGCAGACTTTCAGTTGCATGTACTACCTGCGTGGTACTTCCTGAAGTTGCCGCTCTCTCTTCTGGGCTGATGGTGGGTTCAGCAGGGTGTGTGGGTTGTTGGCCACGCGGGACCGAGTTGAGCCAGTCGATATACTGGTCTCGGGTTGCGTCGAGGACATCCCTGATGCAAAGCTTTTTCATTAACCGCAGGTACTTCCTCGAACACATCTTCCGCAGGATTTTGTCGTTTTCAGGGTCCCACGTGCCAAGAGTGCCGATGATGATGGCATCGACAACCACATGACCGTATGTCTGTTGGAGCATAGCGGCAGTATTTTCATATTTGGCCTTCTTGAGTTCTCGTGTGCTTTTGAAGGCATCAGTTCTGTTGTCGTATGGAATTGCGATGTCCAATACGATCGCGGTATCTCCTTTGACAAGCACCAGGTCCGGGCGACCTGTTGTGCCCGGGACCTGCTGGTCCTCAGCTAGGATGCTGAATTCCTTTGCAGCCGCCTTTACCCTTTCCACGATTCGATCGTGTTTGGCTCTTCGTTGGGTGAAGAAGGAGGGGCAGTGGCATAGCACGTGTGCGGTGGATTCTGTGTGGTATCCGCAGACTCTGCACCTCCTGTCACTGTCCGAGAGAAACGGCTTGTTGCCATTTAAGGGGAGTAGGTTTAATCTTGCCTTATGTACGAACCTCCAATCTTTGAATTGCATGAAGTCTCCGGTGTACATAAAATGGGTGCTTATGCTATCGAGGGAGGCACATTCAATAGCTTTGCCTTGGCTTCTGAGGTTCAGCATGGCTTCAGCCTTCTCAATTCGGATTTCATTTCGTAGGTTCTTTACAACCAGGTTCCTCTTGTGTGCTGGAGTTTCAGAGGCTCTGATTTTCAAAGAGGGGAGCGGGGAGCTGCTGAAGTTCCATGTTGTTTTGAGCCTTGTGGAAGCTTTTCGGGCCGCTGCCCATATCGATGTCCCTCTGTTTGATGTGACTTGGAACTCCTCGTTGATTTTCCCGGATAGGAAGTCTTCAATGTCGGAGCTTTCTGGGGTGCGATTGACCCTTTGCTGTACTACTTCCTCCAGCCTTTGTCCGGCAGCTTCCCTAAGGGTGAGGTCTTTGGTGGTAAGCAGCTTGAAGGCTGCGTCAATTAGGAAGATGTCGGAGTCAGGGGCGGCTTCGGGGATCCCAACACATCCGTATCTTGCTGAGCCGTAAAGGTAGTGGTTTGAGGCTTCTTGAGGGAGACTAAGAATCTTTTTGTATTCGGGCCTTAGGATGGAGTCAAGCCGTGCCCAGTCTCCTTTTCTCAGCTGCTGCGTCCTCATGGCGTGTTGGAGTGCTGGGTAAAAGAAGGTTCTTACTGCATCCAACTTCTGCCAGGGGCGAGTTGAGAATTCGTAATCTTAAGCCCAAAGTTTGCCAGCTCATTGATTGAAGAGTTAAAAGTCTCGAAGTAGAGACCAATGGGTTTGCCTAAGAAGGAGCTGTGTTCACCTTCTCTGAGAAAGGGGATTGCAGTGCCACTGATGTTTACTTGGGTTTCTCTAACTCCAACCGGTGAGTGTCCGCTGATGTGGAGAGACTTGCATTTCAGCGGGTTCAATCGAAGCGAGATTTTCTCCAGGAGATGGCAAGCTCTAGCAATCAAGCTTTCAAGGTCCTCTTTGGTGTGGGCTATTAGGACGAGGTCATCTGCATAGGCCAATACTCTGTGGTCTGAGTTGTCGCCTTGTAGTTCTTCAATAATGGGGTTTATGGTGGTGTTGAATAAGATTCCACTCAACGGGCAGCCTTGCTTAACTCCAGACCGGATTGGAATCTCCTCGGAAATACCTGAGTCGGTGAGGATTCGGGTGGTAGAATTCCTGTAAATGTCCGAGATGAGATCGGTGAATTCCGGGCTGAGGCCGATGGATTCGAGGCTTTTGGTAATAGCCTGGAGAGGGATAGAGCCAAAGGCGTTTGCAATGTCCAGGAAAGCGAAGAGGATCTCGCCCTTTTTTGTTTTTGCCTGGCTAATCAGATCTTGGATAACATAGTTGTGTTCCAGGACTCCATCGTATGGCATGAATCCTTTCTGGCAACTAGAAACACAACTATTGGCGTTAATCCATGATGTGAGCTGGGTGGCAAGGCATTTGGCAAGTAATTTGTAAATTGTGTTGGACAGAGCTATCGGTCTCCAGCTTCCAAGGTCGGAGAGGTCCCCATCTTTAGGCAGAAGGATGGTGGTGGAACGCTTCCAGGTTGAGGGGACCTTTTTGTATTTGATGCAGGTATTCAGGATGGCGGTTAACACCTCTGCCTCTGGGTCTACTTTCTTCCAGTGATTATATGTGATCCTGTCAGGTCCAGGGGCAGTGTTTTCCATCCTGAATAGTTTCGTACGTACTTCGGTCTGCGATAGTGGGGCCAATTCTAGTGCAGGCCTATTTGCAGGCGTGGGCGGGTAGAGGGAGACATCCAGTGGTGTCTCAGCCCAAGCAGCACTAAAAAATGCCTGAGTTTCTTCTTTGGAGGCCTTGCATCTCTCCGAGTTGTTTCCCAGAATCAGTCGCATTGTTTTGGGTCTATTTTTTTTGTACGACCTCTGGATTTCTCGGGGATCATTGATGTTGATCCCTTTTGTTTTGGTGGTGGACTGGTCTTGAATAACTGGAGGAATGTTTACCTCTACTCTTACAAACGCAGCCATTTCGGTCAGAATGCCCTCGAAGTCCTGCCAAAGCTGGTCAGTGGAGTCCTCCTCGTGGATGTCCAGGATGGGTTGTAGGAAGCGGCTAGCAAGCCTAGACCGGTTGTCGCACTGTATCAGTTCTGACTCCTCTTGTCTCCTGAAAGTTGGAAGGCACGCGATTTCTGGCGGAATGGTGCTTTGTGGGTGATCAGCTGTGGGAGCCTGGAGCGACGGAATTTCCAGCTGCAGCTCATTGTCAGAAGGGATGCCTTCGACGTTAACTGGGAGTGGAGCAATTGGTGGTTCCGCAGGTCGATGTTGTGCTGGCGGTACAGTGGCTTCATTGTGGTTCGGTCTAATGGAAGCTGAACCAGTCCTGTGAACCATGCGGGTAGCGTGGTTATCCACCCTGCGTTGTTGCCTAGTTCTGGGTGGAGGCAGCCGAATTCTTCTGTCTCCCGCGGCAAGTCGTTCCCGTTTGTGGGAAAGAGAGTGATTATGGAGTCCGACTGAGGAGGTGCAGTTGAAGTTGCAAGTTGTGCACGAATAATTGCCTGTTTGTTCAGGAGGGGAGACAATTCTGGTTTCCTTGAAGCAGTGGTGTCCACTAGGGCGCCCAGGGAGCCGGCATTTGCAAATACTGCACCAGTAGATGGTGTTTGGTGTGGCTTTCCCATGTCCTCTATGGATGTGCCTCCGAAGGTTGTTACGTAGGACGCTCCACGAGTTGTTGGTGTAGGCCAGGTTACAACCTGGTTCTTTACACTGTATTGTAGAAGGGACCGGAAAGATAAAATGCAGGGTATTTCCAATCCTGTGTGAGGTGGAATCAGTCAGGTCGTCCCAGGTCCAAACGTCAGAGGATCCGTTGGCTTCCGCATTCATGCCCAAGTTGTTGTTGAGAGAGGGGGCTGAAGAGGCTCTTCAGTTGTGCCCTCTAACGCTGTGAGGACTTCGGATTCAGTCTCCGGAGTCAAGATTAGGGTATCCAGCTCAGCGTTTGGGTCTGAGGTGGAAGAGAGGATATGGCTGACTGTAGTAGTCCCAGTTGGAGCTGGGGGTGGGTGGTCAGACTGGATTTCCTGTGGAGATATGTATGCCTCATTCGTACTTTTGGATTGTGAGGTTTCTTTTTCACCTGTGTGAGAGAGTGTTTGCAGTCCTGGTGAAGGCGCCACAGTCAATGCGGATTCCACGCTTTCTCCTGGATTCACTTGCAGAGTGATAGGGGAGTGGGCGTTGTCTGAAGATCCTTGAAGTGGGTTCAGGTCAGGCGAAGTTGGAACGGTGCATTTCTTAATCTGTTCGGCTTCCCTTTCTGTCACAGGGGTAGATGGTCGCAGAACACTAGTTGTGAGTGATAGTTCACTTTCACCTGTATGAGGTGCAGTCTGCAGAACTGCAGGGGGATTGTCCAAGGTAAGTCCCTTGTTTTCACCTGTATGAACCCTCAGAGTTGGAAGGGGATAGGGTTTGATGGAGGAAGACTTTACTTCAGGAGTAGACCGGAGTGTGTAGTCAACTAGGTATCCAGGTCTCTCTGTAGCCACACTGAAGGCACTATCTGACTTGAGGCTCCAATCGGTGCTTGTAGTGGCTCCAAGAGGTACAGTGCTTGAGGGGGCTGGACCGAGATTGGAGTGTTGAAGTGTGACAACTTCCTCAGAAGGATTCTCATTTGGATGAGAGGGTCGTTGTGCAGGTGGACACTGAGCTTTGGCTTCAACATCATCTTGAGAGGACTGTGTGACTGAGAAGCCTTTTACTACTGGTACACTGAGTCCAGGTGGGGTTTCCGTAATCACCGCAATCTGTTTTGGGAGAGGCATCTGGTGCGGTGTGGTTAAGGTCTTCTCAGAGGCAGAAGGCCCCAATTGCTCATTTTCCACAGTGGAGAGAAGGCTAGGAATCGTTTCGGTGGGGGTAGCAGTGATCCCGGATCGTCCCGATGAAGCAGGAAGAGACAGCCGAAGTTTGGAATTTATCATGTTGGCAGCAGAATCCGGGATTACTTGGAAGACGTCCCTGTTGTTGTAGCCATGGGTGGTCTTCCGGTGAGCTATAAGCTCGTTTTTGGATGAGAGTTCCTCTGCGCAGGTGGGGCACACAAAGTGAACACCAGGGCGGGGAGCTCCCGAACTGATTATGGTGCCAGATTTTCTAAGGCAGTCATGGTTCCCTGGGTTGCTCTCAATACAGGATTTGCAGATGGAGCACCAGGAGACCATGCTGTTGACATCCACTTGATGGCATTCCTTAATGTGAGTTTTTAGTGCATTTACTGTAGCAGGCCAACGGTTCGCCTGAATTTCTACAGCACAGGGTTCTTCCGTGCAGAGGATGGAGGCGATTCGGGGGTACACAATGTGGAGTACAGCTCCAGTGCGGTAAGCCTTCCTGTCTCCAGGAATATCCTCCCAGCAGAGAATTTCAGTGGTGGGGGGTGAGAGGCCAGTAGTACGCATCCTCGGGTTTTTCCTATTCACTCCATTACGCAAGAGTCTAGGGGAGGAGCCATCATCATAGTTTCTACGGGCAAGGCTTGACGAGCCCCTTGCAGGAGATGGAGTACACAGGATTCTCATCTTCTTTGTTTTCAGCAGGTTTGCCATTTTTACCTTAGGATCCACAAGGATAGTGTGCAGTGGAATCCCAACGGGCTTCAATCTCTGTCAAGTGTAGGATTAGTGGAGTGGGAGGCGACAAAGAAAAAGAAAAGACCACTAGCATGTGCAGGGGTAACTATTTTCTTTTAGAAACAGGTAGGTTCGTAGGATGTTAGGCTCCCGGAGGAAGAGCGGGGGCAGGTTGTTCGCATATGTTCTATCTGGGGCAGTGGGCGCGAGTTGCGAGTGCAGTTCAATGGAGACTATTCAAGTTGCCTAGCAGGAGGGAGGGACCCTAAGGGACGCATCAGTGCAGACTTCATTCTACTTCGCAGCATAGAAGGGGATTGTGCATTAGTGAGAGACAGGTTCTCAAGTTAATGAGAAGTGCAGCCGCTCACTACTGAAAAAAAAAGAAATTGCCTCCTTGCACCCAAGGGCGACGAAAAATAGCACAAAATGTTAGTGAAAAAAATAAATTAATAAAAATAAACAAATAACTCCATAAATTATTAAAAATAAAGCGGCTGACAGGGTGTTACAAGGGAAGTTCATGGCTCCCATGAACAGTGCAGTCCTTGTACCACTTGGGACGAGAAACAGCTAATTCCAGCGATTAAAAGTAGTAAAGACGGTGGAATTAGGGTCAAGCAATTTTAGGTCTGCTCAGTTGACATCCGCACACCGCACGGCACCAAAGGTTTCCATTTTAGAGTCAATGGAAAGATTTGGGCCACGCGGCGCACCAATCGCCCCATGAGCAGTGTGCAGACGCACATACCTAAAAAGGCAGGAGAAGAGGGGAAGTGGGTCATGTGAGAATGCAGGCATTTCACATAATCCAGGGAGATGGGAGAAGAAACAGAGTTTTAGAGTAGCATCGCTGCTTTTCGATTGAAGTCTGCACCTAGCCGTCCGTGCTGAAGAAGAAGGCGGTGAAACCCATGTGATCCCACAGCATCCGCAACTCGCGCACACAGGGTAACCGAGGTCACCACGACATCTCCTGAAGGTTCAGTAGGCGAAATGTTCTGGACTCTTGTCAGCTGAAGTCATTCTGGGCGGCAGAAGGTGGATTTCCGCGACCGCAGGCAGGAACAGATGATTTTCAAGGCCGCTGTCAGGAAAGAGTCGTCCAGGACTGTAGACTGCCATCAGGGGACGCCGCTACTCAGCGCCGCTCAATCCTCCGGGGGGCTTGTCGAGGTCTCACTCCATGGTTGAGATCATACTAGGAGAATTAGTATGGTGACACGATTATTTGAAGGGTCAGGATGCCGGATGGGTCGTTCACCGAAGATCGATGGCGGAGGATGAGTCGACCTCCGAAGATCGAGGAAGGCGGACGAGTCGAGCACCAGGAGTTCCGAGTCGAACCCTGTAGATCAAGGCAGGCGGACGAGTCGATCACCGAGGATCCAGGCAGGCGGACGACTTCAAGAGCCGAGGTTCCAGGCAGACGAGTCGAGCACCGATGAGAAAGGCAGGCGGACGAGTCGAGCACCGAAGATCAGGTCAGGCAGGCTGACGAATCGAGCACCGAGGATCAAGGCAGGCAGACGAGTCGAGCACCGAGGATCCAGGCGAGTCGAGCACCGAAGATCTAGCAGGCGGACGAGTCAAGCACCGAAGATCCAGGCAGGCGGACGAGTCGAGCACCGAAGATCCAGGCAGGCGGACGAGTCGAGCACCGAAGATCAAGCAGGCGGACGAGTCAAGCACCGAAGATCCAGGCAGGCGGACGAGTCGAGCACCGAAGATCCAGGCAGGCAGGCAGGCGGACGAGTCGAGCACAGATGATCCAGTCAGGCAGGCGGACGAGTCGAGCACAGATGATCCAGGAAGATTCCCATCAGCTTAATCGACTCACGATTAAGCTGATAAGAACAGATATTAAAACATTTATTTTCATGCTAAATCATGTAAATATTTACAAACACTAAGAATAATAGGCACCGTGGTAATCCCACTAGCATGCATTGTACAATTGTAAGTGCCTTTACAAACCCTGAAAAAGAAAATAATATGTGCCGCCAAACCCTTTGTGCGCAGCTCAGGTTTGGACGGCTATCGTTGCCACCCTTTGTGCGCAGCTCAGGTGGTTTTCTAACTCCCTTTGTGACGCAGCTCAGGAGTTAGTAGGGGACAACAAGTTTGTTGGGGGACGTCCACTGTCGCTCTCCGGTGATGAACTCGGTGTAGATGTCTCTAGACCACTGGATGGCAAGGCTCGAACAGATGGTCTTCATCTTCCTGAGGTATCCGGCTCCGCAGAAGGACTTGAGGATGACGTCGTTGAGGGGGTCCCAGGATCCCAGGGCTCCTACGATGACAGCGTCATTCTTTACCATGCGGAAATCGCTCCTCAGCATCTCGGCCACCGGTTCATACTTCTCTTTCTTTGTCCTCCTGGCCTCGGTGAAGGCGCCAATCCTATTCTCGAATGGGACAGCCACATCGAGAATGATCGCGGTACTTCCCTTTGCCAGGACCAGGTCGGGTTTTTCACCGCCTGGCCCTATGCCAAGGTTTTCCGAACGGATCGACCATCCTCGGGAGACCGCCGCATTCTTTACTCGGTCCACGATGTTGTTGTGGCGGTGGTTCCACGCAGCACTAAACTGCCTGCAGTGGTTGAGCACGTGTGGAAGTGTTTCGTTTACGTGCCCACACCTCCTGCAGGACTTGTTACCGCTGGGGTCCCATCGTCGGCATCCGTTCAGGGGAAGCAGGTTTAACCGGGCTCGGTTGATGAAGCGCCAGTCACAGAACCTAAGGTGCTCGCCAGTGTAAATAAAACGCGAGCTCTCAGGTGCTGCGGCTACGCACTCCATCACCTTGCCCTGGTTGGGCCGCTCAATCAGGCGACCTCCAGTGAGTTTTCTGGAGGCTTCCCTGAACTTGTGAAGGAGCAGGTGGCGTTGCCGTATGCGGATTACAGCACCATGCCACTGGACGATTGGAGAGTGTTCCGTCGGGAACTGCCACGAAATCTTTAGTCGGGTGGCAGCCTTTCGAGCCACAGTCCACGCGTCTGCAGCAACATTGCTGGTCCTCCGGTAGTCGTCGTCCATGTGCCCTGAAAGATACTTACCTAGGTCCTCGGGCTGTGGTTCACGGTGGATTCTCCTCTTGGTGTTGTCCTTGAGGTCCTCCATCGCAAACTGCCGGATCAGGAAGTCTCGCGAGGACAAGAGCTTGTAGGCGTTATCAGTGGCCTGCAAGTCCGCATCCTCCGCTAGGTTCGGGATCCCACAGCAGCCGAGTTGTCTGCTCCCATAGAGGTAGTCGTTAGACGCCTCAGTGGGAACACAGAGCAGGTCTTTGAGCTCTGGCCTCAGCAGGTCATCGAGGTCTTTCCAGTCCGTCTTCTGGTAGACTCCGGTCCTCAGGTGGAAGCTCAAACTCGGAAAGAAGAAGGCCCTTAGTGCGTCTAGTTTTTGCCAAGGGCTCAACTTGCTCCGAGTGAGCTGGAAAGCTTTTGCAGCTGCATCCTGGAGGCTGCCGATGTCTGGACAAACGTTGAAGCCAACGGGCTTACCGAGCATCTTGTAAGCTTCGTTATCGACAAGATGTCTGACGGTTTGCCCGTTGAGCACGAAGGAGGTGGCACGCGCGCCCACTGGGGTTTTCCCAGAGAGATGAAGGGTGGCGCACTTGGCGGGGTTGAAGGATAACCCAGCCTTCCTAGCAAGCTCCTCCGCAAGGTTGAGTTGGCTCTGTAGCTCTTCCTCGGTGTCAGCAATGATGACAAGATCGTCAGCGTAGGCGAGGACTCGGTGATGATCTGTGTCTTCACCTTGAAGCTGTCGCACTAGGGGATCAATACTATAGTTGAAAAGGATCCCGCTAAGAGGACAGCCCTGTCTCACGCCGCTGCTTAGATCAAGGGCGTCAGTGAGGCCTTCCTTCGTGATGATAGAGGTCTGTATGTCCTGGTACAAACTCTCAATCACCCTACAGAAATCCTCACCTAGCCCGGCCGCCTTGAGAGAATGGAGAAGGGCTCCGTGGGGTATAGAGTCGAACGCCCTTGATAGGTCAAGCCATGCGACAAAGAGTTCTTTGTGCTGGGTCTTGGCGGCACGAATCCTCCTCTCAAGAACGAACGTGTGCTCGTACACCCCATCATGCGGTAGGAACCCCTTCTGGCAGAAGGAGAGAGCGTCGTTTTCAGTCGACCAATTGACCAGCCTACCAGCAAGACACTTTGAAAACAGCTTGTGTATAGTGCTGCATAGACTGATCGGTCTCCAATTATTAACATCGTCAGGGTCACCGGCCTTGGGAAGAAGGATGGTCTTGGTTGTCTTCCAGGCCGAAGGCGTTCGCCTGTGTCTCAGGCACATGTTGATCTTAGCCGATAGGCCGAGAAGCGATGAAAAACGCGGTTTCAAACTTTTCAGGGTGAAAGGAAACGATGTCCATATGTCCTTTCACTTTTAAAAAAAAAATATTTCTTATTTTTTACTAGAAAGTTAAAAAAAACTTCGATGTGGTCGAAAGTGTATTTTTCTATATATTCTTATTTTTTCAAAGAAATTACTGTCGAGAAATTTCAGAAAAAAGTTTTATGTTAATTATTATATGTATTTGTTTTACGTATTCATTTATATTAACATTAAAGATTTGCAAACTTAAAGTTGTGTTGTATAAGTCAATGGTTTCATTTTATTAGTATGTTTTCGTTTTATGAGCTTTTTTTATGGTAACATTGAAGATTTGAAACCTTTAAAGTGTATTGGATACTCCTGAGCGAGTGGAAGGCAATAATAAAGTCTTCTCTTGGGTCGTTCAAAAGAAAAAAGCGTTTCGTATTTATTCTCAAAGGGGATTTGGACATCAATAACTTATAAGTTCTCCTTTGTAGAGTCAACAACGACTAGGTCCGGTCTCAAGTCAGTTTCAGCAAGAGAGAGGAGGAAATTTTTTGATAAATTTAAATCCAAGGGTTTCAGGAAAAAGTGCACTAACAACACAGAATATAGTAATGTAGAAAGGAGAAATAGGAAAAATATTATTCTAAGTCCAAGTTTTAAGCGTTTTTTTCCAAACAAATACTGACACCAAATCTAAGGCAACGGTTTCATGTTAATTTGCATGTATTCGTCTTATGTGCTCTTTTATATTAACATTGAAGATTTGAAAACTTTAAGGTGTATTGGATAAAAGTTGGTGTGTTCTTTTCTTTGATTAGGGTGGGCCGATCCTGAATGTAGTGCAATATCAGGTCAACCCGTGACAGAGCCGAGGCAAGCCCCTAGGAACTCCGTCGCATTACAAAAATTCGTTTAATATCGTGACCCACAGTGTGAGTCATACCAGATATTAATACTACACTTTGATCTTAGCCGATAGGCCGAGAAGCGATGAAAAACGCGGTTTCAAACTTTTCAGGGTGAAAGGAAACGATGTCCATATGTCCTTTCACTTTTAAAAAAAAAATATTTCTTATTTTTTACTAGAAAGTTAAAAAAAAACTTCGATGTGGTCGAAAGTGTATTTTTCTATATATTCTTATTTTTTCAAAGAAATTACTGTCGAGAAATTTCAGAAAAAAGTTTTATGTTAATTATTATATGTATTTGTTTTACGTATTCATTTATATTAACATTAAAGATTTGCAAACTTAAAGTTGTGTTGTATAAGTCAATGGTTTCATTTTATTAGTATGTTTTCGTTTTATGAGCTTTTTTTATGGTAACATTGAAGATTTGAAACCTTTAAAGTGTATTGGATACTCCTGAGCGAGTGGAAGGCAATAATAAAGTCTTCTCTTGGGTCGTTCAAAAGAAAAAGCGTTTCGTATTTATTCTCAAAGGGGATTTGGACATCAATAACTTATAAGTTCTCCTTTGTAGAGTCAACAACGACTAGGTCCGGTCTCAAGTCAGTTTCAGCAAGAGAGAGGAGGAAATTTTTTGATAAATTTAAATCCAAGGGTTTCAGGAAAAAGTGCACTAACAACACAGAATATAGTAATGTAGAAAGGAGAAATAGGAAAAATATTATTCTAAGTCCAAGTTTTAAGCGTTTTTTTCCAAACAAATACTGACACCAAATCTAAGGCAACGGTTTCATGTTAATTTGCATGTATTCGTCTTATGTGCTCTTTTATATTAACATTGAAGATTTGAAAACTTTAAGGTGTATTGGATAAAAGTTGGTGTGTTCTTTTCTTTGATTAGGGTGGGCCGATCCTGAATGTAGTGCAATATCAGGTCAACCCGTGACAGAGCCGAGGCAAGCCCCTAGGAACTCCGTCGCATTACAAAAATTCGTTTAATATCGTGACCCACAGTGTGAGTCATACCAGATATTAAGCTGATAAGAACAGAGGTCTCAGTAATATTTCAGCGTGCATCTCCTAGATAGACAGCATATAGCTTGTTTCATATAGGGAGCGACAGCTTGTGTAACATCATCGATCTCTGTTGAGACTCTGTCTGGATGACGTCGTAACCCTTGAGATGCACAATTGAGGTTCCGGGTTAGGGTTCCCCGTTGACACATGCCAAGAGCCTCGACTACACCGTCTCGTCTCCGCGCGAAAAAAAAAAAAAAAAAAAAAAAAAAGACACACACACACACACACACACACACACACACACATATTTAGCCAGACCTGTCCGACTCAGTGCTGTGAGTGGAAGGCTGGTTGTCCGCTAGAGCAAAAGCGGCTTCTGCTGTCAGCGGGGTGACATACCCTTCCTGCAGGCTTTGGTTTACGCATCTTATTAGGCTGATGGATTTCTGCCAGTCAGTCAGTAGGCTGTTAAGGTCCTCTCTGGGTAGCTTCAAAAGCATTGCAACAATGTCCCCAGCATGTTCAGGCGCAAGCTTGTGTACCATAGGGAAGATAGCTTCCGATACCTTTTGCTCTTCCTGTGTTTTTGCACGGGTGTTGGGGGAGGAGCTGACTGTGGAGATGTTTACTTCTCTGTCTGGGTCCATCAGCTTTTCAATTCCTTCAATGATACGTAAACCTTTTGGATTTTTGCTTTTGCTCAGCGATACAGTCCTCTGTGCGTCAGGCGGGCGATAAGGTTCTCTCCGACGAGCCGGTTGGTTAAGACAGTGTTTGGCTCCCTGAGCTTGACTGCGCCTGGGTTTCTTTTTGCGCTGTCTTAACTCTTCCTGTTCGCTGATGACTTGCGATCCTCTAATGAAGGGTGGTGATAGAGGGAGGTCGGAGGTATCACGCGGCATATCGCTCATTGTATTGGCCGAGTTTTCTTGCTCCTGATGCACTTGGTTATATGGTTGGGGTTGAGTATTGGAGCGTACTACTTCTGCCACCGCATCAACTGGCAGACTTTCAGTTGCATGTACTACCTGCGTGGTACTTCCTGAAGTTGCCGCTCTCTCTTCTGGGCTGATGGTGGGTTCAGCAGGGTGTGTGGGTTGTTGGCCACGCGGGACCGAGTTGAGCCAGTCGATATACTGGTCTCGGGTTGCGTCGAGGACATCCCTGATGCAAAGCTTTTTCATTAACCGCAGGTACTTCCTCGAACACATCTTCCGCAGGATTTTGTCGTTTTCAGGGTCCCACGTGCCAAGAGTGCCGATGATGATGGCATCGACAACCACATGACCGTATGTCTGTTGGAGCATAGCGGCAGTATTTTCATATTTGGCCTTCTTGAGTTCTCGTGTGCTTTTGAAGGCATCAGTTCTGTTGTCGTATGGAATTGCGATGTCCAATACGATCGCGGTATCTCCTTTGACAAGCACCAGGTCCGGGCGACCTGTTGTGCCCGGGACCTGCTGGTCCTCAGCTAGGATGCTGAATTCCTTTGCAGCCGCCTTTTTTACCCTTTCCACGATTCGATCGTGTTTGGCTCTTCGTTGGGTGAAGAAGGAGGGGCAGTGGCATAGCACGTGTGCGGTGGATTCTGTGTGGTATCCGCAGACTCTGCACCTCCTGTCACTGTCCGAGAGAAACGGCTTGTTGCCATTTAAGGGGAGTAGGTTTAATCTTGCCTTATGTACGAACCTCCAATCTTTGAATTGCATGAAGTCTCCGGTGTACATAAAATGGGTGCTTATGCTATCGAGGGAGGCACATTCAATAGCTTTGCCTTGGCTTCTGAGGTTCAGCATGGCTTCAGCCTTCTCAATTCGGATTTCATTTCGTAGGTTCTTTACAACCAGGTTCCTCTTGTGTGCTGGAGTTTCAGAGGCTCTGATTTTCAAAGAGGGGAGCGGGGAGCTGCTGAAGTTCCATGTTGTTTTGAGCCTTGTGGAAGCTTTTCGGGCCGCTGCCCATATCGATGTCCCTCTGTTTGATGTGACTTGGAACTCCTCGTTGATTTTCCCGGATAGGAAGTCTTCAATGTCGGAGCTTTCTGGGGTGCGATTGACCCTTTGCTGTACTACTTCCTCCAGCCTTTGTCCGGCAGCTTCCCTAAGGGTGAGGTCTTTGGTGGTAAGCAGCTTGAAGGCTGCGTCAATTAGGAAGATGTCGGAGTCAGGGGCGGCTTCGGGGATCCCAACACATCCGTATCTTGCTGAGCCGTAAAGGTAGTGGTTTGAGGCTTCTTGAGGGAGACTAAGAATCTTTTTGTATTCGGGCCTTAGGATGGAGTCAAGCCGTGCCCAGTCTCCTTTTCTCAGCTGCTGCGTCCTCATGGCGTGTTGGAGTGCTGGGTAAAAGAAGGTTCTTACTGCATCCAACTTCTGCCAGGGGGCGAGTTGAGAATTCGTAATCTTAAGCCCAAAGTTTGCCAGCTCATTGATTGAAGAGTTAAAAGTCTCGAAGTAGAGACCAATGGGTTTGCCTAAGAAGGAGCTGTGTTCACCTTCTCTGAGAAAGGGGATTGCAGTGCCACTGATGTTTACTTGGGTTTCTCTAACTCCAACCGGTGAGTGTCCGCTGATGTGGAGAGACTTGCATTTCAGCGGGTTCAATCGAAGCGAGATTTTCTCCAGGAGATGGCAAGCTCTAGCAATCAAGCTTTCAAGGTCCTCTTTGGTGTGGGCTATTAGGACGAGGTCATCTGCATAGGCCAATACTCTGTGGTCTGAGTTGTCGCCTTGTAGTTCTTCAATAATGGGGTTTATGGTGGTGTTGAATAAGATTCCACTCAACGGGCAGCCTTGCTTAACTCCAGACCGGATTGGAATCTCCTCGGAAATACCTGAGTCGGTGAGGATTCGGGTGGTAGAATTCCTGTAAATGTCCGAGATGAGATCGGTGAATTCCGGGCTGAGGCCGATGGATTCGAGGCTTTTGGTAATAGCCTGGAGAGGGATAGAGCCAAAGGCGTTTGCAATGTCCAGGAAAGCGAAGAGGATCTCGCCCTTTTTTGTTTTTGCCTGGCTAATCAGATCTTGGATAACATAGTTGTGTTCCAGGACTCCATCGTATGGCATGAATCCTTTCTGGCAACTAGAAACACAACTATTGGCGTTAATCCATGATGTGAGCTGGGTGGCAAGGCATTTGGCAAGTAATTTGTAAATTGTGTTGGACAGAGCTATCGGTCTCCAGCTTCCAAGGTCGGAGAGGTCCCCATCTTTAGGCAGAAGGATGGTGGTGGAACGCTTCCAGGTTGAGGGGACCTTTTTGTATTTGATGCAGGTATTCAGGATGGCGGTTAACACCTCTGCCTCTGGGTCTACTTTCTTCCAGTGATTATATGTGATCCTGTCAGGTCCAGGGGCAGTGTTTTCCATCCTGAATAGTTTCGTACGTACTTCGGTCTGCGATAGTGGGGCCAATTCTAGTGCAGGCCTATTTGCAGGCGTGGGCGGGTAGAGGGAGACATCCAGTGGTGTCTCAGCCCAAGCAGCACTAAAAAATGCCTGAGTTTCTTCTTTGGAGGCCTTGCATCTCTCCGAGTTGTTTCCCAGAATCAGTCGCATTGTTTTGGGTCTATTTTTTTTGTACGACCTCTGGATTTCTCGGGGATCATTGATGTTGATCCCTTTTGTTTTGGTGGTGGACTGGTCTTGAATAACTGGAGGAATGTTTACCTCTACTCTTACAAACGCAGCCATTTCGGTCAGAATGCCCTCGAAGTCCTGCCAAAGCTGGTCAGTGGAGTCCTCCTCGTGGATGTCCAGGATGGGTTGTAGGAAGCGGCTAGCAAGCCTAGACCGGTTGTCGCACTGTATCAGTTCTGACTCCTCTTGTCTCCTGAAAGTTGGAAGGCACGCGATTTCTGGCGGAATGGTGCTTTGTGGGTGATCAGCTGTGGGAGCCTGGAGCGACGGAATTTCCAGCTGCAGCTCATTGTCAGAAGGGATGCCTTCGACGTTAACTGGGAGTGGAGCAATTGGTGGTTCCGCAGGTCGATGTTGTGCTGGCGGTACAGTGGCTTCATTGTGGTTCGGTCTAATGGAAGCTGAACCAGTCCTGTGAACAATGCGGGTAGCGTGGTTATCCACCCTGCGTTGTTGCCTAGTTCTGGGTGGAGGCAGCCGAATTCTTCTGTCTCCCGCGGCAAGTCGTTCCCGTTTGTGGGAAAGAGAGTGATTATGGAGTCCGACTGAGGAGGTGCAGTTGAAGTTGCAAGTTGTGCACGAATAATTGCCTGTTTGTTCAGGAGGGGAGACAATTCTGGTTTCCTTGAAGCAGTGGTGTCCACTAGGGCGCCCAGGGAGCCGGCATTTGCAAATACTGCACCAGTAGATGGTGTTTGGTGTGGCTTTCCCATGTCCTCTATGGATGTGCCTACGAAGGTTGTTACGTAGGACGCTCCACGAGTTGTTGGTGTAGGCCAGGTTACAACCTGGTTCTTTACACTGTATTGTAGAAGGGACCGGAAAGATAAAATGCAGGGTATTTCCAATCCTGTGTGAGGTGGAATCAGTCAGGTCGTCCCAGGTCCAAACGTCAGAGGATCCGTTGGCTTCCGCATTCATGCCCAAGTTGTTGTTGAGAGAGGGGGCTGAAGAGGCTCTTCAGTTGTGCCCTCTAACGCTGTGAGGACTTCGGATTCAGTCTCCGGAGTCAAGATTAGGGTATCCAGCTCAGCGTTTGGGTCTGAGGTGGAAGAGAGGATATGGCTGACTGTAGTAGTCCCAGTTGGAGCTGGGGGTGGGTGGTCAGACTGGATTTCCTGTGGAGATATGTATGCCTCATTCGTACTTTTGGATTGTGAGGTTTCTTTTTCACCTGTGTGAGAGAGTGTTTGCAGTCCTGGTGAAGGCGCCACAGTCAATGCGGATTCCACGCTTTCTCCTGGATTCACTTGCAGAGTGATAGGGGAGTGGGCGTTGTCTGAAGATCCTTGAAGTGGGTTCAGGTCAGGCGAAGTTGGAACGGTGCATTTCTTAATCTGTTCGGCTTCCCTTTCTGTCACAGGGGTAGATGGTCGCAGAACACTAGTTGTGAGTGATAGTTCACTTTCACCTGTATGAGGTGCAGTCTGCAGAACTGCAGGGGGATTGTCCAAGGTAGGTCCCTTGTTTTCACCTGTATGAACCCTCAGAGTTGGAAGGGGATAGGGTTTGATGGAGGAAGACTTTACTTCAGGAGTAGACCGGAGTGTGTAGTCAACTAGGTATCCAGGTCTCTCTGTAGCCACACTGAAGGCACTATCTGACTTGAGGCTCCAATCGGTGCTTGTAGTGGCTCCAAGAGGTACAGTGCTTGAGGGGGCTGGACCGAGATTGGAGTGTTGAAGTGTGACAACTTCCTCAGAAGGATTCTCATTTGGATGAGAGGGTCGTTGTGCAGGTGGACACTGAGCTTTGGCTTCAACATCATCTTGAGAGGACTGTGTGACTGAGAAGCCTTTTACTACTGGTACACTGAGTCCAGGTGGGGTTTCCGTAATCACCGCAATCTGTTTTGGGAGAGGCATCTGGTGCGGTGTGGTTAAGGTCTTCTCAGAGGCAGAAGGCCCCAATTGCTCATTTTCCACAGTGGAGAGAAGGCTAGGAATCGTTTCGGTGGGGGTAGCAGTGATCCCGGATCGTCCCGATGAAGCAGGAAGAGACAGCCGAAGTTTGGAATTTATCATGTTGGCAGCAGAATCCGGGATTACTTGGAAGACGTCCCTGTTGTTGTAGCCATGGGTGGTCTTCCGGTGAGCTATAAGCTCGTTTTTGGATGAGAGTTCCTCTGCGCAGGTGGGGCACACAAAGTGAACACCAGGGCGGGGAGCTCCCGAACTGATTATGGTGCCAGATTTTGGTTGGTTGGTTGGTTGATGAATTTTAATGGCGCAAGGGCCAGGTTTGGCCAAAGAGCGCCAGACAAAGGACTATCAGCGACAGATGTTTAAAAGCGGGGAAAAAGGATTAAGAGAAAACAGGCTTGGTAAAAGTTGGAAAAGAGGATGAAGAAAGCCGTGAAGACACGTCAGTGAATTAGGTTTATATAAAAATTTAGGTATGTAAAAATTAACTAATATAATCAGCAGTAAACACAACTACACAAAGGATGATTCACCAGGAGGGGGACGAACCGTCACTCTCCTCCCCCCACACTCCTCTGCAATGCTGGCAGAGGGCGGGGACGAACTGTCACTCTCTTCCCCCCATGGTCCTCTGCAATGTTGTTTGAGGCTGGGGACGAACTGTCACTCTCCTCCCCCCTATGTTCCTCTATGGTGGGTGAGGGTGGGGACCGCGCTGAGTCCGAGACAGCTGCAAAGTCGGCCATGATGGCCGCGACATGTGGATGGACACTGCACACCTTAGAGGATTGAGGGCCGACTCTCCAGCACGTGCAGGCCTTCCGCTGGGAACTGGAAGAGTCGGTCGTCTTCAAAAGAGAAGGCGCAGACTCAGCTGGTCGAATAAGCTGGAGCTCGGTGAAATCCACCTGTGTCGCTTGTTCAACTGTAGATCGCTTGGCAAGTGCGGCGAGAGCTACAGGGCGCGGAACAAAGGGCTGCACGGGTGGTGGCTGAGACTGAACAACTGCGGCAAAACTACGCTGTCGGGTGTTGGGAATACCCAACTTGGCTTTGGCAGCAGGGTACGAGAGGCCGTCCAGGGTCTTGAGGCGCTGGATTGCCATCTCGTCCTTCCATTTCATACAGGTGCGGGAGTAAGCCGCATGGGCCTCACCACAGTTAACACAGGAGGCCGCAGAAGTGCAACCTTCCCCGTCATGTTCACTGGAGCCACAATTTGCGCAACGAGCGGAACTCTTACAAAAACGTTGGGAATGCCCGTACCTCTGGCACCTGAAACAGCGCAGAGGACTGGGAATGTACGGGCGAACGCCACAGACCAAGTAGCCAGCCTTGATGTCGGTCGGAACCTTCGGGGAGTTAAAAGTCAAGATAACATTTTTAGACTTAATTAAAGAACCATCGCGCCGAAACATCATACGGCGCGCAGCAATAACACCTTGATCTGCAAGTTCAGTCACCAATTCTTCTTCACTGCATGGCAAGAGATCAAACTCAGAAATAACACCCCGAGAGGTGTTAAGAAACGGGTGAGGTGTCACTTTGACAGGAATGCCTTGAAGACTAGTGAGGTGCAGAAAAGTGTTACTCTGAGAAACACTGCAAGTTTGGACAAGCAGGTCCCCAGAGCGAAGCTTCCTCACAGACCTCAAGGGGCCAACCGCAGCGTCCAAAGCTTTAGAAATGAAAAAGGGAGATCTGGTGGACAGTCTCTCATTCGGATCGATGGATTCTACAAGCAAGTGAGTAGCATGCGTAGTCACAGCAATTGAGGGGAGACGACGCTTCGGAGCGACTGGTACAGCTGCCGAAGAAGAGGTTCCACATTCTTGGTCCAGGTCATGGTCTAAAGATCGTTTAAGGGTATGAGACTTGGTAGGTTGAGAAGACGAAGGAGAGTCGTTGTCAACTATCATATTCACAGGTGTCCGAAATTTGGAGTTTTGTTTTTTGTTTCTACCCATGGAAAAAAGAAGGAAGATTCGTCTGCAGACTACTCCACCCACCACCGAGCCCTACAAGGGAGAACTGGAGGTCCGCAAGCCAAGAAAATGACGCTAGACACAGTTCTGGAGCTTATACGTTGCAGATATAGTCCGTTGGCTGTGATCACACGCACTCGGCGGACACTTCGGCCTCCTGGTACCGTCATGCCAACGCCTTTGGCATGATCCCACAGCCCCCGGGCTCACCCTGCCGTGCCATACGACAAAAAAGCCGCTAAAGCCCTGTACACAACTTGGTACATGACTTCTGACTAGAGGTGGGTTAGTCTCTAGCCTCCCGTTTACAGCGAAGCCGGGGTCGAAGAGGAGTGTTGGTACACAGAAGGCACTTATCCGGTCTCCTGCGACCTCAGCCGCCAGACATCCCATTTCCGCCTCACGGGTCTCCGCACGCGGCAAACATGCAGGTAGGCCTAGCACCCAAACCAGCTAAAAGGAAAAAAGAAACCCAAAGAAGACAAATCCTGGCAGGGAACCTAAACAGAATCTCAGCAACCTACGAACTGAGCGGTTAATATAAATCAGTTAGTGGTGGAGGGTAACAAAACCACAAGACCGGGGTGTTAGTACACAACGTGGTAGCGATTAGGTAGAATACAACACGGGCAACTAGCCAGTGGAGAAAATAAATAAAAACGAAAAAGCGAGACACAAGACCAGCTCGGGATCGTGGGGCCGCGACTCCCCAACAGCTGGATGAACAGCCGTCCCTGCATACACCATCAGCACCAAAATAAAAAACAAGCGGTGGCATGACATCAGATGTTGACCAGTCACAAGGTCAGCTCGGGCCGTGGGGGCGCCGCTCCCCAAATAACTGGAAAACCAGTTATCCCCGTGCGGGGGTGCCAGATTTTCTAAGGCAGTCATGGTTCCCTGGGTTGCTCTCAATACAGGATTTGCAGATGGAGCACCAGGAGACCATGCTGTTGACATCCACTTGATGGCATTCCTTAATGTGAGTTTTTAGTGCATTTACTGTAGCAGGCCAACGGTTCGCCTGAATTTCTACAGCACAGGGTTCTTCCGTGCAGAGGATGGAGGCGATTCGGGGGTACACAATGTGGAGTACAGCTCCAGTGCGGTAAGCCTTCCTGTCTCCAGGAATATCCTCCCAGCAGAGAATTTCAGTGGTGGGGGGTGAGAGGCCAGTAGTACGCATCCTCGGGTTTTTCCTATTCACTCCATTACGCAAGAGTCTAGGGGAGGAGCCATCATCATAGTTTCTACGGGCAAGGCTTGACGAGCCCCTTGCAGGAGATGGAGTACACAGGATTCTCATCTTCTTTGTTTTCAGCAGGTTTGCCATTTTTACCTTAGGATCCACAAGGATAGTGTGCAGTGGAATCCCAACGGGCTTCAATCTCTGTCAAGTGTAGGATTAGTGGAGTGGGAGGCGACAAAGAAAAAGAAAAGACCACTAGCATGTGCAGGGGTAACTATTTTCTTTTAGAAACAGGTAGGTTCGTAGGATGTTAGGCTCCCGGAGGAAGAGCGGGGGCAGGTTGTTCGCATATGTTCTATCTGGGGCAGTGGGCGCGAGTTGCGAGTGCAGTTCAATGGAGACTATTCAAGTTGCCTAGCAGGAGGGAGGGACCCTAAGGGACGCATCAGTGCAGACTTCATTCTACTTCGCAGCATAGAAGGGGATTGTGCATTAGTGAGAGACAGGTTCTCAAGTTAATGAGAAGTGCAGCCGCTCACTACTGAAAAAAAAGAAATTGCCTCCTTGCACCCAAGGGCGACGAAAAATAGCACAAAATGTTAGTGAAAAAAATAAATTAATAAAAATAAACAAATAACTCCATAAATTATTAAAAATAAAGCGGCTGACAGGGTGTTACAAGGGAAGTTCATGGCTCCCATGAACAGTGCAGTCCTTGTACCACTTGGGACGAGAAACAGCTAATTCCAGCGATTAAAAGTAGTAAAGACGGTGGAATTAGGGGTCAAGCAATTTTAGGTCTGCTCAGTTGACATCCGCACACCGCACGGCACCAAAGGTTTCCATTTTAGAGTCAATGGAAAGATTTGGGCCACGCGGCGCACCAATCGCCCCATGAGCAGTGTGCAGACGCACATACCTAAAAAGGCAGGAGAAGAGGGGAAGTGGGTCATGTGAGAATGCAGGCATTTCACATAATCCAGGGAGATGGGAGAAGAAACAGAGTTTTAGAGTAGCATCGCTGCTTTTCGATTGAAGTCTGCACCTAGCCGTCCGTGCTGAAGAAGAAGGCGGTGAAACCCATGTGATCCCACAGCTTCCGCAACTCGCGCACACAGGGTAACCGAGGTCACCACGACATCTCCTGAAGGTTCAGTAGGCGAAATGTTCTGGACTCTTGTCAGCTGAAGTCATTCTGGGCGGCAGAAGGTGGATTTCCGCGACCGCAGGCGGGAACAGATGATTTTCAAGGCCGCTGTCAGGAAAGAGTCGTCCAGGACTGTAGACTGCCATCAGGGGACGCCGCTACTCAGCGCCGCTCAATCCTCCGGGGGGCTTGTCGAGGTCTCACTCCATGGTTGAGATCATACTAGGAGAATTAGTATGGTGACACGATTATTTGAAGGGTCAGGATGCCGGATGGGTCGTTCACCGAAGATCGATGGCGGAGGATGAGTCGACCTCCGAAGATCGAGGAAGGCGGACGAGTCGAGCACCAGGAGTTCCGAGTCGAACCCTGTAGATCAAGGCAGGCGGACGAGTCGATCACCGAGGATCCAGGCAGGCGGACGACTTCAAGAGCCGAGGTTCCAGGCAGACGAGTCGAGCACCGATGAGAAAGGCAGGCGGACGAGTCGAGCACCGAAGATCAGGTCAGGCAGGCTGACGAATCGAGCACCGAGGATCAAGGCAGGCAGACGAGTCGAGCACCGAGGATCCAGGCGAGTCGAGCACCGAAGATCTAGCAGGCGGACGAGTCAAGCACCGAAGATCCAGGCAGGCGGACGAGTCGAGCACCGAAGATCCAGGCAGGCGGACGAGCCGAGCACCGAAGATCAAGCAGGCGGACGAGTCAAGCACCGAAGATCCAGGCAGGCGGACGAGTCGAGCACCGAAGATCCAGGCAGGCAGGCGGACGAGTCGAGCACAGATGATCCAGTCAGGCAGGCGGACGAGTCGAGCACAGATGATCCAGGAAGATTCCCATCAGCTTAATCGACTCACGATTAAGCTGATAAGAACAGATATTAAAACATTTATTCTCATGCTAAATCATGTAAATATTTACAAACACTAAGAAAAATAGGCACCGTGGTAATCCCACTAGCATGCATTTTACAATTGTAAGTGCCTTTACAATCCCTGAAAAAGAAAATAGTATGTGCCGCCAAACCCTTTGTGCGCAGCTCAGGTTTGGACGGCTATCGCTGCCACCCTTTGTGCGCAGCTCAGGTGGTTCTCTAACTCCCTTTATGACGCAGCTCAGGAGTTAGTAGGGGACAACAAGTTTGGTGGGGGACGTCCACTGTCGCTCTCCGGTGATGAACTCCGTGTAGATGTCTCTCGACCACTGGATGGCAAGGCTCGAACAGATGGTCTTCATCTTCCTGAGATATCCGGCTCCGCAGAAGGACTTGAGGATGACGTCGTTGAGGGGGTCCCAGGATCCAAGGGCTCCTACGATGACGGCGTCATTCTTTACCATGCGGAAATCGCTCCTCAGCATCTGGGCCACGGGTTCGTACTTCTCTTTCTTTGTCCTCCTGGCCTCGGTGAAGGCGCCAATCCTATTCTCGAATGGGACAGCCACATCGAGAATGATCGCGGTACTTCCCTTTGCCAGGACCAAGTCGGGTTTTTCACCGCCGGGTCCTATGCCAAGGTTTTCCGAACGGATCGACCATCCTCGGGAGACTGCCGCATTCTTTACTCGGTCCACGATGTTGTTGTGGCGGTGGTTCCCCGCAGCACTAAACTGCCTGCAGTGGTTGAGCACGTGTGGAAGTGTTTCGTTTACGTGCCCACACCTCCTGCAGGACTTGTTACCGCTGGGGTCCCATCGTCGGCATCCGTTCAGGGGAAGCAGGTTTAACCGGGCTCGGTTGATGAAGCGCCAGTCACAGAACCTAAGGTGCTCGCCAGTGTAAATAAAACGCGAGCTCTCAGGTGCTGCGGCTACGCACTCCATCACCTTGCCCTGGTTGGGCCGCTCAATCAGGCGACCTCCAGTGAGTTTTCTGGAGGCTTCCTGAACTTGTGAAGGAGCAGGTGGCGTTGCCGTATGCGGATTACAGCACCATGCCACTGGACGATTGGAGAGTGTTCCGTCGGGAACTGCCACGAAATCTTTAGTCGGGTGGCAGCCTTTCGAGCCACAGTCCACGCGTCTGCAGCAACATTGCTGGTCCTCCGGTAGTCGTCGTCCATGTGCCCTGAAAGATACTTACCTAGGTCCTCGGGCTGTGGTTCACGGTGGATTCTCCTCTTGGTGTTGTCCTTGAGGTCCTCCATCGCAAACTGCCGGATCAGGAAGTCTCGCGAGGACAAGAGCTTGTAGGCGTTATCAGTGGCCTGCAAGTCCGCATCCTCCGCTAGGTTCGGGATCCCACAGCAGCCGAGTTGTCTGCTCCCATAGAGGTAGTCGTTAGACGCCTCAGTGGGAACACAGAGCAGGTCTTTGAGCTCTGGCCTCAGCAGGTCATCGAGGTCTTTCCAGTCCGTCTTCTGGTAGACTCCGGTCCTCAGGTGGAAGCTCAAACTCGGAAAGAAGAAGGCCCTTAGTGCGTCTAGTTTTTGCCAAGGGCTCAACTTGCTCCGAGTGAGCTGGAAAGCTTTTGCAGCTGCATCCTGGAGGCTGCCGATGTCCGGACAAACGTTGAAGCCAACGGGCTTACCGAGCATCTTGTAAGCTTCGTTATCGACAAGATGTCTGACGGTTTGTCCGTTGAGCACGAATGAGGTGGCACGCGCGCCCACTGGGGTTTTCCCAGAGAGATGAAGGGTGGCGCACTTGGCAGGGTTGAAGGATAACCCAGCCTTCCCAGCAAGCTCCTCCGCAAGGTTGAGTTGGCTCTGTAGCTCTTCCTCGGTGTCGGCAATGATGACAAGATCGTCAGCGTAGGCGAGGACTCGGTGATGATCTGTGTCTTCCCTTGAAGCTGTCGCACTAGGGGATCAATACTATAGTTGAAAAGGATCCCGCTGAGCGGACAGCCCTGTCTCACGCCGCTGCTTAGATCAAGGGCGTCAGTGAGGCCTTCCTTCGTGATGATAGAGGTCTGTATGTCCTGGTACAAACTCTCAATCACCCTACAGAAATCCTCACCTAGCCCGGCCGCCTTGAGAGAATGGAGAAGGGCTCCATGGGGTATAGAGTCGAACGCCCTTGATAGGTCAAGCCATGCGACAAAGAGTTCTTTGTGCTGGGTCTTGGCGGCACGAAGCCTCCTCTCAAGAACGAACGTGTGCTCATATACCCCATCATGCGGTAGGAACCCCTTCTGGCAGAAGGAGAGAGCGTCATTTTCGGTGGACCAATTGATCAGCCTACCAGCAAGACACTTTGAAAACAGCTTGTGAATCGTGCTGCATAGACTGATCGGTCTCCAATTGTCAAGATCGTCAGGGTCACCGGCCTTGGGAAGAAGGATGGTCTTGGTTGTCTTCCAGGCCGAAGGCGTTCGCCTGTGTCTCAGGCACATGTTGAAGGCCATGGTCATAACATCAGCCTCAGGGTCGACCATACGCCAGTGTTTATACGTGAGGCGGTCGGGCCCTGGTGCTGTGTTGTCGGCACTCAGTAGCTTCCTTCTGACTTCGAAGGTGCTAAAGGGTGCTAACGCCAATGGCTCCCTGGTGGTGATTTCCTGGTACAAGGCTTCGTCGAACTCCTTCGGCGGCCACATGTCTTTGAAGTGGGAGGCGATCTTTTCCTCCTCGACCTGGCAGCGGTCACCATCCAGCTTCAGTATCGCTCGAACAGCCTTTTTCCTGTTCTTGCGGTACAGCTTCTGAATGGATTTAGGGTCCTCACACGGGTCACCATTACTGGCGGGTGGGCCAGCAGCAGTGGCGGGTGGAAGCCTCACAGCTGCGGCGACGAAGGCGCTAATCTCCCCGAGGACAGCTTCAAAGTTGACCCAGCTGTCCTCGTTGATCTCGGCGCAGAGCAGTTGCTGCAGCCTCGCGTGGAACTCAACACTCAGAGGATTCTGTGAATCTTGAGGTGGAGCTTCGTTGCGGGGCTGAGGTTGCTCCATGTTGTCAGAGTCCTGGATGGTTGGTGGTCTAATTTCCTCAGTGGTTGCAGGCGAGGAGACACTCGGCACAGTCCTAACAGTAGTTGCGGGCTGAGGTGGATGTTGTTCCTCAGTCCCAGCCACGACCGCAGGAGGGCTGTGGTCCGGGTTGGAGCGCCTCCTCCTCCGTGTTCTTCTCCGCTTGGCTTTTGGCGGAGAGCTGTTCTCAACAGATCCGTCGGTGGGAGCGCCATTCTCAGCGGCCACTTCCTCCGGAACAGTTTCAAGGGTGGAGGCAGGCACGCTAGCACGGGTGGCTCCCTGCCGCACGGGTTGGTTGCTGGCTGGAATGGGAGCAGAGCGCTGGCCGCCGTGAGTGACAGGCCTGGCACTCAGGGTCCGAGCAGTCTGCTCCTGAGTACCAGGTCTGCCATCATCAGGCGACGTGGCTCTGCTCGTTGATGCTACGGCAGAAGTCTTTCCCGGGATCGGCCTCAGGTCCTTCGGCGTCCTGGCAAGCGGGGGCGGGAGTTTCCCAACAGCAGCTCGCCGTCTGGTGTGCCACAAGTAGTGGGTCGCGCGAGCTTGCTTGGTTGGGAACCTCTTACCGCACCCTGGCCTGTTGCAGGTGAAGGTGTGGTGTTCCGGGGCTTCTTCAGAGAGAGGGGTTCCTTTGAGACACTCATGAGTGCTCGGTTTCCTGCCAACTCTGGTCCGGCAAAAGGAACACCAGTTATAGTAACGTGGTTGGACCTCATGCACGGTGGCCAAGTGGCGGATCACCGACCTCCTCCTGGTATGCCACGGTCCTGCGGCGAATGTTGTGCCACACCTCTTTTCCGGGCAGGAGAGTTCACCCTGCAGTGGCAGGATGAAGTGGATGGCGTTCCCGGCACGGTGGGTGTGGGGTTTTTCGAGGTCTTCCCACACCGCAGCGTCACGGGTGCCACCAGATGGTGAACTCCTGGGAGAGGTGGAGCTCTGTGTCCTGGAGGCAGTGCAAGGCGGGGAACTCGAGTCTGACTCCCCCTCAACCGGAGCCGGCGATGAAGGTTCCGGGCTCTGGAGGGTGGGTAAAGGCACCTCCGCAGTTATCCCGATGCACAGCTCGTAAATCATGTCCGGTTCCTTGAGGAGCACGGCAAGGTCGCTGTCACTCGTCCTGGCGAACGTCGGTTGAAGTGTCGCCCAATCCAGGTTGGAGTTAAAGGACACAAGCCGGCGAAGTTCTCTGTCCATAACATCTCTGGCACTCTTTGCCACCGGCACTGGTGAGTTCTCCTCAGAGCTGGTGGATCCGAGGTCCGGAGAGTTCTCCACTCCGTCATGTCCAGGTGGTGAAGTGCTGGTAGCTGGAAGTACCGGCGAAGACTGGCGGAAGACGAGGGGTCCAGCCTTGGGAGTCACAGGTGGACTGCAGACCTTGGCGGATCCCCCTTGAACATTGCTGCGTTGTCTTGAAGACTTCCGCTGGAGTTGGACCATCTTGCTGCGCAGGGCTCCACTTCGGAGAGGCAGCGAAGGTGACGGGGTGCATGGCACGTGCGGTGGCGGCGTCCTTGTCACGGCAGCGTATGAAGGCTTCCTGGCGTCGTCCATGGTGGCGAAAAGTTGATCTCCTATATCCGGGAGTACCGGGGTGGTAACAGCCTCGAGTTGGTAGTTCCTGAAGAGTGCAGTAGCTGCGGTGAATGGGAGGGGGAAGGCAGGGCCCCCCCAAAAAAAAAAAAAAAACTTTTCAAAAAACGACAGCCTCCAGATGGCGAAGAGAAAAGGTACTTGCAGAGGGGAGTCACAACCCCACACCCCCTAAGAGAGACAAGCTCACTCAGAGAGTCTGCCCGGCTCGAGGGAAGGGAACCCTCAGTTTGGGAGATGGCGCACACTGCAAGCGAAAGAAGGTTGGCGGAGACAGGGACCACGTTCAGTATGTCTCCTAGGAATTCCTATCCAGAGACCCCTGGCAGATCACGGGGTCAGGGACCCCACCAGGAAGTGCAGGCTCTGGAAAGGACGAGCGGAGTAGCGACAGACCAGAATGACCCTTAAAAGTAGATAGGAGAGGCCATTCTGGGCGTGTGTAGTTCCATCTTGATCCCAGGAGGTACATCCACATTGCGGCCAGGTAGTATTCCAACCCCGTGAAGCAATGACACGAGAGAGGCTCACACCGGACCCAATGGCTCAGCCCTCCCTGAGCGTATCACTCGGGAATCCCGATGGCACACTCCACCTGGAGGATGCAATAAGACTCGTCACAAGACATGGCAGATACCATGTCTTTTAATTTAGAACAGAGACCAAATGGTGACTTGTCTCACGCGAAAAAAAATAAAACAATCGTAAAAAGAGAGAGAAGCATAAATGAATAGGAAAGGATGCAGAGACGGGGGCCAGACCTCTCCCCGCCCCCACCCACAGCGGCGGCTACGACGGCCTACATGGCGTGCCTAAGTAGACTTAGGCATAAACAACCAGCAGACGTCGAAGCTGAATGATATACTCAATATCGCGACCCACAGTGTGAGTCGTTCCAGATAATGAGCTGAAATGCACAGATATTAAAACATTTATTTTCATGCTAAATCATGTAAATATTTACAAACACTAAGAATAATAGGCACCGTGGTAATCCCACTAGCATGCATTGTACAATTGTAAGTGCCTTTACAAACCCTGAAAAAGAAAATAATATGTGCCGCCAAACCCTTTGTGCGCAGCTCAGGTTTGGACGGCTATCGTTGCCACCCTTTGTGCGCAGCTCAGGTGGTTTTCTAACTCCCTTTGTGGCGCAGCTCAGGAGTTAGTAGGGGACAACAAGTTTGTTGGGGGACGTCCACTGCCGCTCTCCGGTGATGAACTCGGTGTAGATGTCTCTAGACCACTGGATGGCAAGGCTCGAACAGATGGTCTTCATCTTCCTGAGGTATCCGGCTCCGCAGAAGGACTTGAGGATGACGTCGTTGAGGGGGTCCCAGGATCCCAGGGCTCCTACGATGACAGCGTCATTCTTTACCATGCGGAAATCGCTCCTCAGCATCTCGGCCACCGGTTCATACTTCTCTTTCTTTGTCCTCCTGGCCTCGGTGAAGGCGCCAATCCTATTCTCGAATGGGACAGCCACATCGAGAATGATCGCGGTACTTCCCTTTGCCAGGACCAGGTCGGGTTTTTCACCGCCTGGCCCTATGCCAAGGTTTTCCGAACGGATCGACCATCCTCGGGAGACCGCCGCATTCTTTACTCGGTCCACGATGTTGTTGTGGCGGTGGTTCCACGCAGCACTAAACTGCCTGCAGTGGTTGAGCACGTGTGGAAGTGTTTCGTTTACGTGCCCACACCTCCTGCAGGACTTGTTACCGCTGGGGTCCCACCGTCGGCATCCGTTCAGGGGAAGCAGGTTTAACCGGGCTCGGTTGATGAAGCGCCAGTCACAGAACCTAAGGTGCTCGCCAGTGTAAATAAAACGCGAGCTCTCAGGTGCTGCGGCTACGCACTCCATCACCTTGCCCTGGTTGGGCCGCTCAATCAGGCGACCTCCAGTGAGTTTTCTGGAGGCTTCCTGAACTTGTGAAGGAGCAGGTGGCGTTGCCGTATGCGGATTACAGCACCATGCCACTGGACGATTGGAGAGTGTTCCGTCGGGAACTGCCACGAAATCTTTAGTCGGGTGGCAGCCTTTCGAGCCACAGTCCACGCGTCTGCAGCAACATTGCTGGTCCTCCGGTAGTCGTCGTCCATGTGCCCTGAAAGATACTTACCTAGATCCTCGGGCTGTGGTTCACGGTGGATTCTCCTCTTGGTGTTGTCCTTGAGGTCCTCCATCGCAAACTGCCGGATCAGGAAGTCTCGCGAGGACAAGAGCTTGTAGGCGTTATCAGTGGCCTGCAAGTCCGCATCCTCCGCTAGGTTCGGGATCCCACAGCAGCCGAGTTGTCTGCTCCCATAGAGGTAGTCGTTAGACGCCTCAGTGGGAACACAGAGCAGGTCTTTGAGCTCTGGCCTCAGCAGGTCATCGAGGTCTTTCCAATCCGTCTTCTGGTAGACTCCGGTCCTCAGGTGGAAGCTCAAACTCGGAAAGAAGAAGGCCCTTAGTGCGTCAAGTTTTTGCCAAGGGCTCAACTTGCTCCGAGTGAGCTGGAAAGCTTTTGCAGCTGCATCCTGGAGGCTGCCGATGTCTGGACAAACGTTGAAGCCAACGGGCTTACCGAGCATCTTGTAAGCTTCGTTATCGACAAGATGTCTGACGGTTTGCCCGTTGAGCACGAAGGAGGTGGCACGCGCGCCCACTGGGGTTTTCCCAGAGAGATGAAGGGTGGCGCACTTGGCGGGGTTGAAAGATAACCCAGCCTTCCCAGCAAGCTCCTCCGCAAGGTTGAGTTGGCTCTGTAGCTCTTCCTCGGTGTCGGCAATGATGACAAGATCGTCAGCGTAGGCGAGGACTCGGTGATGATCTGTGTCTTCACCTTGAAGCTGTCGCACTAGGGGATCAATGCTGTAGTTGAAAAGGATCCCGCTGAGCGGACAGCCCTGTCTCACGCCGCTGCTTAGATCAAGGGCGTCAGTGAGGCCTTCCTTCGTGATGATAGAGGTCTGTATGTCCTGGTACAAACTCTCAATCACCCTACAGAAATCCTCACCTAGCCCGGCCGCCTTGAGAGAATGGAGAAGGGCTCCATGGGGTATAGAGTCGAACGCCCTTGATAGGTCAAGCCATGCGACAAAGAGTTCTTTGTGCTGGGTCTTGGCGGCACGAAGCCTCCTCTCAAGAACGAACGTGTGCTCGTATACCCCATCATGCGGTAGGAACCCCTTCTGGCAGAAGGAGAGAGCGTCATTTTCGGTGGACCAATTGATCAGCCTACCAGCAAGACACTTTGAAAACAGCTTGTGAATCGTGCTGCATAGACTGATCGGTCTCCAATTGTCAAGATCGTCAGGGTCACCGGCCTTGGGAAGAAGGATGGTCTTGGTTGTCTTCCAGGCCGAAGGCGTTCGCCTGTGTCTCAGGCACATGTTGAAGGCCATGGTCATAACATCAGCCTCAGGGTCGACCATACGCCAGTGTTTATACGTGAGGCGGTCGGGCCCTGGTGCTGTGTTGTCGGCACTCAGTAGCTTCCTTCTGACTTCGAAGGTGCTAAAGGGTGCTAACGCCAATGGCTCCCTGGTGGTGATTTCCTGGTACAAGGCTTCGTCGAACTCCTTCGGCGGCCACATGTCTTTGAAGTGGGAGGCGATCTTTTCCTCCTCGACCTGGCAGCGGTCACCATCCAGCTTCAGTATCGCTCGAACAGCCTTTTTCCTGTTCTTGCGGTACAGCTTCTGAATGGATTTAGGATCCTCACACGGGTCACCACTACTGGCGGGTGGGCCAGCAGCAGTGGCGGGTGGAAGCCTCACAGCTGCGGCGACGAAGGCGCTAATATCCCCGAGGACAGCTTCAAAGTTGACCCAGCTGTCCTCGTTGATCTCGGCGCAGAGCAGTTGCTGCAGCCTCGCGTGGAACTCAACACTCAGAGGATTCTGTGAATCTTGAGGTGGAGCTTCGTTGCGGGGCTGAGGTTGCTCCATGTTGTCAGAGTCCTGGATGGTTGGTGGTCTAATTTCCTCAGTGGTTGCAGGCGAGGAGACACTCGGCACAGTCCTAACAGTAGTTGCGGGCTGAGGTGGATGTTGTTCCTCAGTCCCAGCCACGACCGCAGGAGGGCTGTGGTCCGGGTTGGAGCGCCTCCTCCTCCGTGTTCTTCTCCGCTTGGCTTTTGGCGGAGAGCTGTTCTCAACAGATCCGTCGGTGGGAGCGCCATTCTCAGCGGCCACTTCCTCCGGAACAGTTTCAAGGGTGGAGGCAGGCACGCTAGCACGGGTGGCTCCCTGCCGCACGGGTTGGTTGCTGGCTGGAATGGGAGCAGAGCGCTGGCCGCCGTGAGTGACAGGCCTGGCACTCAGGGTCCGAGCAGTCTGCTCCTGAGTACCAGGTCTGCCATCATCAGGCGACGTGGCTCTGCTCGTTGATGCTACGGCAGAAGTCTTTCCCGGGATCGGCCTCAGGTCCTTCGGCGTCCTGGCAAGCGGGGGCGGGAGTTTCCCAACAGCAGCTCGCCGTCTGGTGTGCCACAAGTAGTGGGTCGCGCGAGCTTGCTTGGTTGGGAACCTCTTACCGCACCCTGGCCTGTTGCAGGTGAAGGTGTGGTGTTCCGGGGCTTCTTCAGAGAGAGGGGTTCCTTTGAGACACTCATGGGTGCTCGGTTTCCTGCCAACTCTGGTCCGGCAAAAGGAACACCAGTTATAGTAACGTGGTTGGACCTCATGCACGGTGGCCAAGTGGCGGATCACCGACCTCCTCCTGGTATGCCACGGTCCTGCGGCGAATGTTGTGCCACACCTCTTTTCCGGGCAGGAGAGTTCACCCTGCAGTGGCAGGATGAAGTGGATGGCGTTCCCGGCACGGTGGGTGTGGGGTTTTTCGAGATCTTCCCACACCGCAGCGTCACGGGTGCCACCAGATGGTGAACTCCTGGGAGAGGTGGAGCTCTGTGTCCTGGAGGCAGTGCAAGGCGGGGAACTCGGAGTCTGACTCCCCCCTCAACCGGAGCCGGCGATGAAGGTTCCGGGCTCTGGAGGTTGGGTAAAGGCACCTCCGCAGTTATCCCGATGCACAGCTCGTAAATCATGTCCGGTTCCTTGAGGAGCACGGCAAGGTCGCTGTCACTCGTCCTGGCGAACGTCGGTTGAAGTGTCGCCCAATCCAGGTTGGAGTTAAAGGACACAAGCCGGCGAAGTTCTCTGTCCATAACATCTCTGGCACTCTTTGCCACCGGCACTGGTGAGTTCTCCTCAGAGCTGGTGGATCCGAGGTCCGGAGAGTTCTCCACTCCGTCATGTCCAGGTGGTGAAGTGCTGGTAGCTGGAAGTACCGGCGAAGACTGGCGGAAGACGAGGGGTCCAGCCTTGGGAGTCACAGGTGGACTGCAGACCTTGGCGGATCCCCCTTGAACATTGCTGCGTTGTCTTGAAGGCTTCCGCTGGAGTTGGACCATCTTGCTGCGCAGGGCTCCACTTCGCAGAGGCAGCGAAGGTGACGGGGTGCATGGCACGTGCGGTGGCGGCGTCCTTGTCACGGCAGCGTATGAAGGCTTCCTGGCGTCGTCCATGGTGGCGAAAAGTTGATCTCCTATATCCGGGAGTACCGGGGTGGTAACAGCCTCGAGTTGGTAGTTTCTGAAGAGTGCAGTAGCTGCGGTGGATGGGAGGGGGAAGGCAGGGCTCGTATACCCCATCATGCGGTAGGAACCCCTTCTGGCAGAAGGAGAGAGCGTCGTTTTCAGTCGACCAATTGACCAGCCTACCAGCAAGACACTTTGAAAACAGCTTGTGTATAGTGCTGCATAGACTGATCGGTCTCCAATTATTAACATCGTCAGGGTCACCGGCCTTGGGAAGAAGGATGGTCTTGGTTGTCTTCCAGGCCGAAGGCGTTCGCCTGTGTCTCAGGCACATGTTGATCTTAGCCGATAGGCCGAGAAGCGATGAAAAACGCGGTTTCAAACTTTTCAGGGTGAAAAGAAACGATGTCCATATGTCCTTTCACTTTAAAAAAAAAAAAAAATATATTTCTTATTTTTTACTAGAAAGTTAAAAAAACTTCGATGTGGTCGAAAGTGTATTTCTCTATATATTCTTATTTTTTCAAAGAAATTACTGTCGAGAAATTTCAGAAAAAAGTTTTATGTTAATTATTATATGTATTTGTTTTACGTATTCATTTATATTAACATTAAAGATTTGCAAACTTAAAGTTGTGTTGTATAAGTCAATGGTTTCATTTTATTAGTATGTTTTCGTTTTATGAGCTTTTTTTATGGTAACATTGAAGATTTGAAACCTTTAAAGTGTATTGGATACTCCTGAGCGAGTGGAAGGTAATACTAAAGTTTTCTCTTGCGTCGTTCAAAAGAAAAAACGTTTCGTATTTGTTCTCAAAGGGGATTTGGACATCAATAACTTATAAGTTCTCCTTTGTAGAGTCAACAACGACTAGGTCCGGTCTCCAGTCAGTTTCAACAAGAGAGAGGCGGGAATTTTTTGATAAATTTAGATACAAGGCTTTCAGGAAAAGTGTACTAAAAACACAGAATATTGTAATGTAGAAAGGAGAAATAGGAAAAAATATTATTCTAAGTCCAAGTTTTAAGCGTTTTTTTCCAAACAAATACTGACACCAAATCTAAGGCAACGGTTTCATGTTAATTTGCATGTATTCGTCTTATGTGCTCTTTTATATTAACATTGAAGATTTGAAAACTTTAAGGTGTATTGGATAAAAGTTGGTGTGTTCTTTTCTTTGATTAGGGTGGGCCGATCCTGAATGTAGTGCAATATCAGGTCAACCCGTGACAGAGCCGAGGCAAGCCTCTAGGAACTGAAGAAATGCCTTTACGCAGGCATAGAGTCTAAGACGTCGGTACTCCTGAGCGAGTCTAAGGTAATACTCAAGTTTTCTCTTGCGTCGTTCAAAAGAAAAAGCGTTTCGTATATATTCTCAAAGGGGATTTGGACATCAATAACTTATAAGTTCTCCTTTGTAGAGTCAACAACGACTAGGTCCGGTCTCAAGTCAGTTTCAGCAAGAGAGAGGCGGGAATTTTTTGATAAATTTAAATCCAAGGCTTTCAGGAAAAAGTGTACTAACAACACAGAATACTGTAACGTAGAAAGGAGAAATAGGAAAAATATTATTCTAAGTCCAAGTTTTAAGCGTTTTTTTCCAAACAAATACTGACACCAAATCTAAGGCAACGGTTTCATGTTAATTTGCATGTATTCGTCTTATGTGCTCTTTTATATTAACATTGAAGATTTGAAAACTTTAAGGTGTATTGGATAAAAGTTGGTGTGTTCTTTTCTTTTGATTAGGGTGGGCCGATCCTGAATGTAGTGCAATATCAGGTCAACCCGTGACAGAGCCGAGGCAAGCCTCTAGGAACTGAAGAAATGTCTTTACGCAGGCATAGAGTCTAAGACGTCGGTACTCCTGAGCGAGTGGAAGGTAATACTCAAGTTTTCTCTTGCGTCGTTCAAAAGAAAAAGCGTTTCGTATTTATTCTCAAAGGGGATTTGGACATCAATAACTTATAAGTTCTCCTTTGTAGAGTCAACAACGACTAGGTCCGGTCTCAAGTCAGTTTCAGCAAGAGAGAGGCGGGAATTTTTTGATAAATTTAAATCCAAGGCTTTCAGGAAAAAGTGTACTAACAACACAGAATACTGTAACGTAGAAAGGAGAAATAGGAAAAATATTATTCTAAGTCCAAGTTTTAAGCGTTTTTTTCCAAACAAATACTGACACCAAATCTAAGGCAACGGTTTCATGTTAATTTGCATGTATTCGTCTTATGTGCTCTTTTATATTAACATTGAAGATTTGAAAACTTTAAGGTGTATTGGATAAAAGTTGGTGTGTTCTTTTCTTTGATTAGGGTGGGCCGATCCTGAATGTAGTGCAATATCAGGTCAACCCGTGACAGAGCCGAGGCAAGCCTCTAGGAACTGAAGAAATGCCTTTACGCAGGCATAGAGTCTAAGACGTCGGTACTCCTGAGCGAGTCTAAGGTAATACTCAAGTTTTCTCTTGCGTCGTTCAAAAGAAAAAGCGTTTCGTATATATTCTCAAAGGGGATTTGGACATCAATAACTTACAAGTTCTCCTTTGTAGAGTCAACAACGACTAGGTCCGGTCTCAAGTCAGTTTCAGCAAGAGAGAGGCGGGAATTTTTTGATAAATTTAAATCCAAGGCTTTCAGGAAAAAGTGTACTAACAACACAGAATACTGGTTGGTTGGTTGGTTGGTTGTTAGATTTTATTGGCGCAAGGGCCAGGTTTGGCCAAAGAGCGCCAGACAAAGAACGATCAGCCACAGATTTTTAAAAACGTGAATAATGATTAAGATCAGACAGGCTTGGTAAAAGTTGAAAAAGAGTATGAAGAAAGCAGTGAAGAAAAGGTAGTTAATGAAATTTATTAAAAGTAACATATTTACTAATGGAAAAGGACGAACCGTCACTCTCCTCCCCCCACACTCCTCTGCAATGCTGGCAGAGGGCGGGGACGAACTGTCACTCTCCTCCCCCCATGTTCCTCTGCAATGCTGGTAGAGGCTGGGGACGAACTGTCACTCTCCTCCCCCCGTGTTCTTCTATAATGTTGGGTGAGGGTGGGGACCTCGCTGAGGCCGAGACAGTTTGATGGACACCGCACACCTTTGCGGATTGAGGGCCGGGTCTTCCGCACGTGCAGGCTGTCTGCTGGGAACCGGAAGAGGCGGGCGTCTTCAAAAGAGAAGGCGAAGACGCAGCTGGTCGAATAAGCTGGAGCTCGGTGAAATCCACCTGTGTCGCTTGTTCAGCTGTAGATCGCTTGGCAAGTGCGGCGAGAGCTACAGGGCGCGGAACAAAAGGCTGCACGGGTTGTGGCTGAGACTGAACAACTGCGGCAAAAGTACGCTGTCGGTTGTTGGGAATACCCAACTTGGCCTTGGCAGCAGGGTACGAGAGGCCCTCCAGGGTCTTGAGGCGCTGGATCGCCTTCTCGTCGTTCCACTTCGAACAGGACCTGGCATAAGCAGCGTGGGAGTCACCACAGTTTACACAGCAGGGCTCTGAAGTGCATCCAGTCCCTTCGTGGTCGCGGGAACCACAATTGGCGCACCTCGCAACACTGTTACAGGACCGCTGGGAATGTCCATACCTCTGGCACTTAAAACAGCGTAGAGGATTTGGTATATAAGGACGAACTGCACATAACAAGTAACCAGCCTTGATTTCAGTAGGTACCTTCGGGCTGTTAAAAGTCAAAATAACATTTCGTGATTTGATCAGCGCGCCATCGCGCCTGAAAGTCATGCGTCTGGCAGCTATGACACCCTGATCAGCAAGTTCACACACAAGTTCATCTTCATCGCAGACCAACAAGTCGGGCTCAGAAATGACTCCCTTGGAGGTGTTGAGATACGGATGTGCCGTCACTTGAACTGGAATATCCTGAAGTCTGGTCAACTGCAGAAGAGATTTGCTCTGAGAGAGAGTGCAAGTTTCCACAAGCAGGTCTCCAGAGCGTAGCTTCTTCACTGACTTCAAAGAGCCAGCAACACCCGCAAGTGCCTTCGAGATGAAAAAAGGAGACTTTGAGGAAAGTTTCAACATCTGGTCAGTAGAAGAAATGACGAGAAAAGTAGCTTGAGGTATCGAATCTGCAAGTGTAATGCGACGTTTCTGAGCTGACGGCTCAACACCTGGATCTAAAGATACGTCGCGGTGATGTCGTTTTTCAACGAAAGTTCTCTTCAGTGTGTTATGTGTGGGAGGTGGTTGAGGCAAATTTGGCGCCTGATGAATCACCATATCCTGTTGCTTTTTAAATTTTGAGGAGGGTTTATGTTTCCCCATGGGAGTAAGAAAGAATTCATCTGCAACGTACTCCGCCCACAATCGAGCCCAACAGGGGAGAACTGGAGGTCCGCAAGCCAAAAATATGACGCAAGACACAGTTCTAGAGCTTAGTTGCAAATATAGTCCGTTGGCTGTGATCACACGCACTCGGCGGACACTTCGGCCTCCGGGTACCGTCATGCCAACGCCTTTGGCATGATCCCACAGCCCCTGGGCTCACCCTGCCGTGCAATACGACAAAAAGCCGCTAAAGCCCTGCACACAACTTGGTACAAGACTTCTGACCAGAGGTGGGTTAGGCTCTAGCCTCCCGTTTACAGCGAAGCCGGGGTCGAAGAGGAGTGTTGGTACACAGGAGGCACTTAACCGGTCTCCTGCGACCTCAGCCGCCAGACATCCCATTTCCGCCTCACGGGTCTCCGCACGCGGCAAACATGCAGGTAGGTCTAGCACCCAAACCAGCTAAAAGGAAAAAAAAAGAAATCCAAAGAAGACAAATCCTGGCAGGGAACCTAAACGGAATCTCAGCAACCTACGAACTGAGCGGTTAATATAAATCAGTTAGTGGTGGAGGGTAACAAAACCACAAGACCGGGGTGTTAGTACATAACGTGGTAGAGATTAGGTAGAGAACACAACACGGGCAACTAGCCAGTGGAGAAAATAAATAAAAACGAAAAAGCGAGACACAAGACCAGCTCGGGAACGTGGGGCAGCGACTCCCCAACAGCTGGATGAACAGCCGTCCCTGCAAACACCAACAGCAAAGCGGTGGCATGACATCAGATGTTGACCAGTCACAAGGTCAGCTCGGGCCGTGGGGGCGCCGCTCCCCAAATAACTGGAAAACCAGTTATCCCCGTGCGGGGACACAGAATACTGTAACGTAGAAAGGAGAAATAGGAAAAATATTATTCTAAGTCCAAGTTTTAAGCGTTTTTTTCCAAACAAATACTGACACCAAATCTAAGGCAACGGTTTCATGTTAATTTGCATGTATTCGTCTTATGTGCTCTTTTATATTAACATTGAAGATTTGAAAACTTTAAGGTGTATTGGATAAAAGTTGGTGTGTTCTTTTCTTTGATTAGGGTGGGCCGATCCTGAATGTAGTGCAATATCAGGTCAACCCGTGACAGAGCCGAGGCAAGCCTCTAGGAACTGAAGAAATGTCTTTACGCAGGCATAGAGTCTAAGACGTCGGTACTCCTGAGCGAGTGGAAGGTAATACTCAAGTTTTCTCTTGCGTCGTTCAAAAGAAAAAGCGTTTCGTATTTATTCTCAAAGGGGATTTGGACATCAATAACTTATAAGTTCTCCTTTGTAGAGTCAACAACGACTAGGTCCGGTCTCAAGTCAGTTTCAGCAAGAGAGAGGCGGGAATTTTTTGATAAATTTAAATCCAAGGCTTTCAGGAAAAAGTGTACTAACAACACAGAATACTGTAACGTAGAAAGGAGAAATAGGAAAAATATTATTCTAAGTCCAAGTTTTAAGCGTTTTTTTCCAAACAAATACTGACACCAAATCTAAGGCAACGGTTTCATGTTAATTTGCATGTATTCGTCTTATGTGCTCTTTTATATTAACATTGAAGATTTGAAAACTTTAAGGTGTATTGGATAAAAGTTGGTGTGTTCTTTTCTTTGATTAGGGTGGGCCGATCCTGAATGTAGTGCAATATCAGGTCAACCCGTGACAGAGCCGAGGCAAGCCTCTAGGAACTGAAGAAATGCCTTTACGCAGGCATAGAGTCTAAGACGTCGGTACTCCTGAGCGAGTCTAAGGTAATACTCAAGTTTTCTCTTGCGTCGTTCAAAAGAAAAAGCGTTTCGTATATATTCTCAAAGGGGATTTGGACATCAATAACTTATAAGTTCTCCTTTGTAGAGTCAACAACGACTAGGTCCGGTCTCAAGTCAGTTTCAGCAAGAGAGAGGCGGGAATTTTTTTGATAAATTTAAATCCAAGGCTTTCAGGAAAAAGTGTACTAACAACACAGAATACTGTAACGTAGAAAGGAGAAATAGGAAAAATATTATTCTAAGTCCAAGTTTTAAGCGTTTTTTTCCAAACAAATACTGACACCAAATCTAAGGCAACGGTTTCATGTTAATTTGCATGTATTCGTCTTATGTGCTCTTTTATATTAACATTGAAGATTTGAAAACTTTAAGGTGTATTGGATAAAAGTTGGTGTGTTCTTTTCTTTGATTAGGGTGGGCCGATCCTGAATGTAGTGCAATATCAGGTCAACCCGTGACAGAGCCGAGGCAAGCCTCTAGGAACTGAAGAAATGTCTTTACGCAGGCATAGAGTCTAAGACGTCGGTACTCCTGAGCGAGTGGAAGGTAATACTCAAGTTTTCTCTTGCGTCGTTCAAAAGAAAAAGCGTTTCGTATTTATTCTCAAAGGGGATTTGGACATCAATAACTTATAAGTTCTCCTTTGTAGAGTCAACAACGACTAGGTCCGGTCTCAAGTCAGTTTCAGCAAGAGAGAGGCGGGAATTTTTTGATAAATTTAAATCCAAGGCTTTCAGGAAAAAGTGTACTAACAACACAGAATACTGTAACGTAGAAAGGAGAAATAGGAAAAATATTATTCTAAGTCCAAGTTTTAAGCGTTTTTTTCCAAACAAATACTGACACCAAATCTAAGGCAACGGTTTCATGTTAATTTGCATGTATTCGTCTTATGTGCTCTTTTATATTAACATTGAAGATTTGAAAACTTTAAGGTGTATTGGATAAAAGTTGGTGTGTTCTTTTCTTTGATTAGGGTGGGCCGATCCTGAATGTAGTGCAATATCAGGTCAACCCGTGACAGAGCCGAGGCAAGCCTCTAGGAACTGAAGAAATGCCTTTACGCAGGCATAGAGTCTAAGACGTCGGTACTCCTGAGCGAGTCTAAGGTAATACTCAAGTTTTCTCTTGCGTCGTTCAAAAGAAAAAGCGTTTCGTATATATTCTCAAAGGGGATTTGGACATCAATAACTTATAAGTTCTCCTTTGTAGAGTCAACAACGACTAGGTCCGGTCTCAAGTCAGTTTCAGCAAGAGAGAGGCGGGAATTTTTTGATAAATTTAAATCCAAGGCTTTCAGGAAAAAGTGTACTAACAACACAGAATACTGTAACGTAGAAAGGAGAAATAGGAAAAATATTATTCTAAGTCCAAGTTTTAAGCGTTTTTTTCCAAACAAATACTGACACCAAATCTAAGGCAACGGTTTCATGTTAATTTGCATGTATTCGTCTTATGTGCTCTTTTATATTAACATTGAAGATTTGAAAACTTTAAGGTGTATTGGATAAAAGTTGGTGTGTTCTTTTCTTTGATTAGGGTGGGCCGATCCTGAATGTAGTGCAATATCAGGTCAACCCGTGACAGAGCCGAGGCAAGCCTCTAGGAACTGAAGAAATGTCTTTACGCAGGCATAGAGTCTAAGACGTCGGTACTCCTGAGCGAGTGGAAGGTAATACTCAAGTTTTCTCTTGCGTCGTTCAAAAGAAAAAGCGTTTCGTATTTATTCTCAAAGGGGATTTGGACATCAATAACTTATAAGTTCTCCTTTGTAGAGTCAACAACGACTAGGTCCGGTCTCAAGTCAGTTTCAGCAAGAGAGAGGCGGGAATTTTTTGATAAATTTAAATCCAAGGCTTTCAGGAAAAAGTGTACTAACAACACAGAATACTGTAACGTAGAAAGGAGAAATAGGAAAAATATTATTCTAAGTCCAAGTTTTAAGCGTTTTTTTCCAAACAAATACTGACACCAAATCTAAGGCAACGGTTTCATGTTAATTTGCATGTATTCGTCTTATGTGCTCTTTTATATTAACATTGAAGATTTGAAAACTTTATGGTGTATTGGATAAAAGTTGGTGTGTTCTTTTCTTTGATTAGGGTGGGCCGATCCTGAATGTAGTGCAATATCAGGTCAACCCGTGACAGAGCCGAGGCAAGCCCCTAGGAACTCCGTCGCATTCCAAAAATTCGTTTAATATCGTGACCCACAGTGTGAGTCATACCAGATATTAAGCTGATAAGAACAGAGGTCTCAGTAATGGTGGTGCGTGCGTCTCCTATATAGGGAGCAGATTGTGCTTTTACTATATAGGGAGCGACAGCTTGTGGCACATCATCGACCTCTGTTGTGGGACTCCGGGCGATACTGTGGTCCTTGGGATGCAAGGGTGGTGCACCTGTCTGGTGCGTGGTCCTTCATCCCAAGAATCTCAGCTACGTCGTCTCGTCCCCGCGCGACAGCTTAATATCTACCTTTATTTACACTTATTTACAATATATGCATTTTATACACTATTTACAATTGTTACACAAAAGGAAGAATGGTTACATTAGTCACAAAGTTTATGTTGGTGGGTCTTCTGTTCTCATTGCCCTGAGGTTATTGATTGCAAATGCAGCTTGGGCAACTAATGGGGTGACCTGCCCCACTTTTAGACTATTGCTCATTTGCTTCACTAGCTCTGAGAAGTTGCTTTGGTTATTGGCCAGAGTTCTTAGTTTGTCTTTTGGGAGTTTCAGGAGCATTCCCATAATGTCAGGGGCAAAGTTTTTTGCTATTTTGTGCACAGTGGGGAATAGTTTTTCCGAGATTTCCTGATCTTTCTTGTTTTCGTCCAGAGTTTTTGGTGATAGCGGGCGAGCTTGCAGTTTTGGGTTTTTTGTTGATGCTGCTAGCCTGTTCCTGATTTCATTCAGGATTGTATCCCCGATTATTAGTGTTGTTGATGGACTTGGAGGGAGATGGTCTGATTGCCTCGCGTTGTTGTTTGGCTGTTCAGCACAGGAGGCCGTGGGTTCCATTTCGTTGGCAGTCACCTCCTGCGTGTCCTGGATTGTAAGGAGTTCCCTCGTCGGACCTGATGAATGGTTGATGCCTGGCTGGGTAGGATCGGTAGTGGTATCCAGGAGAGTGGAAGCAGATGTCTTAGATGTTGAAGGGAAATCCTGATGGCTTGGTGTTCTTAGTTGCCTTCCGCCAGAGGAGGGGTCCCGATTGAGTTGCGCAGTAGAGGAATTAGATCTCATTTGAAGGCTTTGGGATCCACTGCGGGTGGCAGTAGGTTGGGCAATAGCCGGGTGAGTTGGGGCGTAGGTTGGAAACCTGGGAGTAGGTTGGGGAGCATCAGAGTTGTTGATGGTTGTTGGGCTCCTGGGGACCCGGTTGAGCCAGGCGATGTACTGGTCCCTTGTTGAGTCGAGGACGTCCCTGATGCTCAGTTTTTTCATGAGCCGCAGGTATTTCCTCGAGCACAGCTTCTTCAAAACTCTATCATTTTCCGGGTCCCAGGTGCCTAGGGTTCCAATGATTATTGCATCCACGATAACGTGGTTGTAGGCTTGTCTTAGGGAGTTGGCAGCTTGCTCGTACTTTGCAATTTTCAGGGCTCTGGTTTCTGTGAAAGCGGGGGTTCTGTTTTCATAGGGGATGGCAACATCAAGGATAATGGCAGTATCCCCTTTTGCGATGACAAGGTCTGGTCTTCCCTCAGAGCCAGGCATCTGTTGGTCTTCGTATAAGATTGTGTAATCCCTGGCAGCAGCGGATTTGATTCTCTCCACAATCTTGTTGTGTCTCTCTTTCCTGAAGCTGTAGAAAGAGGGACAGTGGCAGAGGACGTGAGCCGTGGTTTCGGTTCTGTACCCACAGATCCTGCATCTTCTGTCATTGGAGGCAAGGTATGGTTTGTTGCCATTGAGTGGGAGAAGGTTAAGGCGAGCTTTGTGCAGGAAGCGCCAGTCTTTGAACTGCATGTAATCACCAGTATAGACAAAGTGAGTGCTGGCCCTGTCCAGCGCTGCACACTCAATGGCTTTCCCCTGGCTTCTTAGATTGATCATTTCTTCGGCTCTATCAGTCCGGATCTCATTCCTTATGTTTTTGACCACCAAGTTTCTTTTTTGTGGAAAGGTCTCGGTGGCGCCAATTTTGATAGACGGGGCAGGGGTTCCACAGAAGTTCCACGTCACCTTGAGTCTCGAAGAGGCCTTGCGGGCAGCTGCCCAAACTGAGGTTCCCCTGTTGGTGGTGGCGTTAAATCTCTCGTCATTCAGCCCAGAGAGGTAATCGGCTATGTCTTGGGGTTGAGGTTGTTCACCAGTTCTGTGGGCCACGACTTCCTCGAGCCTGCAAGTGGCGGCTTCTCTGAGGGTGGAATCCTTGGTGGTCAGAAGCTTGAACGCAGAGTCAATGAGGAAGGCATCAGAGTCTGGTCCAGCCTCTGGAATTCCAATGCACCCGTACATTGAGGATCCATGTAGGTAGGCGTTAGACGCCTCTTGGGGGAGACTAAGGATCTTCTTGAATTCGGGTCGAAGGGCGCAATCCAGGCGAGTCCAGTCAGTCTTTCTCAGCTGCCCAGTCCGCATTGCGTGTTGAAGGGCAGGGTAGTAGAAGGTTCTGGCAGCGTCAAGTTTCTGCCACGGAGCCAGTTGAGACTGGGTGATTTTGAGTCCAAAGTTGATGAAGTCAGTGCTGGATGCATTGAAATGCTCAAAGAAGAGGCCAATGGGCTTCCCTAGGAAGGAGAAAGAGTCACCTTCCCTGAGTGCAGGGATGGAGGAGTTTCCGATTGATAGAGTGGTGTCTCTAACTCCAACAGGGGGTTTCCTGAGATATGTAGGGTTTTACATTTGGCCGGGTTCAGTTTTAGTGATATTTTTCGAGAAGACCATGGGTTTTGATGAGGCGAGCCTGGAGTTCTTCAGGAGTTTTGGCGATGAGCACTAGATCATCAGCGTACGCTAGGATGTTGTACTCCTCCACATCTTCCTGGATGGACTCGATGATAGGGTTGATGACAATGTTGAACAGGAGTCCACTGAGTGGACATCCCTGTTTGACCCCAGACTTGATGTCTATTTCCTCCGATATCCCATCATCTGTCAGAATACGGGTGGTGGCATCTTTGTAGATGAGGCAGATGAGGTCTTTGAGGGAGGAGTCAACGCCGATAGATTCAAGGCTTTTTGCAATCGCACTAGCAGGGATGGATCCAAAGGCATTCGCGATGTCCAGAAAGGCAAAGAGGACGTCTTTCTGCTTGGTGCGGGCCTGATGGATGAGGTCCTGTAGGACGTAATTATGTTCCAGGACCCCGTCATATGGTAGGAAGCCCTTCTGACACCTCGAGATGCAGTTGTTTTGGGTGATCCAGGTGGTGATCATGCCTGCTAGGCATTTGGCAAACAGCTTGTATATCGTGTTTGCAAGGGCAATTGGTCTCCAGTTTTTTAGGTCCGAGGGGTCCCCATCCTTTGGTAGTAGAATGGTGGTGGAAGCTTTCCAGGAAGTGGGGATCCTTTGGTGCCTGATACATGTATTGAGTACTGCAGTTAATATTTCTGCCTCGGGGTCAACCGATTTCCAGTGGTTGTAGGCAATCCGGTCAGGCCCCGGGGCAGTGTTTTCCATTTTGTAGAGTTTGGTTCGAACTTCTAGTTGAGATAGTTCTCTGAGCTCTAGTAGTGGGCGATGCGCCGGAGTAGGCGGGTATATTGTCTCGTCCAGTGGCATCTCCCTCCAGGCGTTTTTGAAGAAATCAAAAGTTTCAGTTTTGGACGCCTTGCATCTAGCAGAGTTCTGCCCTAGGATGGCTCTGATAGTCTTTGGCCTATTCCGCTTGTAAGACCTTTGCACGGCACGAGGGTCATTGACGTCGAGGATGTTACTGTTGGGGGATCTTTCGGCTGGGAGGATTGGGGGAAGGTTAACCGCTTCCCTGACGTGCACATTGATTTCTTCAAGGAGGCTTTCAAATAGTTCCCAGTTTTCCTCTGAGGAGTCAAGATTTTGGGCTGAGATGATCCGATTAAGGAAGTCCCTAGTGAGAGGGGGAGATGAGTCACAGGTGTGGAGTTGTTGTTCATCCCTGCGGCGATGGGGGGAGGTTGTTCAGCTCAGGTGGTTGAACAGGTTCTGAAGTTGAGGACGTAGAAGCTGGAGCTATAGTCCTCTCAGGTGGTTCGTGTTCTGAGGATGAGGATGTGGGCGCTGGAGCTGCAGCCCCGAGGTCCCTGGGCTGGGTCAGAACTTCATGGGGATGAGCCGACCGAGCGTGAGATCGTTCTGGCTGATTAGGTCGAGCGCTGGCAGGCTGGAGTCCTCCATGGGCTACCCGGGAGGTGCTATGGCCAGGGTTCCTAGAGTTCCTGGTGGCAGGCTTTGGAACTTGAATGTTCCTGTCATTGGCAGCAAGTCGTGCTTTTTTGTGAGAGTGGGCATGATTTTGGATGCCAGTTGAAGAGTTGCAGCTGAACTCGCATTCTGGACACTGGAAATTCCCAGGATGGTCGGGCTCAGAAATGATTCTGGTATTCCGAAAGCAGGTGTGCCCACTTGGCCTGTCGGGTAACCGGCACTTGCACAGGCTGCACCAGAAGACGGTATGCGTCGTGGACTTCCCATGTCCGTTTCGTAGATGCCGCCGTAGGTTGTTCCTCAAGATGTTCCAGGATTTGTTGGAGTAGGATAGGTTGCATCCTGGTTCCTGGCAGGCAATTGTGGACAGAACTGGAAAGGGGAAGTGCAGCGTGTCACCAAGCCTGTGTGGAACAGAGTGTAGCAGATCATCCCAGCACCAGGGTTGAGTTGAGTTGTTGTTAAGGGCGGGAGAGCTGCTGTGCATAGTGGGGTCCCGCATGGCATGGCGTAGAAGAGTGCCATCCGCCGTGGGAGAGGAGTCGTTGTGATTCAGCTCACCGGCGTTGGGAGTGAGGATGAGAGTGTCCTGGTCGGGTTGCCGGCTGTGTTCCACAGAGGGCGAGGCGACCCTGATGACAGTTGAGGAGTGGAGTTCTGGTAGTTGGTCAGTTTCCGCTAAGGAATGAGGAGGAGTGGTTGCGACTGCTTTCTCACCCGCGTGGAGACCGTGGAATGGCAGCTGGAGTTTTCCAGGATCACCCTGAATCGTATCGGGTGGAAGGGTAGCATGGTCTATCAGAGTCAGAGGCACGAATTTAGGTGCTGTAGTTTCTTCGACAGTAGATAGTGTCACAGTGTCCAGGGGAAGGGAAACTACTGGTTGGGAGTCTTGGCTGGGTACCACTGGGTTGCACTCAATTTCACCTGTGTGCTTTTTGTGGGCTTCCTGGCTGAAGTCCGGACATGGGGGAGGAGCATCACCTTCAGGCATGTGATTGGTCACATCAGACGCGTTAGAGTATGCCTGGGGATCAGTCTCCAGTGTGCTAGGTGTCGGTGAGGCATTGTGCTCAGGTTCCACTGGAGGGGTTGAGTGTCCTTTGCTTGGGAGGATGCAGCTGTCAGGTGACGTGGTCGGGAGATCTGGATGCGGGTCCTCCTTGTGAGTGGGACTAGTAGTGGCGTTCAGTGAAAGTCTTTTCTGGTGTACAGAACATTGGCAATGGTGTCCGTCACGAGTTGAATGACGTCCCTATTGTCATAGCCGTGGCATTGATTTCGATGTGCTATGAGGCTGTTTTTGTTGGGACAGTCAATGGAACAGGTGGGGCAAATGTAGGTGACACCCGGACGGGGTCTCCCGGAGTTGATGATGGCACCTGATTTTTTTAGGCAATTGTGTGCAGATGGGCTGCATTCAATGTTGGATTTGCAGATTGAACACCAGGAGATGATGCTAGTGAGATCAATCTGATGACTCTCTTTCATATGTGCTTTTAACGCGTTGATAGACGCAGGCCACTTGTTCGCCTGCAGTTCAAGGGTGCATCCGGTTTCCATGCATTGGATGGAAGCGATCCTGGGGAAGATGCAATGGAGTGTGGTTCCTGATCTGTAGGCCTTTTTGTTCCCTGGGAGGTCGTTCCAACAAAGGATGTCAACGGGAGTAATGGAGGTATCACCATTTATCATCCCCTTTTTTTCCTGTTGACCCCATTTCTGAGGAGTCTGGGGGAAGAATCTATCGCAGAGGTCCCAGCCACTGGAGGGCGGACTCTTGCAGGCGATGGAGTGAGAAGAAGATTTAGTTTTTTCGCTTTCAGTTGACTTGCCATCTTAGTGAACTAAGAATAGTCCGCCTAGGTGCTTAGCAAGTGTCTTTAGTAACTGGGTAAGTTCGTAGGCTGTTAGGCTCCCGGAGGAGGAGCGGGGACAAATGTTCGTAGATTGTGTACATTTATACCACTGCAGCGGGCACGAGATGTAGTTGCATTTTGACGGTGCTAGCAGGAGGGAGGGACCCTAAGGGACGCATCAGTGCAGACTTCATTCTACTTCGCAGCATAGAAGGGGATTGTGCATTAGTGAGAGACAGGTTCCCAAGTTAATGAGAAGTGCAGCCGCTCACTACTGAAAAAAAGAAATTGCCTCCTTGCACCCAAGGGCGACGAAAAATAGCACAAAAATTTAGTGAAAAAAAGATAAATTAATAAAAATAAACAAATAACTCCATAAATTATTAAAAATAAAGTGGCTGACAGGGTGTTACAAGGGAAGTTCATGGCTCCCATGAACAGTGCAGTCCTTGTAACACTTGGGACGAGAGACAGCTAATTCCACCGATTAAAAGTAGTAAAGACGGTGGAATTAGGGGTCAAGCAGTTTTAGGTCTGCTCAGTTGACATCCGCACACCGCACGGCACCAAAAGTCTCCATTTCAGAGTCAATGGAAAAATTTGGGCCACGCGGCGCACCAATCGCCCCATGAGCAGTGTGCAGACGCACGTACCTAAAAAGGCAGGAGAAAAGGGGAAATGGACCATGTGAGAGTGCAGGCACTTCACATAATCCAGGGAGATGGGAAGAGAAACAGAGTTTGAGAGTAGCAACGCTGCTTTTCGATTGAAGTCTGCACCTAGCCGTCCGTGCTGTAGAGAAGAGAATGCAGCAAACGCAACTCCACCTCAGCGCCCGTATCACATTCACACAAGGCGACCAGAAGTCGCCACGGCATCCCCGAAGGCTCGGTTGAGTAGAAGGACGGGATGTTCTGGACTCCACACCGCAGTCAGCAGCTGTCATTCTGGGCGGCAGGATGTTGGCGTCCAGGATCGTAGTCAGAAGGCTGAGGGGGCTGCCGGTGTCGTCCAGGATTGTAGACCGCTGTCAGGGGACGCCGCCGCGAAGTCATAGTCGCCAAGTTCTTGCACACCTCATCGCCACCCCATCCTCCGAATGGCCTTGTTGGAGTCTCACTCCATGGACGTCTTCATCTTAGAAGAGGCAGTAGAACGAGCACTTGAAGAGTCAGGATGTCGGACGAGTCGAACACCGAAGATCGAAGGCGGTGGACGACTAGAGCACTAGGAGTTCCAGGAAGGCAGAGGAGCCGAGTACCGAGGATCGAAGGAGGCGGACGAGTCGACCACTAGGAGTTCCCGGAAGGCAGATGAGTCGAGCACCGTGGATCAAGCGAAGCAGACGAGTCGAGGACCGAGGCTCCAGGAAGGCAGGCGAGTCGAGGACCGAGGCTCCAGGAAGGCAGGCGAGTCCAGCACCGATGTTCCAGGAAGGCAGACGAGCACCGAAGATCCAGGCAGGCAGACGAGTCGAGCACCGAGGATCTAGGCAGGAAGACGAGTCGGGCACCGAGGATCTAGGCAGGCAGACGAGTCGGGCACCGAGGATCCAGGCAGGCAGACGAGTCGAGCACCGAAGATCCAGGCAGGCGGTTGGTTGGTTGGTTAGTGGATTTTAGTGGCGCAAGGGCCAGGTTTGGCCAAAGAGCGCCAGACAAAGAACGATCAGTCACAGATTTTGAAAAGCGTGGAAAATGAGTAAGAGCAGACAGGCTTGGGAAAAGTTGAAAAAGAGTATGATGAAAGCAGGGAAGACAAGGTAGTTAATCAGATTTATAAAAAATTACTAACGGAGAAGGACGAACAGTCACTCTCCTCCCCCCACACTCCTCTGCAACGCTGGCAGAGGGCGGGGACGAACTGTCACTCTCCTCCCCCCATGTTCCTCTGCAATGCTGGTTGAGGCTGGGGACGAACTGTCACTCTCCTCCCCCTATGTTCCTCTATAATGTTGGGTGAGGGTGGGGACCTCGCTGAGGCCGAGACAGTTTCAATGTTGGTCACGCGGACCGCGACAGTTGGATGGACACTGCACACCTTTGCGGATTGAGGGCCGGGTCTTCTGCACGTGCAGGCTGTCTGCGGGGAACCGGAAGAGGCGGGCGTCTTCAAAAGAGAAGGCGCAGACCCAGCTGGTCGAATAAGCTGGAGCTCGGTGAAATCCACCTGTGTGGCTTGTTCAACTGTAGATCGCCTGGCAAGTGCGGCGAGAGCTACAGGGCGCGGAACAAAGGGCTGCACGGGTTGTGGCAGAGACTGAACTACCGCGGCAAAAGTACGCTGTCGGGTGGTGGGTATACCCAACTTGGCCTTGGCAGCAGGGTACGAGAGGCCTGCCAGGGTCTTGAGACGCTGGATCGCCATCTCGTCCTTCCATTTCATACAAGTGCGGGAGTAAGCTGCATGGGCCTCACCACAGTTAACACAGGAGGCCGCAGAAGTGCAACCTTCCCCGTCATGTTCACTGGAGCCACAATTTGCGCAACGAGCGGAACTCTTACAAAAACGTTGGGAATGCCCGTACCTCTGGCACCTGAAACAGCGCAGAGGACTGGGAATGTACGGGCGAACGCCACAGACCAAGTAGCCAGCCTTGATTTCGGTCGGAACTTTCGGGGAATTAAAAGTCAAGATCACATTTTTAGACTTAATGAAAGAACCATCACGCCGGAACATCATACGACGTGCAGCAATAACACCTTGGTCTGCAAGTTCAGTCACTAATTCTTCTTCACTGCATGGCAAGAGATCAAACTCCGAAATAACACCCCGAGAGGTGTTAAGAAACGGGTGAGGTGTCACTTTGACAGGAATGCCTTGAAGACTAGAGAGGCGCAGAAAAGCGTTACTCTGAGAAACACTGCAAGTTTGAACAAGCAGGTCCCCAGAGCGAAGCTTCCTCACAGACTTCAAGGGGCCAACCGCAGCGTCCAAAGCTTTAGAAATGAAAAAGGGAGATCAGGTGGACAGTCTCTCATTCGGATCGATGGATTCTACAAGTAAGTGTGTAGCATGCGTAGTCACAGCAATTGAGGGGAGACGACGCTTCGGAGCGACTGGTACAGCTGCCGAAGAAGAGGTTCCACATTCTTGGTCCAGGTCAAGGTCTAAAGGCCGTTTAAGGGTATGAGACTTGGTAGGTTGAGAAGACGAAGGAGAGTCGGTGTCAACAAACATTTCCTCAGGTGACTTAAATTTGGAGTTTTTCTTTTTGTTTTTGCCCATGGAAAAAAGGAGGAAGATTCGTCTGCAAACTACTCCACCCACCACCGAGACCTACAAGCGAGAACTGGAGGTCCGCAAGCCGAGAAAATGACGCTGGACACAGTTCTGGAGCTTATACGTTGCAGATAGAGTCCGTTGGCTGTGATCACACGCACTCGGCGGACACTTCGGCCTCCTGGTACCGTCATGCCAACGCCTTTGGCATGATCCCACAGCCCCCGGGCTCACCCTGCCGTGCCATACGACAAAAAAGCCGCTAAAGCCCGGTACACAACTTGGTACATGACTTCCGACTAGAGGTGGGTTAGTCTCTAGCCTCCCGTTTACAGCGAAGCCGGGGTCGAAGAGGAGTGTTGGTACACAGGAGGCACTTATCCGGTCCCCTGCGACCTCAGCCGCCAGACATCCCATTTCCGCCTCACGGGTCACCGCACGCGGCAAACATGCAGGTAGGTCTAGCACCCAAACCAGCTAAAAGGAAAAACAGAAATCCAAAGAAGACAAATCCTGGAAGGGAACCTAAACAGAATCTCAGCAACCTACGAACTGAGCGGTAAATATAAATCAGTTAGTGGTGGAGGGTAACAAAACCACAAGGCCGGGGTGTTAGTACATAACGTGGTAGCGATTAGGTAGAACACAACACGGGCAACTAGCCAGTGGAGAAAATAAACAAAAACAAAAAAGCGAGACACAAGACCAGCTCGGGATCGTGGGGCCGCGACTCCCCAACAGCCGGATGAACAGCCGTCCCTGCAAACACCAACAGCACCGAAACAAAAAAAAAACAAGCGGTGGCATGACATCAGATGTTGACCAGTCACAAGGTCAGCTCGGGCCGTGGGGGCGCCGCTCCCCAAACAACTGGAAAACCAGCCATCCCCGTGCGGGGCCAGGCAGGCGGACGAGTCGAGCACAGGTGATCCAGTCAGGCAGGCGGACGAGTCGAGCACAGATGATCCAGTCAGGTAGGCGGACGAGTCGAGCACAGATGATCCAGGGAGATTCTCATCAGCTTAATCGACTCACGATTAAGCTGATAAGAACAGATATTAAAACATTTATTCTCATGCTAAATCATGTAAATATTTACAAACACTAAGAAAAATAGGCACCGTGGTAATCCCACTAGCATGCATTTTACAATTGTAAGTGCCTTTACAATCCCTGAAAAAGAAAATAGTATGTGCCGCCAAACCCTTTGTGCGCAGCTCAGGTTTGGACGGCTATCGTTGCCACCCTTTGTGCGCAGCTCAGGTGGTTCTCTAACTCCCTTTATGACGCAGCTCAGGAGTTAGTAGGGGACAACAAGTTTGGTGGGGGACGTCCACTGTCGCTCTCCGGTGATGAACTCCGTGTAGATGTCTCTCGACCACTGGATGGCAAGGCTCGAACAGATGGTCTTCATCTTCCTGAGATATCCGGCTCCGCAGAAGGACTTGAGGATGACGTCGTTGAGGGGGTCCCAGGATCCAAGGGCTCCTACGATGACGGCGTCATTCTTTACCATGCGGAAATCGCTCCTCAGCATCTGGGCCACGGGTTCGTACTTCTCTTTCTTTGTCCTCCTGGCCTCGGTGAAGGCGCCAATCCTATTCTCGAATGGGACAGCCACATCGAGAATGATCGCGGTACTTCCCTTTGCCAGGACCAAGTCGGGTTTTTCACCGCCGGGTCCTATGCCAAGGTTTTCCGAACGGATCGACCATCCTCGGGAGACTGCCGCATTCTTTACTCGGTCCACGATGTTGTTGTGGCGGTGGTTCCACGCAGCACTAAACTGCCTGCAGTGGTTGAGCACGTGTGGAAGTGTTTCGTTTACGTGCCCACACCTCCTGCAGGACTTGTTACCGCTGGGGTCCCATCGTCGGCATCCGTTCAGGGGAAGCAGGTTTAACCGGGCTCGGTTGATGAAGCGCCAGTCACAGAACCTAAGGTGCTCGCCAGTGTAAATAAAACGCGAGCTCTCAGGTGCTGCGGCTACGCACTCCATCACCTTGCCCTGGTTGGGCCGCTCAATCAGGCGACCTCCAGTGAGTTTTCTGGAGGCTTCCCTGAACTTGTGAAGGAGCAGGTGGCGTTGCCGTATGCGGATTACAGCACCATGCCACTGGACGATTGGAGAGTGTTCCGTCGGGAACTGCCACGAAATCTTTAGTCGGGTGGCAGCCTTTCGAGCCACAGTCCACGCGTCTGCAGCAACATTGCTGGTCCTCCGGTAGTCGTCGTCCATGTGCCCTGAAAGATACTTACCTAGGTCCTCGGGCTGTGGTTCACGGTGGATTCTCCTCTTGGTGTTGTCCTTGAGGTCCTCCATCGCAAACTGCCGGATCAGGAAGTCTCGCGAGGACAAGAGCTTGTAGGCGTTATCAGTGGCCTGCAAGTCCGCATCCTCCGCTAGGTTCGGGATCCCACAGCAGCCGAGTTGTCTGCTCCCATAGAGGTAGTCGTTAGACGCCTCAGTGGGAACACAGAGCAGGTCTTTGAGCTCTGGCCTCAGCAGGTCATCGAGGTCTTTCCAGTCCGTCTTCTGGTAGACTCCGGTCCTCAGGTGGAAGCTCAAACTCGGAAAGAAGAAGGCCCTTAGTGCGTCTAGTTTTTGCCAAGGGCTCAACTTGCTCCGAGTGAGCTGGAAAGCTTTTGCAGCTGCATCCTGGAGGCTGCCGATGTCCGGACAAACGTTGAAGCCAACGGGCTTACCGAGCATCTTGTAAGCTTCGTTATCGACAAGATGTCTGACGGTTTGTCCGTTGAGCACGAATGAGGTGGCACGCGCGCCCACTGGGGTTTTCCCAGAGAGATGAAGGGTGGCGCACTTGGCAGGGTTGAAGGATAACCCAGCCTTCCCAGCAAGCTCCTCCGCAAGGTTGAGTTGGCTCTGTAGCTCTTCCTCGGTGTCGGCAATGATGACAAGATCGTCAGCGTAGGCGAGGACTCGGTGATGATCTGTGTCTTCCTTGAAGCTGTCGCACTAGGGGATCAATACTATAGTTGAAAAGGATCCCGCTGAGCGGACAGCCCTGTCTCACGCCGCTGCTTAGATCAAGGGCGTCAGTGAGGCCTTCCTTCGTGATGATAGAGGTCTGTATGTCCTGGTACAAACTCTCAATCACCCTACAGAAATCCTCACCTAGCCCGGCCGCCTTGAGAGAATGGAGAAGGGCTCCATGGGGTATAGAGTCGAACGCCCTTGATAGGTCAAGCCATGCGACAAAGAGTTCTTTGTGCTGGGTCTTGGCGGCACGAAGCCTCCTCTCAAGAACGAACGTGTGCTCATATACCCCATCATGCGGTAGGAACCCCTTCTGGCAGAAGGAGAGAGCGTCATTTTCGGTGGTTGGTTGGTTGGTTGGTTAATATATTTTAATGGCGCAAGGGCCATGGTTGGCCAAAGAGCGCCAAAACAAAAGACATCAAAACAAAACTAAAGCAATAAAAACGTACACAAGGTTAAAAACAGGCTGATGTAGTAAAAATGAAATATGATAGTGAACAAGTTAAAATCTAGATAAGTTTAAAAAAGTCAATATCCTGTAAAAACGAAAACACTGCTTTCATGTCGCAGGCTTCGCCAATAATTGTCTGCAGCGTAGCTGCTCCTTCGTCCAACAGATGGGAGTGAAAATGACGAAAACGATGATCACAAAACCGAACACAAGTACACAAAACATGAAGGACAGTGAGACGACAGTCGCACGCCTCACACACCGGGACACTCTCGCCACACAGCAAAAAGCGGTGAGTAAAACGACAGTGCCCAATGCGGAGACGTGCAAGAACAACTTCCTCACGACGGTTCTTCCGCAAACTAGACATCCAAAGTCCGATCTGTGGTTTGATGGCATAGAGTTTATTGCTGCCCTGCTGAGACCACAGGGACTGCCACTCATCCAGAACAAATTTCCGGATCAACGGCCGATAATCTCGGAAAGACAGTGGCAGCCGAGCTGGCGACATGGAGGAAACAGACCTGGCAGAGAGATCTGCCAGCTCGTTACCCCGGATCCCAACATGGCCAGGAACCCAACAGAATCGGACCAGGAAGCCATCACCCTCCAAAGTTCCAAGAAGACGACGGACATCACGGATGACAGGTGAGTCCGTGTCCTCTGGAGAAGATAAAACATGGATGACGGACTGGGAATCAGAGCAAACCATAGCGCGACGAAGTGATCGAGACTGTATGTGGCACAAAGCGAGGTGCACCGCACGCATCTCCGCCGAAAAGACGGTGGATTCAGGCGGAAGCCGCTCAGCATGTGAGGCTTCGCCACACACAAAAGCGGATCCAACGACATCCCCGGACTTCGAGCCATCGGTGAAAACAGGCACGAAATCCGGGTAGACTGACAGTTTTTCAGCAAAGAGCCGCTGGTACACCAGAGCAGGAGTGGAAGACTTTGGCCACACACAAAGAGAAAGGTCAGCCGTTGCTTGAACCGGCTGCCAAGGCGGTTCATTGTAGAACCGGGTCAAACCAATCCTTGACAAGTCTAGACCAGCATCGCGCACTATGGCAGACATCCGAATCCCGAATGTCGGAACACAGGAGGGGCGGTTGGAAAACAAACGGACACAGTCCGGTTGGAAGATGGAACCATACAGTGGATGATCAGGAAAAGACTTCAGTTTTGTATAAAACTGAAGAGACAGCTGCTTACGACGGATGCATAACGGCGGCTCATGAGCCTCCGCATACAGGCTATGCACGGGAGAGGTGCGGAAAGCACCAGTGCATAGCCGCAGAGCCTGGTGATGGACGGGGTCCAAAGGCTTTAAAACCGATGGACGCGCTGAATCGTAAGTAATGCATCCGAAGTCTAACTTTGACCGAATCAGAGAATGGTAAATGCGAAGCATTGAGCACCTGTCGGCCCCCAAGATGTTCGAGAGAGGACCTTCAGGATACTCAATGACTTCGTGCACTTCACCTTCAAAGACTGGATGTGAGGCCGGAAGGTGAGCGCTCGGTCAAAAGTTAACCCAAGGAACTTGACTTCAGACACCACGGGGATGGTAGAGCACCCCAGACGGAGGCTGGGGTCTGGGTGAAGACCCCGTTTGCGGCAAAAATGCACGCAAACGGTCTTCTGCGGCGAGAAGCCAAATCCATTTTGGGAAGCCCAGTGAGAGATCTTGGTAATGGCAGACTGGAGCTGTCTCTCGATGGTACGCATGTTTACAGAGGCGCAAGAGATCTGCAGATCATCCACGTACATGGTTCCACGAACCGTGGGAGGAAGCAGTTGGAAAATATGGTTAACACGAAGGATGAACAACGTAACGGAAAGAATGGAGCCCTGAGATACACCCTGTTCTTGCGGGTACACCGCAGAGAGGGTCGACCCGACGCGCACACGGAAACTCCGGTCCTGGAGAAATCCGGCGATGAAAGATGGTAAGTTTCCCCGCAATCCGCACTCGTGCAGATCACGGAGAATGCCGTATCTCCAGGTACGATCATAGGCTTTCTCCATGTCGAAGAAGACGGAGACCATGTGCTGACGCCGGACAAACGCCTCCCTGACAGAAGCTTCAAGGCGAAGATGATGATCGGTGGTGGATCGAGATCTACGAAATCCACTCTGATGAGGCGAAAAAATGTGATGAAATTCTAAATAAAAAATGAGACGAAGGTTAATGATGCGCTCGAGTACTTTGCAAAGGCAGCTCGTCATAGCAATTGGCCGGTAGTTCAACGGGTTGGTGGGATCTTTACCAGGTTTGGGAACAGGAACGACAATGGCAGTACGCCAAGACTCGGGAAAGGCATTCTCTAGCCAAATCCTGTTAAACAGGATTAGCAGACATTCAAGAGAGGACGGAGAAAGGTGCTTCAGCATTTCGTAATGGATGTTATCTGGTCCGACAGATGTCCGGCCGGACCGATTCAGAGCGGTCTTCAGCTCCACGGCAGTCAGCGGGCTGTTATAATCTGCGGAAGAGAACGGTCCAAAAGAAATCTTGGACCGTTCAAGCCGCGGCTGTAACTGCCGGAACGAAGCAGGGTAATTGCTGCTGCTGGACACCGAAGAAAAAGCGGCGCCCAGACAGTCAGCAATACCCTGAGCGTCAGCAACCGTTCCTCCATCACTCTCAAGAATGGAGATTGCCCCAGATGGGTACTGTCCTCGAATCTTACGGATCCTGTCCCAAACGATCTTAGGGCTGGTAGCGGAGTTAATCCCGGATACGTAACGTATCCAGGACTCCCGTTGACTACGCCTACGAACCAATCGCGCGTAGGACTTGGCCTTCTTGAAATCAAGTAGGTTCGCGTCGGTGGGGTACCGACGAAACCTACCCCAAGCCCGATGTTGGGCCTGACGAGCTGCCATGCAAGTGGAATTCCACCAAGGTCTTGGGCAACGTGGAAGTTTAGTCGACGTCCTGGGGATGGTAAGTTCTGCCGCATGCACAACACAATCCGTTACCGCCGCAACGGCGTCATTGACCGTTCCCGAGGTCACCATAGCTGGAGTAATAAGCGCTGAAGCCGTGAATGCGTCCCACTTGGCACGATCAATATTCCATCTAGCAGGGCGAGTAGGGTAACGGTACCCGCCACCCGCTAGACGGAGAAAGATGGGAAAGTGATCGCTGCCAAGGGGATCACCAGACACGCTCCAGGACCAGTCAGGATATAAGGATGGTGAACTCAAAGACAGATCAATGGCTGAGTACGAACGGGTGGGTTCATGAAAATAAGTAGCAACTCCGGTGTTGTGGAGACATAGGGACGCGCTGGAGAGAAGGGACTCAACAACACGGCCCCTGGAGTCTCGAGTTGTAGAACCCCACAACGGATTGTGAGCATTAAAATCCCCAAAGATGAAGAAAGGAGGCGGCAGCTGGTCAACTAAATCTTCCAGAACCGAAAGGCTTACAGCTTCAGTTGGTGGTATGTAGATGGAACACACCGTGAGCAGAGTGTTCACAGACAGTCTCACTGCCACTGCCTGCAAAGGCGTCCGAAGGGCAACCGCAGTGACAGGGACACCATGAGGAACAACGACGGCCACTCCTCCGCAGGCAATTACGCCATCCTGGTGATCTTTGCGGAAAAAAGAATGTCTCCGCAGCGAAGGAGTGTCCGTCATGCGAAGCTTTGTCTCCTGGAGACACACGCACACAGGTGTGTGCGAAGACAGTAAGCCTTTCAAATCGTCAATGCGTGAACGCAGACCTCGGCAATTCCACTGAATGAGCGTGGACATAATGAAAAATGTAATGAAAGAATGAAAAAGACAGACGACTAGAACGTCTCACTGTCGTCCATCACCTCCAATCCATCCGCAGTGTCGGGAGGTAACACAGGGCTGTGTTTACCCCTGTGTGGAGAGATGGTTTTTGCCTGCTCTGTTTCGGGGAGGATGAACCCGGTTTTACCTTTTCCGGCTTCTTCTTTCCAGTGCCCTGGACCTGGGTCCCTGTGATGGCCGTAGATGGTTTCGGCATAGAGGTAGGTTTAGGCGACGATGTTGATGTCGCCTTGGATGCAATACGGCGAGACTTCAGTGCTTCCATACCAGCAGTGACGATGTCCCCAAAATCATAAGGACACCCCGCTGGGATGGACACCTCAGTCTGGACCGCCACTGAAGCCTTCTGCACCACAACTGAAGCATAGGACCGCCGGCCTGGTTGTAAAGGGGCGATCCGCCGTCTAGCCTCGGGATATGAGAGATGCTCAGTTGTCTTCAGGCGTTGGATTGCCTGTTCCTCTATCCACTTTGGACACTGCTTAGAAGAAGCAGGATGAGTCCCTTCGCAGTTGACACAATGATCAGACTCTGCAGAGCAATCCGCCAAAGAGTGTTCTGTGGAACCACAGCGGCCACACTTTGCAACATTACGGCAAGACTGCTGGGAGTGACCGTAATGCTGGCACCTGAAACATCGCAAGGGGTTCGGGATGTATGGTCGAACATCAAGCCGTAAATAACCTGCCTTGATGGAAGTAGGCAGGTTTGGGGAGTCAAACGTTAGGATGATGTTACGGGAGGGAATAGATTTCCATCCCGCCTAAAAAGAATCCGCCGAACCCCAATGACATGCTGTTCACCAAGTTCCTCCAGCAATTCCTCATCGCTGCATTCAAGCAGGTCGCGGGAGTTGACTACACCGCGAGAGGAATTGAGATAACCGTGTGGAGAAACCTGAACAGGAACGCCAAGCAAAACGGTCGTTTCCAGCAAGGTGGCACTGTGGCGTGGAGTAGAAGTTTCCACGAGAAGATCCCCGGAAGGGAGCTTCTTCACACTCTTTGGAGAGCCAGCAACGGCTTGCAGAGCCTTGTTGATCCAGAAAGGACTCTTGGTACTGAGTGACTGTGAAGAGTCACCAGATTTAATCAACAGAAACAGAGCATTGCAATTAGATGTGACAAGTTTCTTTGTGGAGGAAGGAGCACTGTCCTCCACAGGGCGCTTTAAATTATTATTAGCATGGGAAACACTTGGGGTTTCCATGAATGAAGGAAAAATTCGTCCGCTGACCTCCCCACCCACTACCGAGCCCAACGAGGGAGAGCCGGAGGTCCGCAAGCCCAAGAGGACGCAGGACACGGCTCTAGGGATAGTCAGCGGATATAGCAAGGTGGTAGGGCAGACACACGCTCAGCGTGCACCCAGACTTTCCCGTGCCCGGAGAACACCCCTTTGGCATGCCCACCCTACCCCCATACTCACCCAGCCGAACAGAACGACAAGCCGCTAGAAGTCTGGACGCCACTCGGCCACAGACTACCTGACCAGGAGTGGGTTAGCTCCCAGCCACCCGTTTAGGGTGAAGCAGAGGGCAAAGAGGAGTGTTGGCAGCTGGAGACACTACAACCCGGCCCCCAAATACCTCAGCCTCCAGCATCCTCATTTCCACCTGTACGGGTCACCGCACACGGCAAACATGCAGGTAGGTCTAAGCTAACCAGCTCCGGAAAAACAGAAAATGTAACATAAAAGAGAAAAGACAGGGAAAAGAACGAGGAACAAAACCCGGAGCTGGCGCCTCATCACAACCTCAGCAGCCTACAACTGAGGCGGGTACATGTCAAAATATGAACATAAGACGAAAAAAGCAAAACAATAAGAGAAAAATCGGCTCGGGCCGTGGGACGCCATCCCCCATCAGCTGGATGAACAGCCGTCCCTTCGGTGATGTAATCGTCAAAGCCGCAGAGGCAATAGAAACCGTCACAAGGTTAGCTCGGGCCGTGGGGCGCCGCTCCCCAAATAACTGGAAAACCAGTTATCCCCGTGCGGGGCATTTTTTCGGTGGACCAATTGATCAGCCTACCAGCAAGACACTTTGAAAACAGCTTGTGAATCGTGCTGCATAGACTGATCGGTCTCCAATTGTCAAGATCGTCAGGGTCACCGGCCTTGGGAAGAAGGATGGTCTTGGTTGTCTTCCAGGCCGAAGGCGTTCGCCTGTGTCTCAGGCACATGTTGAAGGCCATGGTCATAACATCAGCCTCAGGGTCGACCATACGCCAGTGTTTATACGTGAGGCGGTCGGGCCCTGGTGCTGTGTTGTCGGCACTCAGTAGCTTCCTTCTGACTTCGAAGGTGCTAAAGGGTGCTAACGCCAATGGCTCCCTGGTGGTGATTTCCTGGTACAAGGCTTCGTCGAACTCCTTCGGCGGCCACATGTCTTTGAAGTGGGAGGCGATCTTTTCCTCCTCGACCTGGCAGCGGTCACCATCCAGCTTCAGTATCGCTCGAACAGCCTTTTTCCTGTTCTTGCGGTACAGCTTCTGAATGGATTTAGGGTCCTCACACGGGTCACCATTACTGGCGGGTGGGCCAGCAGCAGTGGCGGGTGGAAGCCTCACAGCTGCGGCGACGAAGGCGCTAATCTCCCCGAGGACAGCTTCAAAGTTGACCCAGCTGTCCTCGTTGATCTCGGCGCAGAGCAGTTGCTGCAGCCTCGCGTGGAACTCAACACTCAGAGGATTCTGTGAATCTTGAGGTGGAGCTTCGTTGCGGGGCTGAGGTTGCTCCATGTTGTCAGAGTCCTGGATGGTTGGTGGTCTAATTTCCTCAGTGGTTGCAGGCGAGGAGACACTCGGCACAGTCCTAACAGTAGTTGCGGGCTGAGGTGGATGTTGTTCCTCAGTCCCAGCCACGACCGCAGGAGGGCTGTGGTCCGGGTTGGAGCGCCTCCTCCTCCGTGTTCTTCTCCGCTTGGCTTTTGGCGGAGAGCTGTTCTCAACAGATCCGTCGGTGGGAGCGCCATTCTCAGCGGCCACTTCCTCCGGAACAGTTTCAAGGGTGGAGGCAGGCACGCTAGCACGGGTGGCTCCCTGCCGCACGGGTTGGTTGCTGGCTGGAATGGGAGCAGAGCGCTGGCCGCCGTGAGTGACAGGCCTGGCACTCAGGGTCCGAGCAGTCTGCTCCTGAGTACCAGGTCTGCCATCATCAGGCGACGTGGCTCTGCTCGTTGATGCTACGGCAGAAGTCTTTCCCGGGATCGGCCTCAGGTCCTTCGGCGTCCTGGCAAGCGGGGGCGGGAGTTTCCCAACAGCAGCTCGCCGTCTGGTGTGCCACAAGTAGTGGGTCGCGCGAGCTTGCTTGGTTGGTTGGGAACCTCTTACCGCACCCTGGCCTGTTGCAGGTGAAGGTGTGGTGTTCCGGGGCTTCTTCAGAGAGAGGGGTTCCTTTGAGACACTCATGGAGTGCTCGGTTTCCTGCCAACTCTGGTCCGGCAAAAGGAACACCAGTTATAGTAACGTGGTTGGACCTCATGCACGGTGGCCAAGTGGCGGATCACCGACCTCCTCCTGGTATGCCACGGTCCTGCGGCGAATGTTGTGCCACACCTCTTTTCCGGGCAGGAGAGTTCACCCTGCAGTGGCAGGATGAAGTGGATGGCGTTCCCGGCACGGTGGGTGTGGGGTTTTTCGAGGTCTTCCCACACCGCAGCGTCACGGGTGCCACCAGATGGTGAACTCCTGGGAGAGGTGGAGCTCTGTGTCCTGGAGGCAGTGCAAGGCGGGGAACTCGGAGTCTGACTCCCCCTCAACCGGAGCCGGCGATGAAGGTTCCGGGCTCTGGAGGGTGGGTAAAGGCACCTCCGCAGTTATCCCGATGCACAGCTCGTAAATCATGTCCGGTTCCTTGAGGAGCACGGCAAGGTCGCTGTCACTCGTCCTGGCGAACGTCGGTTGAAGTGTCGCCCAATCCAGGTTGGAGTTAAAGGACACAAGCCGGCGAAGTTCTCTGTCCATAACATCTCTGGCACTCTTTGCCACCGGCACTGGTGAGTTCTCCTCAGAGCTGGTGGATCCGAGGTCCGGAGAGTTCTCCACTCCGTCATGTCCAGGTGGTGAAGTGCTGGTAGCTGGAAGTACCGGCGAAGACTGGCGGAAGACGAGGGGTCCAGCCTTGGGAGTCACAGGTGGACTGCAGACCTTGGCGGATCCCCCTTGAACATTGCTGCGTTGTCTTGAAGGCTTCCGCTGGAGTTGGACCATCTTGCTGCGCAGGGCTCCACTTCGGAGAGGCAGCGAAGGTGACGGGGTGCATGGCACGTGCGGTGGCGGCGTCCTTGTCACGGCAGCGTATGAAGGCTTCCTGGCGTCGTCCATGGTGGCGAAAAGTTGATCTCCTATATCCGGGAGTACCGGGGTGGTAACAGCCTCGAGTTGGTAGTTCCTGAAGAGTGCAGTAGCTGCGGTGAATGGGAGGGGAAGGCAGGGCCCCAAAAAAAAACTTTTCAAAAAACGACAGCCTCCAGATGGCGAAGAGAAAAGGTACTTGCAGAGGGGAGTCACAACCCCACACCCCTAAGAGAGACAAGCTCACTCAGAGAGTCTGCCCGGCTCGAGGGAAGGGAACCCTCAGTTTGGGAGATGGCGCACACTGCAAGCGAAAGAAGGTTGGCGGAGACAGGGACCACGTTCAGTATGTCTCCTAGGAATTCCTATCCAGAGACCCCTGGCAGATCACGGGGTCAGGGACCCCACCAGGAAGTGCAGGCTCTGGAAAGGACGAGCGGAGTAGCGACAGACCAGAATGACCCTTAAAAGTAGATAGGAGAGGCCATTCTGGGCGTGTGTAGTTCCATCTTGATCCCAGGAGGTACATCCACATTGCGGCCAGGTAGTATTCCAACCCCGTGAAGCAATGACACGAGAGAGGCTCACACCGGACCCAATGGCTCAGCCCTCCCTGAGCGTATCACTCGGGAATCCCGATGGCACACTCCACCTGGAGGATGCAATAAGACTCGTCACAAGACATGGCAGATACCATGTCTTTTAATTTAGAACAGAGACCAAATGGTGACTTGTCTCACGCGAAAAAAAATAAAACAATCGTAAAAAGAGAGAGAAGCATAAATGAATAGGAAAGGATGCAGAGACGGGGGCCAGACCTCTCTCCCGCCCCCACCACAGCGGCGGCTACGACGGCCTACATGGCGTGCCTAAGTAGACAGACTTAGGCATAAACAACCAGCAGACGTCGAAGCTGAATGATATACTCAATATCGCGACCCACAGTGTGAGTCGTTCCAGATAATGAGCTGAAATGCACAGATACTACACTTTGATCTTAGCCGATAGGCCGAGAAGCGATGAAAAACGCGGTTTCAAACTTTTCAGGGTGAAAAGAAACGATGTCCATATGTCCTTTCACTTTAAAAAAAAAATATATTTCTTATTTTTTACTAGAAAGTTAAAAAAACTTCGATGTGGTCGAAAGTGTATTTCTCTATATATTCTTATTTTTCAAAGAAATTACTGTCGAGAAATTTCAGAAAAGTTTTTATGTTAATTATTATATGTATTTGTTTTACGTATTCATTTATATTAACATTAAAGATTTGCAAACTTAAAGTTGTGTTGTATAAGTCAATGGTTTCATTTTATTAGTATGTTTTCGTTTTATGAGCTTTTTTTTTATGGTAACATTGAAGATTTGAAACCTTTAAAGTGTATTGGATACTCCTGAGCGAGTGGAAGGTAATACTAAAGTTTTCTCTTGCGTCGTTCAAAAGAAAAAACGTTTCGTATTTGTTCTCAAAGGGATTTGGACATCAATAACTTATAAGTTCTCCTTTGTAGAGTCAACAACGACTAGGTCCGGTCTCCAGTCAGTTTCAACAAGAGAGAGAGGCGGGAATTTTTTGATAAATTTAGATACAAGGCTTTCAGGAAAAGTGTACTAAAAACACAGAATATTGTAATGTAGAAAGGAGAAATAGGAAAAATATTATTCTAAGTCCAAGTTTTAAGCGTTTTTTCCAAACAAATACTGACACCAAATCTAAGGCAACGGTTTCATGTTAATTTGCATGTATTCGTCTTATGTGCTCTTTTATATTAACATTGAAGATTTGAAAACTTTAAGGTGTATTGGATAAAAGTTGGTGTGTTCTTTTCTTTGATTAGGGTGGGCCGATCCTGAATGTAGTGCAATATCAGGTCAACCCGTGACAGAGCCGAGGCAAGCCTCTAGGAACTGAAGAAATGCCTTTACGCAGGCATAGAGTCTAAGACGTCGGTACTCCTGAGCGAGTCTAAGGTAATACTCAAGTTTTCTCTTGCGTCGTTCAAAAGAAAAAGCGTTTCGTATATATTCTCAAAGGGGATGGACATCAATAACTTATAAGTTCTCCTTTGTAGAGTCAACAACGACTAGGTCCGGTCTCAAGTCAGTTTCAGCAAGAGAGAGGCGGGAATTTTTTGATAAATTTAAATCCAAGGCTTTCAGGAAAAAGTGTACTAACAACACAGAATACTGTAACGTAGAAAGGAGAAATAGGAAAAATATTATTCTAAGTCCAAGTTTTAAGCGTTTTTTTCCAAACAAATACTGACACCAAATCTAAGGCAACGGTTTCATGTTAATTTGCATGTATTCGTCTTATGTGCTCTTTTATATTAACATTGAAGATTTGAAAACTTTAAGGTGTATTGGATAAAAGTTGGTGTGTTCTTTTCTTTGATTAGGGTGGGCCGATCCTGAATGTAGTGCAATATCAGGTCAACCCGTGACAGAGCCGAGGCAAGCCTCTAGGAACTGAAGAAATGTCTTTACGCAGGCATAGAGTCTAAGACGTCGGTACTCCTGAGCGAGTGGAAGGTAATACTCAAGTTTTCTCTTGCGTCGTTCAAAAGAAAAAGCGTTTCGTATTTATTCTCAAAGGGGATTTGGACATCAATAACTTATAAGTTCTCCTTTGTAGAGTCAACAACGACTAGGTCCGGTCTCAAGTCAGTTTCAGCAAGAGAGAGGCGGGAATTTTTTGATAAATTTAAATCCAAGGCTTTCAGGAAAAAGTGTACTAACAACACAGAATACTGTAACGTAGAAAGGAGAAATAGGAAAAATATTATTCTAAGTCCAAGTTTTAAGCGTTTTTTTCCAAACAAATACTGACACCAAATCTAAGGCAACGGTTTCATGTTAATTTGCATGTATTCGTCTTATGTGCTCTTTTATATTAACATTGAAGATTTGAAAACTTTAAGGTGTATTGGATAAAAGTTGGTGTGTTCTTTTCTTTGATTAGGGTGGGCCGATCCTGAATGTAGTGCAATATCAGGTCAACCCGTGACAGAGCCGAGGCAAGCCTCTAGGAACTGAAGAAATGCCTTTACGCAGGCATAGAGTCTAAGACGTCGGTACTCCTGAGCGAGTCTAAGGTAATACTCAAGTTTTCTCTTGCGTCGTTCAAAAGAAAAAGCGTTTCGTATATATTCTCAAAGGGGATTTGGACATCAATAACTTATAAGTTCTCCTTTGTAGAGTCAACAACGACTAGGTCCGGTCTCAAGTCAGTTTCAGCAAGAGAGAGGCGGGAATTTTTTGATAAATTTAAATCCAAGGCTTTCAGGAAAAAGTGTACTAACAACACAGAATACTGTAACGTAGAAAGGAGAAATAGGAAAAATATTATTCTAAGTCCAAGTTTTAAGCGTTTTTTTCCAAACAAATACTGACACCAAATCTAAGGCAACGGTTTCATGTTAATTTGCATGTATTCGTCTTATGTGCTCTTTTATATTAACATTGAAGATTTGAAAACTTTAAGGTGTATTGGATAAAAGTTGGTGTGTTCTTTTCTTTGATTAGGGTGGGCCGATCCTGAATGTAGTGCAATATCAGGTCAACCCGTGACAGAGCCGAGGCAAGCCTCTAGGAACTGAAGAAATGTCTTTACGCAGGCATAGAGTCTAAGACGTCGGTACTCCTGAGCGAGTGGAAGGTAATACTCAAGTTTTCTCTTGCGTCGTTCAAAAGAAAAAGCGTTTCGTATTTATTCTCAAAGGGGATTTGGACATCAATAACTTATAAGTTCTCCTTTGTAGAGTCAACAACGACTAGGTCCGGTCTCAAGTCAGTTTCAGCAAGAGAGAGGCGGGAATTTTTTGATAAATTTAAATCCAAGGCTTTCAGGAAAAAGTGTACTAACAACACAGAATACTGTAACGTAGAAAGGAGAAATAGGAAAAATATTATTCTAAGTCCAAGTTTTAAGCGTTTTTTTCCAAACAAATACTGACACCAAATCTAAGGCAACGGTTTCATGTTAATTTGCATGTATTCGTCTTATGTGCTCTTTTATATTAACATTGAAGATTTGAAAACTTTAAGGTGTATTGGATAAAAAGTTGGTGTGTTCTTTTCTTTGATTAGGGTGGGCCGATCCTGAATGTAGTGCAATATCAGGTCAACCCGTGACAGAGCCGAGGCAAGCCTCTAGGAACTGAAGAAATGCCTTTACGCAGGCATAGAGTCTAAGACGTCGGTACTCCTGAGCGAGTCTAAGGTAATACTCAAGTTTTCTCTTGCGTCGTTCAAAAGAAAAAGCGTTTCGTATATATTCTCAAAGGGGATTTGGACATCAATAACTTATAAGTTCTCCTTTGTAGAGTCAACAACGACTAGGTCCGGTCTCAAGTCAGTTTCAGCAAGAGAGAGGCGGGAATTTTTTGATAAATTTAAATCCAAGGCTTTCAGGAAAAAGTGTACTAACAACACAGAATACTGTAACGTAGAAAGGAGAAATAGGAAAAATATTATTCTAAGTCCAAGTTTTAAGCGTTTTTTTCCAAACAAATACTGACACCAAATCTAAGGCAACGGTTTCATGTTAATTTGCATGTATTCGTCTTATGTGCTCTTTTATATTAACATTGAAGATTTGAAAACTTTAAGGTGTATTGGATAAAAGTTGGTGTGTTCTTTTCTTTGATTAGGGTGGGCCGATCCTGAATGTAGTGCAATATCAGGTCAACCCGTGACAGAGCCGAGGCAAGCCTCTAGGAACTGAAGAAATGTCTTTACGCAGGCATAGAGTCTAAGACGTCGGTACTCCTGAGCGAGTGGAAGGTAATACTCAAGTTTTCTCTTGCGTCGTTCAAAAGAAAAAGCGTTTCGTATTTATTCTCAAAGGGGATTTGGACATCAATAACTTATAAGTTCTCCTTTGTAGAGTCAACAACGACTAGGTCCGGTCTCAAGTCAGTTTCAGCAAGAGAGAGGCGGGAATTTTTTGATAAATTTAAATCCAAGGCTTTCAGGAAAAAGTGTACTAACAACACAGAATACTGTAACGTAGAAAGGAGAAATAGGAAAAATATTATTCTAAGTCCAAGTTTTAAGCGTTTTTTCCAAACAAATACTGACACCAAATCTAAGGCAACGGTTTCATGTTAATTTGCATGTATTCGTCTTATGTGCTCTTTTATATTAACATTGAAGATTTGAAAACTTTAAGGTGTATTGGATAAAAGTTGGTGTGTTCTTTTCTTTGATTAGGGTGGGCCGATCCTGAATGTAGTGCAATATCAGGTCAACCCGTGACAGAGCCGAGGCAAGCCTCTAGGAACTGAAGAAATGCCTTTACGCAGGCATAGAGTCTAAGACGTCGGTACTCCTGAGCGAGTCTAAGGTAATACTCAAGTTTTCTCTTGCGTCGTTCAAAAGAAAAAGCGTTTCGTATATATTCTCAAAGGGGATTTGGACATCAATAACTTATAAGTTCTCCTTTGTAGAGTCAACAACGACTAGGTCCGGTCTCAAGTCAGTTTCAGCAAGAGAGAGGCGGGAATTTTTTGATAAATTTAAATCCAAGGCTTTCAGGAAAAAGTGTACTAACAACACAGAATACTGTAACGTAGAAAGGAGAAATAGGAAAAATATTATTCTAAGTCCAAGTTTTAAGCGTTTTTTTCCAAACAAATACTGACACCAAATCTAAGGCAACGGTTTCATGTTAATTTGCATGTATTCGTCTTATGTGCTCTTTTATATTAACATTGAAGATTTGAAAACTTTAAGGTGTATTGGATAAAAGTTGGTGTGTTCTTTTCTTTGATTAGGGTGGGCCGATCCTGAATGTAGTGCAATATCAGGTCAACCCGTGACAGAGCCGAGGCAAGCCTCTAGGAACTGAAGAAATGCCTTTACGCAGGCATAGAGTCTAAGACGTCGGTACTCCTGAGCGAGTCTAAGGTAATACTCAAGTTTTCTCTTGCGTCGTTCAAAAGAAAAAGCGTTTCGTATATATTCTCAAAGGGGATTTGGACATCAATAACTTATAAGTTCTCCTTTGTAGAGTCAACAACGACTAGGTCCGGTCTCAAGTCAGTTTCAGCAAGAGAGAGGCGGGAATTTTTTGATAAATTTAAATCCAAGGCTTTCAGGAAAAAGTGTACTAACAACACAGAATACTGTAACGTAGAAAGGAGAAATAGGAAAAATATTATTCTAAGTCCAAGTTTTAAGCGTTTTTTTCCAAACAAATACTGACACCAAATCTAAGGCAACGGTTTCATGTTAATTTGCATGTATTCGTCTTATGTGCTCTTTTATATTAACATTGAAGATTTGAAAACTTTAAGGTGTATTGGATAAAAGTTGGTGTGTTCTTTTCTTTGATTAGGGTGGGCCGATCCTGAATGTAGTGCAATATCAGGTCAACCCGTGACAGAGCCGAGGCAAGCCTCTAGGAACTGAAGAAATGTCTTTACGCAGGCATAGAGTCTAAGACGTCGGTACTCCTGAGCGAGTGGAAGGTAATACTCAAGTTTTCTCTTGCGTCGTTCAAAAGAAAAAGCGTTTCGTATTTATTCTCAAAGGGGATTTGGACATCAATAACTTATAAGTTCTCCTTTGTAGAGTCAACAACGACTAGGTCCGGTCTCAAGTCAGTTTCAGCAAGAGAGAGGCGGGAATTTTTTGATAAATTTAAATCCAAGGCTTTCAGGAAAAAGTGTACTAACAACACAGAATACTGTAACGTAGAAAGGAGAAATAGGAAAAATATTATTCTAAGTCCAAGTTTTAAGCGTTTTTTTCCAAACAAATACTGACACCAAATCTAAGGCAACGGTTTCATGTTAATTTGCATGTATTCGTCTTATGTGCTCTTTTATATTAACATTGAAGATTTGAAAACTTTAAGGTGTATTGGATAAAAGTTGGTGTGTTCTTTTCTTTGATTAGGGTGGGCCGATCCTGAATGTAGTGCAATATCAGGTCAACCCGTGACAGAGCCGAGGCAAGCCTCTAGGAACTGAAGAAATGCCTTTACGCAGGCATAGAGTCTAAGACGTCGGTACTCCTGAGCGAGTCTAAGGTAATACTCAAGTTTTCTCTTGCGTCGTTCAAAAGAAAAAGCGTTTCGTATATATTCTCAAAGGGGATTTGGACATCAATAACTTATAAGTTCTCCTTTGTAGAGTCAACAACGACTAGGTCCGGTCTCAAGTCAGTTTCAGCAAGAGAGAGGCGGGAATTTTTTGATAAATTTAAATCCAAGGCTTTCAGGAAAAAGTGTACTAACAACACAGAATACTGTAACGTAGAAAGGAGAAATAGGAAAAATATTATTCTAAGTCCAAGTTTTAAGCGTTTTTTTCCAAACAAATACTGACACCAAATCTAAGGCAACGGTTTCATGTTAATTTGCATGTATTCGTCTTATGTGCTCTTTTATATTAACATTGAAGATTTGAAAACTTTAAGGTGTATTGGATAAAAGTTGGTGTGTTCTTTTCTTTGATTAGGGTGGGCCGATCCTGAATGTAGTGCAATATCAGGTCAACCCGTGACAGAGCCGAGGCAAGCCTCTAGGAACTGAAGAAATGTCTTTACGCAGGCATAGAGTCTAAGACGTCGGTACTCCTGAGCGAGTGGAAGGTAATACTCAAGTTTTCTCTTGCGTCGTTCAAAAGAAAAAGCGTTTCGTATTTATTCTCAAAGGGGATTTGGACATCAATAACTTATAAGTTCTCCTTTGTAGAGTCAACAACGACTAGGTCCGGTCTCAAGTCAGTTTCAGCAAGAGAGAGGCGGGAATTTTTTGATAAATTTAAATCCAAGGCTTTCAGGAAAAAGTGTACTAACAACACAGAATACTGTAACGTAGAAAGGAGAAATAGGAAAAATATTATTCTAAGTCCAAGTTTTAAGCGTTTTTTTCCAAACAAATACTGACACCAAATCTAAGGCAACGGTTTCATGTTAATTTGCATGTATTCGTCTTATGTGCTCTTTTATATTAACATTGAAGATTTGAAAACTTTAAGGTGTATTGGATAAAAGTTGGTGTGTTCTTTTCTTTGATTAGGGTGGGCCGATCCTGAATGTAGTGCAATATCAGGTCAACCCGTGACAGAGCCGAGGCAAGCCTCTAGGAACTGAAGAAATGTCTTTACGCAGGCATAGAGTCTAAGACGTCGGTACTCCTGAGCGAGTGGAAGGTAATACTCAAGTTTTCTCTTGCGTCGTTCAAAAGAAAAAGCGTTTCGTATTTATTCTCAAAGGGGATTTGGACATCAATAACTTATAAGTTCTCCTTTGTAGAGTCAACAACGACTAGGTCCGGTCTCAAGTCAGTTTCAGCAAGAGAGAGGCGGGAATTTTTTGATAAATTTAAATCCAAGGCTTTCAGGAAAAAGTGTACTAACAACACAGAATACTGTAACGTAGAAAGGAGAAATAGGAAAAATATTATTCTAAGTCCAAGTTTTAAGCGTTTTTTTCCAAACAAATACTGACACCAAATCTAAGGCAACGGTTTCATGTTAATTTGCATGTATTCGTCTTATGTGCTCTTTTATATTAACATTGAAGATTTGAAAACTTTAAGGTGTATTGGATAAAAGTTGGTGTGTTCTTTTCTTTGATTAGGGTGGGCCGATCCTGAATGTAGTGCAATATCAGGTCAACCCGTGACAGAGCCGAGGCAAGCCTCTAGGAACTGAAGAAATGTCTTTACGCAGGCATAGAGTCTAAGACGTCGGTACTCCTGAGCGAGTGGAAGGTAATACTCAAGTTTTCTCTTGCGTCGTTCAAAAGAAAAAGCGTTTCGTATTTATTCTCAAAGGGGATTTGGACATCAATAACTTATAAGTTCTCCTTTGTAGAGTCAACAACGACTAGGTCCGGTCTCAAGTCAGTTTCAGCAAGAGAGAGGCGGGAATTTTTTGATAAATTTAAATCCAAGGCTTTCAGGAAAAAGTGTACTAACAACACAGAATACTGTAACGTAGAAAGGAGAAATAGGAAAAATATTATTCTAAGTCCAAGTTTTAAGCGTTTTTTTCCAAACAAATACTGACACCAAATCTAAGGCAACGGTTTCATGTTAATTTGCATGTATTCGTCTTATGTGCTCTTTTATATTAACATTGAAGATTTGAAAACTTTAAGGTGTATTGGATAAAAGTTGGTGTGTTCTTTTCTTTGATTAGGGTGGGCCGATCCTGAATGTAGTGCAATATCAGGTCAACCCGTGACAGAGCCGAGGCAAGCCTCTAGGAACTGAAGAAATGTCTTTACGCAGGCATAGAGTCTAAGACGTCGGTACTCCTGAGCGAGTGGAAGGTAATACTCAAGTTTTCTCTTGCGTCGTTCAAAAGAAAAAGCGTTTCGTATTTATTCTCAAAGGGGATTTGGACATCAATAACTTATAAGTTCTCCTTTGTAGAGTCAACAACGACTAGGTCCGGTCTCAAGTCAGTTTCAGCAAGAGAGAGGCGGGAATTTTTTGATAAATTTAAATCCAAGGCTTTCAGGAAAAAGTGTACTAACAACACAGAATACTGTAACGTAGAAAGGAGAAATAGGAAAAATATTATTCTAAGTCCAAGTTTTAAGCGTTTTTTTCCAAACAAATACTGACACCAAATCTAAGGCAACGGTTTCATGTTAATTTGCATGTATTCGTCTTATGTGCTCTTTTATATTAACATTGAAGATTTGAAAACTTTAAGGTGTATTGGATAAAAAGTTGGTGTGTTCTTTTCTTTGATTAGGGTGGGCCGATCCTGAATGTAGTGCAATATCAGGTCAACCCGTGACAGAGCCGAGGCAAGCCTCTAGGAACTGAAGAAATGCCTTTACGCAGGCATAGAGTCTAAGACGTCGGTACTCCTGAGCGAGTCTAAGGTAATACTCAAGTTTTCTCTTGCGTCGTTCAAAAGAAAAAGCGTTTCGTATATATTCTCAAAGGGGATTTGGACATCAATAACTTATAAGTTCTCCTTTGTAGAGTCAACAACGACTAGGTCCGGTCTCAAGTCAGTTTCAGCAAGAGAGAGGCGGGAATTTTTTGATAAATTTAAATCCAAGGCTTTCAGGAAAAAGTGTACTAACAACACAGAATACTGTAACGTAGAAAGGAGAAATAGGAAAAATATTATTCTAAGTCCAAGTTTTAAGCGTTTTTTTCCAAACAAATACTGACACCAAATCTAAGGCAACGGTTTCATGTTAATTTGCATGTATTCGTCTTATGTGCTCTTTTATATTAACATTGAAGATTTGAAAACTTTAAGGTGTATTGGATAAAAGTTGGTGTGTTCTTTTCTTTGATTAGGGTGGGCCGATCCTGAATGTAGTGCAATATCAGGTCAACCCGTGACAGAGCCGAGGCAAGCCTCTAGGAACTGAAGAAATGTCTTTACGCAGGCATAGAGTCTAAGACGTCGGTACTCCTGAGCGAGTGGAAGGTAATACTCAAGTTTTCTCTTGCGTCGTTCAAAAGAAAAAAGCGTTTCGTATTTATTCTCAAAGGGGATTTGGACATCAATAACTTATAAGTTCTCCTTTGTAGAGTCAACAACGACTAGGTCCGGTCTCAAGTCAGTTTCAGCAAGAGAGAGGCGGGAATTTTTTGATAAATTTAAATCCAAGGCTTTCAGGAAAAAGTGTACTAACAACACAGAATACTGTAACGTAGAAAGGAGAAATAGGAAAAATATTATTCTAAGTCCAAGTTTTAAGCGTTTTTTTCCAAACAAATACTGACACCAAATCTAAGGCAACGGTTTCATGTTAATTTGCATGTATTCGTCTTATGTGCTCTTTTATATTAACATTGAAGATTTGAAAACTTTAAGGTGTATTGGATAAAAGTTGGTGTGTTCTTTTCTTTGATTAGGGTGGGCCGATCCTGAATGTAGTGCAATATCAGGTCAACCCGTGACAGAGCCGAGGCAAGCCTCTAGGAACTGAAGAAATGCCTTTACGCAGGCATAGAGTCTAAGACGTCGGTACTCCTGAGCGAGTCTAAGGTAATACTCAAGTTTTCTCTTGCGTCGTTCAAAAGAAAAAGCGTTTCGTATATATTCTCAAAGGGGATTTGGACATCAATAACTTATAAGTTCTCCTTTGTAGAGTCAACAACGACTAGGTCCGGTCTCAAGTCAGTTTCAGCAAGAGAGAGGCGGGAATTTTTTGATAAATTTAAATCCAAGGCTTTCAGGAAAAAGTGTACTAACAACACAGAATACTGTAACGTAGAAAGGAGAAATAGGAAAAATATTATTCTAAGTCCAAGTTTTAAGCGTTTTTTTCCAAACAAATACTGACACCAAATCTAAGGCAACGGTTTCATGTTAATTTGCATGTATTCGTCTTATGTGCTCTTTTATATTAACATTGAAGATTTGAAAACTTTAAGGTGTATTGGATAAAAAGTTGGTGTGTTCTTTTCTTTGATTAGGGTGGGCCGATCCTGAATGTAGTGCAATATCAGGTCAACCCGTGACAGAGCCGAGGCAAGCCTCTAGGAACTGAAGAAATGTCTTTACGCAGGCATAGAGTCTAAGACGTCGGTACTCCTGAGCGAGTGGAAGGTAATACTCAAGTTTTCTCTTGCGTCGTTCAAAAGAAAAAGCGTTTCGTATTTATTCTCAAAGGGGATTTGGACATCAATAACTTATAAGTTCTCCTTTGTAGAGTCAACAACGACTAGGTCCGGTCTCAAGTCAGTTTCAGCAAGAGAGAGGCGGGAATTTTTTGATAAATTTAAATCCAAGGCTTTCAGGAAAAAGTGTACTAACAACACAGAATACTGTAACGTAGAAAGGAGAAATAGGAAAAATATTATTCTAAGTCCAAGTTTTAAGCGTTTTTTTCCAAACAAATACTGACACCAAATCTAAGGCAACGGTTTCATGTTAATTTGCATGTATTCGTCTTATGTGCTCTTTTATATTAACATTGAAGATTTGAAAACTTTAAGGTGTATTGGATAAAAGTTGGTGTGTTCTTTTCTTTGATTAGGGTGGGCCGATCCTGAATGTAGTGCAATATCAGGTCAACCCGTGACAGAGCCGAGGCAAGCCTCTAGGAACTGAAGAAATGCCTTTACGCAGGCATAGAGTCTAAGACGTCGGTACTCCTGAGCGAGTCTAAGGTAATACTCAAGTTTTCTCTTGCGTCGTTCAAAAGAAAAAGCGTTTCGTATATATTCTCAAAGGGGATTTGGACATCAATAACTTATAAGTTCTCCTTTGTAGAGTCAACAACGACTAGGTCCGGTCTCAAGTCAGTTTCAGCAAGAGAGAGGCGGGAATTTTTTGATAAATTTAAATCCAAGGCTTTCAGGAAAAAGTGTACTAACAACACAGAATACTGTAACGTAGAAAGGAGAAATAGGAAAAATATTATTCTAAGTCCAAGTTTTAAGCGTTTTTTTCCAAACAAATACTGACACCAAATCTAAGGCAACGGTTTCATGTTAATTTGCATGTATTCGTCTTATGTGCTCTTTTATATTAACATTGAAGATTTGAAAACTTTAAGGTGTATTGGATAAAAGTTGGTGTGTTCTTTTTCTTTAGTGATTAGGGTGGGCCGATCCTGAATGTAGTGCAATATCAGGTCAACCCGTGACAGAGCCGAGGCAAGCCTCTAGGAACTGAAGAAATGTCTTTACGCAGGCATAGAGTCTAAGACGTCGGTACTCCTGAGCGAGTGGAAGGTAATACTCAAGTTTTCTCTTGCGTCGTTCAAAAGAAAAAGCGTTTCGTATTTATTCTCAAAGGGGATTTGGACATCAATAACTTATAAGTTCTCCTTTGTAGAGTCAACAACGACTAGGTCCGGTCTCAAGTCAGTTTCAGCAAGAGAGAGGCGGGAATTTTTTGATAAATTTAAATCCAAGGCTTTCAGGAAAAAGTGTACTAACAACACAGAATACTGTAACGTAGAAAGGAGAAATAGGAAAAATATTATTCTAAGTCCAAGTTTTAAGCGTTTTTTTCCAAACAAATACTGACACCAAATCTAAGGCAACGGTTTCATGTTAATTTGCATGTATTCGTCTTATGTGCTCTTTTATATTAACATTGAAGATTTGAAAACTTTAAGGTGTATTGGATAAAAGTTGGTGTGTTCTTTTCTTTGATTAGGGTGGGCCGATCCTGAATGTAGTGCAATATCAGGTCAACCCGTGACAGAGCCGAGGCAAGCCTCTAGGAACTGAAGAAATGCCTTTACGCAGGCATAGAGTCTAAGACGTCGGTACTCCTGAGCGAGTCTAAGGTAATACTCAAGTTTTCTCTTGCGTCGTTCAAAAGAAAAAGCGTTTCGTATATATTCTCAAAGGGGATTTGGACATCAATAACTTATAAGTTCTCCTTTGTAGAGTCAACAACGACTAGGTCCGGTCTCAAGTCAGTTTCAGCAAGAGAGAGGCGGGAATTTTTTGATAAATTTAAATCCAAGGCTTTCAGGAAAAAGTGTACTAACAACACAGAATACTGTAACGTAGAAAGGAGAAATAGGAAAAATATTATTCTAAGTCCAAGTTTTAAGCGTTTTTTTCCAAACAAATACTGACACCAAATCTAAGGCAACGGTTTCATGTTAATTTGCATGTATTCGTCTTATGTGCTCTTTTATATTAACATTGAAGATTTGAAAACTTTAAGGTGTATTGGATAAAAGTTGGTGTGTTCTTTTCTTTGATTAGGGTGGGCCGATCCTGAATGTAGTGCAATATCAGGTCAACCCGTGACAGAGCCGAGGCAAGCCTCTAGGAACTGAAGAAATGTCTTTACGCAGGCATAGAGTCTAAGACGTCGGTACTCCTGAGCGAGTGGAAGGTAATACTCAAGTTTTCTCTTGCGTCGTTCAAAAGAAAAAGCGTTTCGTATTTATTCTCAAAGGGGATTTGGACATCAATAACTTATAAGTTCTCCTTTGTAGAGTCAACAACGACTAGGTCCGGTCTCAAGTCAGTTTCAGCAAGAGAGAGGCGGGAATTTTTTGATAAATTTAAATCCAAGGCTTTCAGGAAAAAGTGTACTAACAACACAGAATACTGTAACGTAGAAAGGAGAAATAGGAAAAATATTATTCTAAGTCCAAGTTTTAAGCGTTTTTTCCAAACAAATACTGACACCAAATCTAAGGCAACGGTTTCATGTTAATTTGCATGTATTCGTCTTATGTGCTCTTTTATATTAACATTGAAGATTTGAAAACTTTAAGGTGTATTGGATAAAAGTTGGTGTGTTCTTTTCTTTGATTAGGGTGGGCCGATCCTGAATGTAGTGCAATATCAGGTCAACCCGTGACAGAGCCGAGGCAAGCCTCTAGGAACTGAAGAAATGCCTTTACGCAGGCATAGAGTCTAAGACGTCGGTACTCCTGAGCGAGTCTAAGGTAATACTCAAGTTTTCTCTTGCGTCGTTCAAAAGAAAAAGCGTTTCGTATATATTCTCAAAGGGGATTTGGACATCAATAACTTATAAGTTCTCCTTTGTAGAGTCAACAACGACTAGGTCCGGTCTCAAGTCAGTTTCAGCAAGAGAGAGGCGGGAATTTTTTGATAAATTTAAATCCAAGGCTTTCAGGAAAAAGTGTACTAACAACACAGAATACTGTAACGTAGAAAGGAGAAATAGGAAAAATATTATTCTAAGTCCAAGTTTTAAGCGTTTTTTTCCAAACAAATACTGACACCAAATCTAAGGCAACGGTTTCATGTTAATTTGCATGTATTCGTCTTATGTGCTCTTTTATATTAACATTGAAGATTTGAAAACTTTAAGGTGTATTGGATAAAAGTTGGTGTGTTCTTTTCTTTGATTAGGGTGGGCCGATCCTGAATGTAGTGCAATATCAGGTCAACCCGTGACAGAGCCGAGGCAAGCCTCTAGGAACTGAAGAAATGTCTTTACGCAGGCATAGAGTCTAAGACGTCGGTACTCCTGAGCGAGTGGAAGGTAATACTCAAGTTTTCTCTTGCGTCGTTCAAAAGAAAAAGCGTTTCGTATTTATTCTCAAAGGGGATTTGGACATCAATAACTTATAAGTTCTCCTTTGTAGAGTCAACAACGACTAGGTCCGGTCTCAAGTCAGTTTCAGCAAGAGAGAGGCGGGAATTTTTTGATAAATTTAAATCCAAGGCTTTCAGGAAAAAGTGTACTAACAACACAGAATACTGTAACGTAGAAAGGAGAAATAGGAAAAATATTATTCTAAGTCCAAGTTTTAAGCGTTTTTTTCCAAACAAATACTGACACCAAATCTAAGGCAACGGTTTCATGTTAATTTGCATGTATTCGTCTTATGTGCTCTTTTATATTAACATTGAAGATTTGAAAACTTTATGGTGTATTGGATAAAAGTTGGTGTGTTCTTTTCTTTGATTAGGGTGGGCCGATCCTGAATGTAGTGCAATATCAGGTCAACCCGTGACAGAGCCGAGGCAAGCCCCTAGGAACTCCGTCGCATTCCAAAAATTCGTTTAATATCGTGACCCACAGTGTGAGTCATACCAGATATTAAGCTGATAAGAACAGAGGTCTCAGTAATGGTGGTGCGTGCGTCTCCTATATAGGGAGCAGATTGTGCTTTTACTATATAGGGAGCGACAGCTTGTGGCACATCATCGATTACTCTGTTGTGGGACTCCGGGCGATACTGTGGTCCTTGGGGATGCAAGGGTGGTGCACCTGTCTGGTGCGTGGTCCTTCATCCCAAGAATCTCAGCTACGTCGTCTCGTCCCCGCGCGACAGCTTAATATCTACCTTTATTTACACTTATTTACAATATATGCATTTTATACACTATTTACAATTGTTACACAAAAGGAGGAATGGTTACATTAGTCACAAAGTTTATGTTGGTGGGTCTTCTGTTCTCATTGCCCTGAGGTTATTGATTGCAAATGCAGCTTGGGCAACTAATGGGGTGACCTGCCCCACTTTTAGGCTATTGCTCATTTGCTTCACTAGCTCTGAGAAGTTGCTTTGGTTATTGGCCAGAGTTCTTAGTTTGTCTTTTGGGAGTTTCAGGAGCATTCCCATAATGTCAGGGGCAAAGTTTTTTGCTATTTTGTGCACAGTGGGGAAAAGTTTTTCCGAGATTTCCTGATCTTTCTTGTTTTCTTCCAGAGTTTTTGGTGATAGCGTAAGCGAGCTTGCAGTTTTGGGTTTTTTGTTGATGCTGCTAGCCTGTTCCTGATTTCATTCAGGATTGTATCCCCGATTATTAGTGTTGTTGATGGACTTGGAGGGAGATGGTCTGATTGCCTAGCGTTGTTGTTTGGCTGTTCAGCACAGGAGGCCGTGGGTTCCATTTCGTTGGCAGTCACCTCCTGCGTGTCCTGGATTGTAAGGAGTTCCCTCGTCGGACCTGATGATTGGTTGATACCTGGCTGGGTTGGTTCGGTAGTGGTATCCAGGAGAGAGGAAGCAGATGTCTTTGATGTTGAAGGGGAAATCCCGATGGCTTGGAGTTCTTAGTTGCCTTCCGCCAGGGGAGGGGTCCCGATTGAGTTGCGTAGTAGAGGAATTAGATCTCATTTGAAGGCTGTGGGATCCACTGCGGGTGGCAGTAGGTTGGGCAATAGCCGGGTTAGTTGGGGCGTAGGTTGGAAACCTGGGAGTAGGTTGGGGAGCATCAGGGTTGTTGATGGTTGTTGGGCTCCTGGGGACCCGGTTGAGCCAGGCGATGTACTGGTCCCTTGTTGAGTCGAGGACGTCCCTGATGCTCAGTTTTTTCATGAGCCGCAGGTATTTCCTCGAGCACAGCTTCTTCAGAACTCTATCGTTTTCCGGGTCCCAGGTACCTAGAGTTCCAATGATTATTGCATCCACGATAACGTGGTTGTAGGCTTGTCTTAGGGAGTTGGCAGCTTGCTCGTACTTTGCAATTTTCAGGGCTCTGGTTTCTGTGAAAGCGGGGGTTCTGTTTTCATAGGGGATGGCAACATCAAGCGATAATGGCAGTATCCCCTTTTGCGATGACAAGGTCTGGTCTTCCCTCAGAGCCAGGGATCTGTTGGTCTTCGTATAAGATTGTGTAATCCCTGGCAGCAGCGGATTTGATTCTCTCCACAATCTTGTTGTGTCTCTCTTTCCTGAAGCTGTAGAAAGAGGGACAGTGAGCAGAGGACGTGAGCCGTGGTTTCGGTTCTGTACTCCACAGATCCTGCATCTTCTGTCATTGGAGGCAAGGTACGGTTTGTTGCCATTGAGTGGGAGAAGGTTAAGGCGAGCTTTGTGCAGGAAGCGCCAGTCTTTGAACTGCATGTAATCACCAGTATAGACAAAGTGAGTGCTGGCCCTGTCCAGCGCTGCACACTCAATGGCTTTCCCCTGGCTTCTTAGATTGATCATTTCTTCGGCTCTATCAGTCCGGATCTCATTCCTTATGTTTTTGACCACCAAGTTTCTTTTTTGTGGAAAGGTCTCGGTGGCGCCAATTTTGATAGACGGGGCAGGGGTTCCATAGAAGTTCCACGTCACCCTGAGTCTCGAAGAGGCCTTGCGGGCAGCTGCCCAAACTGAGGTTCCCCTGTTGGTGGTGGCGTTAAATCTCTCGTCATTCAGCCCAGAGAGGTAATCGGCTATGTCTTGGGGTTGAGGTTGTTCACCAGTTCTGTGGGCCACGACTTCCTCGAGCCTGCAAGTGGCGGCTTCTCTGAGGGTGGAATCCTTGGTGGTCAGAAGCTTGAACGCAGAGTCAATGAGGAAGGCATCAGAGTCTGGTCCAGCCTCTGGAATTCCAATGCACCCGTACATTGAGGATCCATGTAGGTAGGCGTTAGACGCCTCTTGGGGGAGACTAAGGATCTTCTTGAATTCGGGTCGAAGGGCACAATCCAGGCGAGTCCAGTCAGTCTTTCTCAGCTGCCCAGTCCGCATTGCGTGTTGAAGGGCAGGGTAGTAGAAGGTTCTGGCAGCGTCAAGTTTCTGCCACGGAGCCAGTTGAGACTGGGTGATTTTGAGTCCAAAGTTGATGAAGTCAGTGCTGGATGCATTGAAATGCTCAAAGAAGAGGCCAATGGGCTTCCCTAGGAAGGAGAAAGAGTCACCTTCCCTGAGTGCAGGGATGGAGGAGTTTCCGATTGATAGAGTGGTGTCTCTAACTCCAACAGGGGGTTTCCTGAGATATGTAGGGTTTTACATTTGGCCGGGTTCAGTTTTAGTGATATTTTTTCGAGAAGACCATGGGTTTTGATGAGGCGAGCTCTGGAGTTCTTCAGGAGTTTTGGCGATGAGCACTAGATCATCAGCGTACGCTAGGATGTTGTACTCCTCCACATCTTCCTGGATGGACTCGATGATAGGAGTTGATGACAATGTTGAACAGGAGTCCACTGAGTGGACATCCCTGTTTGACCCCAGACTTGATGTCTATTTCCTCCGATATCCCATCATCTGTCAGAATACGGGTGGTGGCATCTTTGTAGATGAGGCAGATGAGGTCTTTGAGGGAGGAGTCAACGCCGATAGATTCAAGGCTTTTTGCAATCGCACTAGCAGGGATGGATCCAAAGGCATTCGCGATGTCCAGAAAGGCAAAGAGGACGTCTTTCTGCTTGGTGCGGGCCTGATGGATGAGGTCCTGTAGGACGTAATTATGTTCCAGGACCCCGTCATATGGTAGGAAGCCCTTCTGACACCTCGAGATGCAGTTGTTTTGGGTGATCCAGGTGGTGATCATGCCTGCTAGGCATTTGGCAAACAGCTTGTATATCGTGTTTGCAAGGGCAATTGGTCTCCAGTTTTTTAGGTCCGAGGGGTCCCCATCCTTTGGTAGTAGAATGGTGGTGGAAGCTTTCCAGGAAGTGGGGATCCTTTGGTGCCTGATACATGTATTGAGTACTGCAGTTAATATTTCTGCCTCGGGGTCAACCGATTTCCAGTGGTTGTAGGCAATCCGGTCAGGCCCCGGGGCAGTGTTTTCCATTTTGTAGAGTTTGGTTCGAACTTCTAGTTGGGATAGTTCTCTGAGCTCTAGTAGTGGGCGATGCGCCGGAGTAGGCGGGTATATTGTCTCGTCCAGTGGCATCTCCTCCAGGCGTTTTTGAAGAAATCAAAAGTTTCAGTTTTGGACGCCTTGCATCTAGCAGAGTTCTGCCCTAGGATGGCTCTGATAGTCTTTGGCCTATTCCGCTTGTAAGACCTTTGCACGGCACGAGGGTCATTGACGTCGAGGATGTTACTGTTGGGGGATCTTTCAGCTGGGAGGATTGGGGGAAGGTTAACCGCTTCCCTGACGTGCACATTGATTTCTTCAAGGAGGCTTTCAAATAGTTCCCAGTTTTCCTCTGATGAGTCAAGATTTTGGGCTGAGATGATCCGATTAAGGAAGTCCCTAGTGAGAGGGGAGATGAGTCACAGGTGTGGAGTTGTTGTTCATCCCTGCGGCGATGGGGGAGGTTGTTCAGCTCAGGTGGTTGAACAGGTTCTGAAGTTGAGGACGTAGAAGCTGGAGCTGTAGTCCTCTCAGGTGGTTCGTGTTCTGAGGATGAGGGATGTGGGCGTTGGAGCTGCAGCCCCGAGGTCCCTGGGCTGGGTCAGAACTTCATGGGGATGAGCCGACCGAGCGTGAGATCGTTCTGGCTGATTAGGTCCGAGCGCTGGCAGGCTGGAGTCCTCCATGGGCTACCCGGGAGGTGCTATGGCCAAGGTTCCTAGGAGTTCCTGGTGGCAGGCTTTGGAACTTGAATGTTCCTGTCATTGGCAGCAAGTCGTGCTTTTGTGAGAGTGGGCATGATTTTGGATGCCAGTTGAAGAGTTGCAGCTGAACTCGCATTCTGGACACTGGAAATTCCCAGGATGGTCGGGCTCAGAAATGATTCTGGTATTCCGAAAGCAGGTGTGCCCACTTGGCCTGTCGGGTAACCGGCACTTGCACAGGCTGCACCAGAAGACGGTATGCGTCGTGGACTTCCCATGTCCGTTTCTGTAGATGCCGCCGTAGGTTGTTCCTCAAGATGTTCCAGGATTTGTTGGAGTAGGATAGGTTGCATCCTGGTTCCTGGCAGAGCCAATTGTGGACAGAACTGGAAAGGGGAAGTGCAGCGTGTCACCAAGCCTGTGTGGAACAGAGTGTAGCAGATCATCCCAGCACCAGGGTTGAGTTGAGTTGTTGTTAAGGGCGGGAGAGCTGCTGTGCATAGTGGGGTCCCGCATGGCATGGCGTAGAAGAGTGCCATCCGCCGTGGGAGAGGAGTCGTTGTGATTCAGCTCACCGGCGTTGGGAGTGAGGATGAGAGTGTCCTGGTCGGGTTGCCGGCTGTGTTCCACAGAGGGCGAGGCGACCCTGATGACAGTTGAGGAGTGGAGTTCTGGTAGTTGGTCAGTTTCCGCTAAGGAATGAGGAGGAGTGGTTGCGACTGCTTTCTCACCCGCGTGGAGACCGTGGAATGGCAGCTGGAGTTGTCCAGGATCACCCTGAATCGTATCGGGTGGAAGGGTAGCATGGTCTATCAGAGTCAGAGGCACGAATTTAGGTGCTGTAGTTTCTTCGACAGTAGATAGTGTCACAGTGTCCAGGGGAAGGGAAACTACTGGTTGGGAGTCTTGGCTGGGTACCACTGGGTTGCACTCAATTTCACCTGTGTGCTTTTTGTGGGCTTCCTGGCTGAACTCCGGACATGGGGGAGGAGCATCACCTTCAGGCATGTGATTGGTCACATCAGACGCGTTAGAGTATGCCTGGGGATCAGTCTCCAGTGTGCTAGGTGTCGGTGAGGCATTGTGCTCAGGTTCCACTGGAGGGGTTGAGTGTCCTTTGCTTGGGAGGATGCAGCTGTCAGGTGACGTGGTCGGGAGATCTGGATGCGGGTCCTCCTTGTGAGTGGGACTAGTAGTGGCGTTCAGTGAAAGTCTTTTTCTGGTGTACAGAACATTGGCAATGGTGTCCGTCACGAGTTGAATGACGTCCCTATTGTCATAGCCGTGGCATTGATTTCGATGTGCTATGAGGCTGTTTTTGTTGGGACAGTCAATGGAACAGGTGGGGCAAATGTAGGTGACACCCGGACGGGGTCTCCCGGAGTTGATGATGGCACCTGATTTTTTTAGGCAATTGTGTGCAGATGGGCTGCATTCAATGTTGGATTTGCAGATTGAACACCAGGAGATGATGCTAGTGAGATCAATCTGATGACTCTCTTTCATATGTGCTTTTAACGCGTTGATAGACGCAGGCCACTTGTTCGCCTGCAGTTCAAGGGTGCATCCGGTTTCCATGCATTGGATGGAAGCGATCCTGGGGAAGATGCAATGGAGTGTGGTTCCTGATCTGTAGGCCTTTTTGTTCCCTGGGAGGTCGTTCCAACAAAGGATGTCAACGGGAGTAATGGAGGTATCACCATTTATCATCCCCTTTTTTTCCCTGTTGACCCCATTTCTGAGGAGTCTGGGGAAGAATCTGTCGCAGAGGTCCCAGCCACTGGAGGGCGGACTCTTGCAGGCGATGGAGTGAGAAGAAGATTTAGTTTTTTCGCTTTCAGTTGACTTGCCATCTTAGTGAACTAAGAATAGTCCGCCTAGGTGCTTAGCAAGTGTCTTTAGTAACTGGGCAAGTTCGTAGGCTGTTAGGCTCCCGGAGGAGGAGCGGGGACAATTGTTCGTAGATTGTGTGCATTCATACCGCTGCAGCGGGCACGAGATGTAGTTGCATTTTGACGGTGCTAGCAGGAGGGAGGGACCCTAAGGGACGCATCAGTGCAGACTTCATTCTACTTCGCAGCATAGGAGGGGGATTGTGCATTAGTGAGAGACAGGTTCCCAAGTTAATGAGAAGTGCAGCCGCTCACTACTGAAAAAAAAAGAAATTGCCTCCTTGCACCCAAGGGCGACGAAAAATAGCACAAAAAGATAGAAAAAATAAATTAATAGAAATAAACAAATAACTCCATAAATTATTAAAAATAAAGTGGCTGACAGGGTGTTACAAGGGAAGTTCATGGCTCCCATGAACAGTGCAGTCCTTGTAACACTTGGGACGAGAGACAGCTAATTCCACCGATTAAAAGTAGTAAAGACGGTGGAATTAGGGGGTCAAGCAGTTTTAGGTCTGCTCAGTTGACATCCGCACACCGCACGGCACCAAAAATCTCCATTTCAGAGTCAATGGAAAAATTTGGGCCACGCGGCGCACCAATCGCCCCATGAGCAGTGTGCAGACGCACGTACCTAAAAAGGCAGGAGAAAAGGGGAATGGACCATGTGAGAGTGCAGGCACTTCACATAATCCAGGGAGATGGGAAGAGAAACAGAGTTTGAGAGTAGCAACGCTGCTTTTCGATTGAAGTCTGCACCTAGCCGTCCGTGCTGTAGAGAAGAGAATGCAGCAAACGCAACTCCACCTCAGCGCCCGTATCACATTCACACAAGGCGACCAGAAGTCGCCACGGCATCCCCGAAGGCTCGGTTGAGTAGAAGGACGGGATGTTCTGGACTCCACACCGCAGTCAGCAGCTGTCATTCTGGGCGGCAGGATGTTGGCGTCCAGGATCGTAGTCAGAAGGCTGAGGGGGCTGCCGGTGTCGTCCAGGATTGTAGACTGCTGTCAGGGGACGCCGCCGCGAAGTCATAGTCGCCAAGTTCTTGCACACCTCATCGCCACCCCATCCTCCGAATGGCCTTGTTGGAGTCTCACTCCATGGACATCTTCATCTTAGAAGAGGCAGTAGAACGAGCACTTGAAGAGTCAGGATGTCGGACGAGTCGAACACCGAAGATCGAAGGCGGTGGACGACTAGAGCACTAGGAGTTCCAGGAAGGCAGAGGAGCCGAGTACCGAGGATCGAAGGAGGCGGACGAGTCGAACACTAGGAGTTCCCGGAAGGCAGATGAGTCGAGCACCGTGGATCAAGCGAAGCAGACGAGTCGAGGACCGAGGCTCCAGGAAGGCAGGCGAGTCGAGGACCGAGGCTCCAGGAAGGCAGGCAAGTCGAGGACCGAGGCTCCAGGAAGGCAGGCGAGTCGAGGACCGAGGCTCCAGGAAGGCAGGCGAGTCCAGCACCGATGTTCCAGGAAGGCAGGCGAGCACCGAAGATCCAGGCAGGCAGACGAGTCGAGCACCGAGGATCTAGGCAGGCAGACGAGTCGGGCACCGAGGATCTAGGCAGGCAGACGAGTCGGGCACCGAGGATCCAGGCAGGCAGAAGAGTCGAGCACCGAAGATCCAGGCAGGCGGACGAGTCGAGCACAGGTGATCCAGTCAGGCAGGCGGACGAGTCGAGCACAGATGATCCAGTCAGGTAGGCGGACGAGTCGAGCACAGATGATCCAGGAAGATTCTCATCAGCTTAATCGACTCACGATTAAGCTGATAAGAACAGATATTAAAACATTTATTTTCATGCTAAATCATGTAAATATTTACAAACACTAAGAATAATAGGCACCGTGGTAATCCCACTAGCATGCATTGTACAATTGTAAGTGCCTTTACAAACCCTGAAAAAGAAAATAATATGTGCCGCCAAACCCTTTGTGCGCAGCTCAGGTTTGGACGGCTATCGTTGCCACCCTTTGTGCGCAGCTCAGGTGGTTTTCTAACTCCCTTTGTGACGCAGCTCAGGAGTTAGTAGGGGACAACAAGTTTGTTGGGGGACGTCCACTGTCGCTCTCCGGTGATGAACTCGGTGTAGATGTCTCTAGACCACTGGATGGCAAGGCTCGAACAGATGGTCTTCATCTTCCTGAGGTATCCGGCTCCGCAGAAGGACTTGAGGATGACGTCGTTGAGGGGGTCCCAGGATCCCAGGGCTCCTACGATGACAGCGTCATTCTTTACCATGTGGAAATCGCTCCTCAGCATCTCGGCCACCGGTTCATACTTCTCTTTCTTTGTCCTCCTGGCCTCGGTGAAGGCGCCAATCCTATTCTCGAATGGGACAGCCACATCGAGAATGATCGCGGTACTTCCTTTGCCAGGACCAGGTCGGGTTTTTCACCGCCTGGCCCTATGCCAAGGTTTTCCGAACGGATCGACCATCCTCGGGAGACTGCCGCATTCTTTACACGGTTGGTTGGTTGGTTGGTAAATAAATTTTTGTGGCGCAAGGGCCATAGTTGGCCAAAGAGCGCCAAACACAAGACACACAAAAAAAAAAAAAAAAAAAAAAAAAAAAAATACTGAAAACCGCACACAAAGGTTTAAAACAGACTGATGGTCTAAAAGTGAAAGATGATCATGAGCAGAGTAAAACTAGATATCATGAAAAAGATCGACCGCTTTGAAGAATGAAAAAACTGCGGTCGCATCGCATTTGTCGGCAAGGATGGCCTGCAGCGAAGTTTCGTCTTCAACCAACAGATGAGCATGAAAAAAACGAAGACGAGGACCACAAAAACGAACACAAGAACACAAAACATGAACAACAGTAAGACGACAGTTACACGTCTCGCACATCGGCGCAGTGTCGCCACACAGCAAAAAGCGGTGAGTGAAGCGACAATGCCCAATGAGGAGACGTGCAAGGACAACTTCCTCACGACGATTGACTCGAAGGCTGGAATTCCACAATCCAATGGCTGGCTTCAAGTGGAAAAGTTTGTTCGCCGTCAGGGTGCTCCAGCGAGTTTGCCATTGTTGCCGGATATAGCGAACAACGGCAGGCTTGAAGTCACGATGGTACAGGGGCAGATCAGAGACAGGAAGTGATGAGGCAGATTTGGCAGCAATATCCGCCAACTCATTTCCCCGGATACCAACGTGACTTGGAATCCAACAAAATCGGATACGAAAACCAGCCTCGGTCAGATGGTGCAAAACACGGCGCACCTCCTGAACGCCTGGATGATCACTGTCGGTGCCAGATGACAAAAGCTGTAAGACACCCAAGGAATCCGCATAAAGAAAAACCCGGCGATGGGGTCTCGCCTGGACATGACGGAGACAAAGTAAGATAGCATGTACCTCAGCAGAGAACACAGAAGCTTCCGATGGAAGGCACTCGCCGTGGATGACGTCCGCGCACACGAATGCGGAACCCACAACCCCCACGGACTTCGAGCCGTCAGTAAAAGCCGGCACAAAATCCGGGTGGCGAGAACGGTGCTCGGCGAAGCGCTGGCAAAACTCAACAGGGTGGCAGGATGATTTCGGAACTCTGCTGAGGGACAAGTCTACGTCCGGAATGACACGAGTCCATGGCGGCTGGTCAAACAGCCGTAGCTCACCAATAAGGGAGACATCAATCCCAGCATCCCGGGTTGTAGTCCCCACGCGGATTCCCAAGGTCGGCACACAGGATGGTCGGTGCTCAAACAGGCGAACGAACTGGGGTTCAAAGATGGAATCTCGCAAAGGATGGTCAGGGAGAGCCCCCAGTTTCACATAGAACAGGATCGACAGTTGCAGACGACGCAGACTCAAAGGTGGTTCATGTGCTTCAACATAGAGACTGTCGACTGGGGAGGTTCGGAACGCCCCCGTGCAGAGTCGCAGGGCCTGATGGTGCACAGGGTCCAGGGGCTTGAGGATAGAATCCCTGGCCGAACCATACACCACACAGCCGTAGTCCAGCCGAGAACGAATGACCGCTCGGTAGATGTGAAGCATGGTGCTTCGATCTGCTCCCCATGATGTATTGGAGAGCATCTTCAAAATGCGCAATGCTTTAGTGCAAGAGGATTTCAAGCGTTGCACGTGTGGGCGAAAGGTCAGAGACCGGTCAAAAACTACACCTAAGAAAGTGGTCTCAGGGAGAACAGGAATTTCGGCAGAGCCCAACCGCAGAACTGGGTCTGGGTGGAGACCGCGTCTGCGGCAAAAATGCACGCAGACGGTCTTTTCCTGCGAGATGACAAACCCATTCCTGTCCGCCCAAGAGCAGATTCTGTTCACCCCACACTGCAACTGGCGCTCAAGCATGCGCATATTGGAGGAAGCACAAGAGATCTGCAGGTCGTCCACAAACATCGATCCAGAGATTGCCGGAGGAAGGTCACGAAAAGCCTGATTGATACACAAAATAAAAAGAGAAACAGACAAAATGGAACCTTGAGGAACTCCTTGTTCTTGGCAAAAAGGAGCGGAGAGGGTCGTACCGAGGCGCACCCGGAACACCCGATCGCGAAGGAAGCCGGCAATGAAGATGGGAAGGTTTCCTCGCAAACCGCACTGGTGCAGTTCGCGAAGAATGCCAAACCTCCAAGCACGATCGTATGCTTTGTCTAGATCAAAAAAGATGGAAACTAGGTGCTGCCTCTGAACAAACGCCTCTCGAACAGACGTCTCAAGGCGGAGAAGATGGTCACCGGTATTATGATGACGTCGGAAACCACTCTGGAAAGGTGAAAAAACGTTGTTGCTCTCTAGATAAAAAATGAGACGTGCATTTACCATACGTTCTAGGACTTTGCACAAGCAGCTGGTCAGCGCAATGGGCCTGTAGTTACCAGGGATTCTGGGGTCCTTACCGGGCTTAGGTATAGGAACGACAATAGCCAAACGCCAAGAATCAGGGAACTGGTGCTCGCACCAGATGCGATTAAAAAGCGCAAGGATGTTAGCAAGCGAGGACGGCGAGAGGCGCCGCAACATCTCATAGTGGATCTGGTCGTGGCCTACAGCAGTGCTCCCAGAGCGACAGAGAGCAGCTCGCAGTTCCGTGAGAGTAAAAGGTCGGTTGTAATCCGAACTGTCGCGAGCGGAGAAATTGAATTTCCGCCGCTCAGCGCTCTCTTGTACCCCACGGAACGAGGCAGGGTAGGCAGAACTGCTGGAAACAGAAGCAAAAGTTTCTCCCAGACAATCCACTATGCCAGTTACATCAGCAATCTCTTCGCCGTTCCGCTCAAGCACAGAGATCTGGCTGGAGCGAGAACTACCCCTGATCTTGCGTATTCGGTCCCAGATGAGTTTGGGACTCGAGCCGGTACGGATGGTGGAGACATAGGTCCGCCAAGAATCCCTTTTACTACGGCGTCGAACCAACCGAGCATAAGCCTTGGCACGTTTAAAGGCCAGGAGATGTTCCTGCGTAGGGAAACGCCGAAATTTTCCCCACGCCTTATGCTGTGCTTTCCTAGATACGCTGCATTCTTCATTCCACCAGGGTTTCGGGATCTTCGGAGTCTGACTAGAGGTCTTGGGGATGGCAGAGTCAGCTGCCCGCACAATGCACTCTGAAACCTCGGAGACTGCAGCTTCCAGAGGCTCCTGGGTCACCATAGTCTCAGTAACAACGGCAGTGGCGGCGAAAACCTCCCACTTGGCATGATCAAGTTTCCATCTGGCAGGGCGAGAAGATGGAACAGACCCGTCGCGGCACAGAGACAAGAAAATCGGAAAATGATCACTGCCAAGGGGGTCCTGCGACACAGACCACTCCCAGTCGGCAGCAACCGACGGAGAACCCAGGGCAAGGTCGATAGCAGAAAACGATCGACTCGGCTCATGGAAGTAGGTACAGTCTCCGGTATTCAGTATGCAAAGAGGGCTGGAGGCCAAAAGGCCCTCCACCCTGCGACCTCTAGTATCCGTGCGATCACTGCCCCACAAAGGACTGTGGGCATTAAAGTCCCCCAGCAGAAGGGCTGGGGTGGGCAGTTGATCCACGAGACTCTCAAGATCAGAAGCACTGACATCATCAGTCGGCGGCAGGTACAAGCAGCAAACAGTAAGCAAAGACTTCACGGAAAGTCGCACCGCCACAGCTTGCAAAGGCGTGTCGAGCAAGAGCCGCGAGGCCGGGACAGCGTGAGGGACAAGGATAGCCACGCCCCCACACGCAATGTCACCACTGGTGTTATCCTTCCGGAAGCAGCTGTGATGCTTGACCGACAGCGGATCGCTGGGTCGAAGCTTCGTTTCCTGCAAGCACATGCACACCGGCGAATGAGTAGTGAGAAGATGTTTAACGTCATCGACGTTGGAACGGAAACCCCGACAGTTCCATTGTAGAATGCACGTAGCCATAAAAGAGCAACAGAGTGGAATCAGTGACGAAGAGTTTATCAAAACTCTTCGTCGCTCCGTAGGACCGACGTCGTGTCCTGCGGCAAAGAAGCAGAAGAGGAGGACGAACCGTCACTTTCCTCCCCGCATGGTCCCCCACAATGGTGGGCGAGGGTGGGGATCTCGCTGAGTCTGGGATAGGTGCAATGTTGGTCAGGTGGACCGCGACAGGTGGATGGACACTGCACACTTTTGTGGATTTAGGGCCAGCTCTTCCACACGTGCAGGCTTTCTGCTGGGAACTGGAAGAGTCGGTCGTCCGCAAAAGAGAAGGCGCAGAGTCAGCTGGTCGAAGAAGCTGGAGCTCGGAGAAATCCACCTGTGTCGCTTGTTCAGCCGTAGATCTTGTGGCAAGCCCGGCGAGAGCTACAGGGCGCGGAACAAAGGACTGCACGGATTGTGGAGAAGACTGTACAACTGCAGCAAAAGTACGTTGCCGAGTGTTGGGAATACCCAACTTGGCCTTGGCGGCAGGGTACGAGAGGCCTTCCAGGGTCTTGACACGCTGGATCGCCATCTCGTCCTTCCATTTCGTGCAGTTGCGGGAGTAAGCAGCATGACCTTCAGCACAGTTAACACAACAGGCAGCAGAAGTGCAACCCGCCCCTTCATGTTCACTGGAGCCACAATTTGCGCACCGCGCAGCACTGTTGCATGAGCGCTGGGAATGCCCGTATCTCTGGCACTTGAAACAGCGCAGAGGGGTGGGAATGTACGGGCGAACTTTACAAACCAAATAGCCAGCCTTGATTTCGTTCGGAACCTTGGGAGAGTTAAAAGTCAGGGTGACATTTTTAGACTTGGTCAGTGCACCATCGCGTCTGAACATCATTCGACGAGCAGCAATAACCCCTGATCTGCTAGTTCACGCACCAATTCCTCTTCACTGCAATCTAACAGGTCTGACTCAGAAATAACACCCCGAGAGGAATTGAGAAAAGGGTGAGGCGTTACCTGAATAGAAATACCTTGAAGAGTAGTCAGGTGCAGGAGAGTCTTGCTCTGAGAAACACTGCAAGTTTGAACGAGCAGGTCCCCAGAGCGGAGTTTCTTCACAGACTTCAGGGATCCAACTGCAGAGTCCAAGGCTTTCGATATAAAAAAGGAGACTTGGTGGACAGTCTCTCAGTTGTACCAGTGGATTCAATGAGCAGAAATAATGCCGAAAGGTTTTGATCAGGCGATGTGAGACGGCGTTTCAAAGCAGCAGGTTCAGTAGACACATTCGAAGGACCGGAATGGTGGTCAAAGTCGCGGTCTAAGGTCCGTTTCAGGGTGTGTGACTTGGCCGGAGCCGAAGATAAGGTCTCGTCAACAAGCATCTTCTCGGGCGATTTAAGCTTCGAGGTTTTAGATGTATCTGGTGGCTTGAGTTTGGAGTTGTTGTGTTTACCCATGGGAAAAAAGAAGGGGGATTCGTCTGCAGACTACTCCGCCCACTACCGAGCCCAACAAGGGAGAACTGGAGGTCCGCAAGCCACGAAAGTGACGCTGGACACAGTTCTGGAGTTCATGCGCTGCAGATATAGTCCGCAGGCTGTGGTCACAAGCACTCGGCGGACACTTCGGCCTCCAATACCGTCATGCCAACGCCTTTGGCATGATCCCAGAGCCCCCGGGCTCACCCTGCCGTGCTATACGACAATAAAGCCGCTAAAGCCCTGCACACGACTTGGGACAGGGCTTCTGACTAGAGGTGGGTTAGCCTTTAGCCTCCCGTTTACAGCGAAGCCGGGGTCGAAGAGGAGTGTTGGTACACAGGAGGCACTTCTCTGGTCTCCTGCGACCTCAGCCGCCAGACATCCCATTTCCGCTTCACGGGTCTCCGCACGCGGCAAACATGCAGGCAGGTCTAGCGCCCAACCCAGGAAAAAAAAAAAAAAAAAAAAAAAAAAAAAAAAAAAAACCTGGAATGGAGCCTGAGCGGAATATCAGCAACCTACAGACTGAACAGTTAGTAGGAGTAGTAATGGATGGCAAAAAAATCAACAAAAACCGGGATGTTAGAAAAGAGTAATGAGAAAAAACGATATATACGGGCAACTCGCCAGTGCAGAAAACAAAAAGCCGAGACACAAGACCAGCTCGGGATCGTGGGGGCGCGACTCCCCAACGGCTGGGTGAAGAGCCGTCCCTGCGAAAGCTACCAACAAAGAAACCTAGTGGTATCATGACACCAGATGGTGACCGGTCACAAGGTCAGCTCGGGCCGTGGGGGCGCCGCTCCCCAAATAACTGGAAAACCAGTTATCCCCGTGCGGGGTTCTTTACACGGTCCACGATGTTGTTGTGGCGGTGGTTCCACGCAGCACTAAACTGCCTGCAGTGGTTGAGCACGTGTGGAAGTGTTTCGTTTACGTGCCCACACCTCCTGCAGGACTTGTTACCGCTGGGGTCCCATCGTCGGCATCCGTTCAGGGGAAGCAGGTTTAACCGGGCTCGGTTGATGAAGCGCCAGTCACAGAACCTAAGGTGCTCGCCAGTGTAAATAAAACGCGAGCTCTCAGGTGCTGCGGCTACGCACTCCATCACCTTGCCCTGGTTGGGCCGCTCAATCAGGCGACCTCCAGTGAGTTTTCTGGAGGCTTCCCTGAACTTGTGAAGGAGCAAGTGGCGTTGCCGTATGCGGATTACAGCACCATGCCACTGGACGATTGGTTGGTTGGTTGGTTGTTGGATTTTATTGGCGCAAGGGCCAGGTTTGGCCAAAGAGCGCCAGACCAAGAACTATCAGCCACAGATTTTTAAAAACGTGGAAAATGGTTAAGAGCAGACAGGCTTGGTAAAAGTTGAAAAAGAGTATGATGAAAGCTGTGAAGACAAGGTAGTTAATTAGGTTTATATAAAAATTTATTAATTGACTATTATAATTATAATTTTTTTTTTTTTTTTTTTTTTTTTTTTTTTTTTTTTTAAACAGAACTACACAAAGGATGAGTCACTCTCCTCCCCCCCACACTCCCTGCAATGCTGGCAGAGGGCGGGGACGAACTGTCACTCTCTTCTCCCCCATGTCCCTCTGCAATGTTGTTTGAGGCTGGGGACGAACTGTCACTCTCCTCCCCCTATGTTCCTCTATAATGTTGGGTGAGGGTGGGGACCGCGCTGAGTCCGAGGCAGCTGCAAAGTCGGCCATGATGGCCGCGACATGTGGATGGACACTGCACACCTTAGAGGATTGAGGGCCGGCTCTCCAGCACGTGCAGGCCTTCCGCTGGGAACTGGAAGAGTCGGTCGTCTTCAAAAGAGAAGGCGCAGACTCAGCTGGTCGAATAAGCTGGAGCTCGGTGAAATCCACCTGTGTCGCTTGTTCAACTGTAGATCGCTTGGCAAGTGCGGCGAGAGCTACAGGGCGCGGAACAAAGGGCTGCACGGGTGGTGGCTGAGACTGAACAACTGCGGCAAAACTACGCTGTCGGGTGTTGGGAATACCCAACTTGGCTTTGGCAGCAGGGTACGAGAGGCCGTCCAGGGTCTGGAGGCGCTGGATTGCCATCTCGTCCTTCCATTTCATACAGGTGCGGGAGTAAGCCGCATGGGCCTCACCACAGTTAACACAGGAGGCCGCAGAAGTGCAACCTTCCCCGTCATGTTCACTGGAGCCACAATTTGCGCAACGAGCGGAACTCTTACAAAAACGTTGTGAATGCCCGTACCTCTGGCACCTGAAACAGCGCAGAGGACTGGGAATGTACGGGCGAACTCCACAGACCAAGTAGCCAGCCTTGATTTCGGTCGGAACCTTCCGGGAGTTAAAAGTCAAGATAACATTTTTAGACTTAATTAAAGAACCATCGCGCCGAAACATCATACGGCGCGCAGCAATAACACCTTGATCTGCAAGTTCAGTCACCAATTCCTCTTCACTGCATGGCAAGAGATCAAATTCCGAAATAACACCCCGAGAGGTGTTAAGAAACGGGTGAGGTGCCACTTTGACAGGAATGCCTTGAAGACTAGTAAGGAGCAAAAGAGTGTTACTCTGAGAAACACTGCAAGTTTGAACAAGCAGGTCCCCAGAGCGAAGCTTCCTCACAGACTTCAAGGGGCCAACCGCAGCGTCCAAAGCTTTAGAAATAAAAAATGGAGATCTGGTGGACAGTCTCTCAGTCGGATCGATGGATTCTACAAGTAAGTGTGTAGCATGCGTAGTCACAGCAATCGATGGGAGACGACGCTTCGGAGCGACTGGTACAGCTGCCGAAGAAGAGGTTCCACATTCTTGGTCCAGGTCATGGTCTAAAGATCGTGTAAGGGTATGAGACTTGGTAGGTTGAGAAGACGAAGGAGAGTCGTTGTCAACCATCATATTCACAGGTGTCCTAAATTTGGAGTTTTGTTTCTTGTTTCTACCCATGGAAAAAAGAAGGAAGATTCGTCTGCAGACTACTCCACCCACCACCGAGCCCTACAAGGGAGAACTGGAGGTCCGCAAGCCAAGAAAATGACGCTAGACACAGTTCTGGAGCTTATACGTTGCAGATATAGTCCGTTGGCTGTGATCACACGCACTCGGCGGACACTTCGGCCTCCTGGTACCGTCATGCCAACGCCTTTGGCATGATCCCACAGCCCCCGGGCTCACCCTGCCGTGCCATACGACAAAAAAGCCGCTAAAGCCCAGTACACAACTTGGTACAAGACTTCTGACTAGAGGTGGGTTAGACTCTAGCCTCCCGTTTACAGCGAAGCCGGGGTCGAAGAGGAGTGTTGGTACACAGGAGGCACTTAACCGGTCTCCTGCTACCTCAGCCCCCAGACATCCCATTTCCGCCTCACGGGTCTCCGCACGCGGCAAACATGCAGGTAGGTCTAGCACCCAAACCAGCGAAAAGGAAAAAAAAGAAATCCAAAGAAGACAAATCCTGGCAGGGAACCTAATCGGAATCTCAGCAACCTACGAACTGAGCGGTTAATATAAATCAGTTAGTGGTGGAGGGTAACAAAACCACAAGACCGGGGTGTTAGTACATAACGTGGTAGCGATTAGGTAGAGAATACAACACGGGCAACTAGCCAGTGGAGAAAATAAGGAAAAACGAAAAAGCGAGACACAAGACCAGCTCGGGATCGTGGGGCCGCGACTCCCCAACAGCTGGATGAACAGCCGTCCCTGCAAACACCAAAATAAAAAACAAGCGGTGGCATGACATAAGATGTTGACCAGTCACAAGGTCAGCTCGGGCCGTGGGGGCGCCGCTCCCCAAATAACTGGAAAACCAGTTATCCCCGTGCGGGGCTGGACGATTGGAGAGTGTTCCGTCGGGAACTGCCACGAAATCTTTAGTCGGGTGGCAGCCTTTCGAGCCACAGTCCACGCGTCTGCAGCAACATTGCTGGTCCTCCGGTAGTCGTCGTCCATGTGCCCTGAAAGATACTTACCTAGGTCCTCGGGCTGTGGTTCACGGTGGATTCTCCTCTTGGTGTTGTCCTTGAGGTCCTCCATCGCAAACTGCCGGATCAGGAAGTCTCGCGAGGACAAGAGCTTGTAGGCGTTATCAGTGGCCTGCAAGTCCGCATCCTCCGCTAGGTTCGGGATCCCACAGCAGCCGAGTTGTCTGCTCCCATAGAGGTAGTCGTTAGACGCCTCAGTGGGAACACAGAGCAGGTCTTTGAGCTCTGGCCTCAGCAGGTCATCGAGGTCTTTCCAGTCCGTCTTCTGGTAGACTCCGGTCCTCAGGTGGAAGCTCAAACTCGGAAAGAAGAAGGCCCTTAGTGCGTCTAGTTTTTGCCAAGGGCTCAACTTGCTCCGAGTGAGCTGGAAAGCTTTGCAGCTGCATCCTGGAGGCTGCCGATGTCCGGACAAACGTTGAAGCCAACGGGCTTACCGAGCATCTTGTAAGCTTCGTTATCGACAAGATGTCTGACGGTTTGTCCGTTGAGCACGAAGGAGGTGGCACGCGCGCCCACTGGGGTTTTCCCAGAGAGATGAAGGGTGGCGCACTTGGCAGGGTTGAAGGATAACCCAGCCTTCCCAGCAAGCTCCTCCGCAAGGTTGAGTTGGCTCTGTAGCTCTTCCTCGGTGTCGGCAATGATGACAAGATCGTCAGCGTAGGCGAGGACTCGGTGATGATCTGTGTCTTCCCCTTGAAGCTGTCGCACTAGGGGATCAATACTATAGTTGAAAAGGATCCCGCTGAGCGGACAGCCCTGTCTCACGCCGCTGCTTAGATCAAGGGCGTCAGTGAGGCCTTCCTTCGTGATGATAGAGGTCTGTATGTCCTGGTACAAACTCTCAATCACCCTACAGAAATCCTCACCTAGCCCGGCCGCCTTGAGAGAATGGAGAAGGGCTCCATGGGGTATAGAGTCAAACGCCCTTGATAGGTCAAGCCATGCGACAAAGAGTTCTTTGTGCTGGGTCTTGGCGGCACGAAGCCTCCTCTCAAGAACGAACGTGTGCTCGTATACCCCATCATGCGGTAGGAACCCCTTCTGGCAGAAGGAGAGAGCGTCATTTTCGGTGGACCAATTGATCAGCCTACCAGCAAGACACTTTGAAAACAGTTTGTGAATCGTGCTGCATAGACTGATCGGTCTCCAATTGTCAAGATCGTCAGGGTCACCGGCCTTGGGAAGAAGGATGGTCTTGGTTGTCTTCCAGGCCGAAGGCGTTCGCCTGTGTCTCAGGCACATGTTGAAGGCCATGGTCATAACATCAGCCTCAGGGTCGACCATACGCCAGTGTTTATACGTGAGGCGGTCGGGCCCTGGTGCTGTGTTGTCGGCACTCAGTAGCTTCCTTCTGACTTCGAAGGTGCTAAAGGGTGCTAACGCCAATGGCTCCCTGGTGGTGATTTCCTGGTACAAGGCTTCGTCGAACTCCTTCGGCGGCCACATGTCTTTGAAGTGGGAGGCGATCTTTTCCTCCTCGACCTGGCAGCGGTCACCATCCAGCTTCAGTATCGCTCGAACAGCCTTTTTCCTGTTCTTGCGGTACAGCTTCTGAATGGATTTAGGGTCCTCACACGGGTCACCACTACTGGCGGGTGGGCCAGCAGCAGTGGCGGGTGGAAGCCTCACAACTGCGGCGACGAAGGCGCTAATCTCCCCGAGGACAGCTTCAAAGTTGACCCAGCTGTCCTCGTTGATCTCGGCGCAGAGCAGTTGCTGCAGCCTCGCGTGGAACTCAACACTCAGAGGATTCTGTGAATCTTGAGGTGGAGCTTCGTTGCGGGGCTGAGGTTGCTCCATGTTGTCAGAGTCCTGGATGGTTGGTGGTCTAATTTCCTCAGTGGTTGCAGGCGAGGAGACACTCGGCACAGTCCTAACAGTAGTTGCGGGCTGAGGTGGATGTTGTTCCTCAGTCCCAGCCACGACCGCAGGAGGGCTGTGGTCCGGGTTGGAGCGCCTCCTCCTCCGTGTTCTTCTCCGCTTGGCTTTTGGCGGAGAGCTGTTCTCAACAGATCCGTCGGTGGGAGCGCCATTCTCAGCGGCCACTTCCTCCGGAACAGTTTCAAGGGTGGAGGCAGGCACGCTAGCACGGGTGGCTCCCTGCCGCACGGGTTGGTTGCTGGCTGGAATGGGAGCAGAGCGCTGGTACACTTTGATCTTAGCCGATAGGCCGAGAAGCGATGAAAAACGCGGTTTCAAACTTTTCAGGGTGAAAAGAAACGATGTCCATATGTCCTTTCACTTTAAAAAAAAAAAAATATATTTCTTATTTTTTACTAGAAAGTTAAAAAAACTTCGATGTGGTCGAAAGTGTATTTTTCTATATATTCTTATTTTTTCAAAGAAATTACTGTCGAGAAATTTCAGAAAAAAGTTTTATGTTAATTATTATATGTATTTGTTTTACGTATTCATTTATATTAACATTAAAGATTTGCAAACTTAAAGTTGTGTTGTATAAGTCAATGGTTTCATTTTATTAGTATGTTTTCGTTTTATGAGCTTTTTTTATGGTAACATTGAAGATTTGAAACCTTTAAAGTGTATTGGATACTCCTGAGCGAGTGGAAGGTAATACTAAAGTTTTCTCTTGCGTCGTTCAAAAGAAAAAACGTTTCGTATTTGTTCTCAAAGGGGATTTGGACATCAATAACTTATAAGTTCTCCTTTGTAGAGTCAACAACGACTAGGTCCGGTCTCCAGTCAGTTTCAACAAGAGAGAGGCGGGAATTTTTTGATAAATTTAGATACAAGGCTTTCAGGAAAAGTGTACTAAAAACACAGAATATTGTAATGTAGAAAGGAGAAATAGGAAAAATATTATTCTAAGTCCAAGTTTTAAGCGTTTTTTTCCAAACAAATACTGACACCAAATCTAAGGCAACGGTTTCATGTTAATTTGCATGTATTAGTCTTATGTGCTCTTTTATATTAACATTGAAGATTTGAAAACTTTAAGGTGTATTGGATAAAAGTTGGTGTGTTCTTTTCTTTGATTAGGGTGGGCCGATCCTGAATGTAGTGCAATATCAGGTCAACCCGTGACAGAGCCGAGGCAAGCCTCTAGGAACTGAAGAAATGTCTTTACGCAGGCATAGAGTCTAAGACGTCGGTACTCCTGAGCGAGTGGAAGGTAATACTCAAGTTTTCTCTTGCGTCGTTCAAAAGAAAAAGCGTTTCGTATTTATTCTCAAAGGGGATTTGGACATCAATAACTTATAAGTTCTCCTTTGTAGAGTCAACAACGACTAGGTCCGGTCTCAAGTCAGTTTCAGCAAGAGAGAGGCGGGAATTTTTTGATAAATTTAAATCCAAGGCTTTCAGGAAAAAGTGTACTAACAACACAGAATACTGTAACGTAGAAAGGAGAAATAGGAAAAATATTATTCTAAGTCCAAGTTTTAAGCGTTTTTTTCCAAACAAATACTGACACCAAATCTAAGGCAACGGTTTCATGTTAATTTGCATGTATTCGTCTTATGTGCTCTTTTATATTAACATTGAAGATTTGAAAACTTTAAGGTGTATTGGATAAAAGTTGGTGTGTTCTTTTCTTTGATTAGGGTGGGCCGATCCTGAATGTAGTGCAATATCAGGTCAACCCGTGACAGAGCCGAGGCAAGCCTCTAGGAACTGAAGAAATGTCTTTACGCAGGCATAGAGTCTAAGACGTCGGTACTCCTGAGCGAGTGGAAGGTAATACTCAAGTTTTCTCTTGCGTCGTTCAAAAGAAAAAGCGTTTCGTATTTATTCTCAAAGGGGATTTGGACATCAATAACTTATAAGTTCTCCTTTGTAGAGTCAACAACGACTAGGTCCGGTCTCAAGTCAGTTTCAGCAAGAGAGAGGCGGGAATTTTTTGATAAATTTAAATCCAAGGCTTTCAGGAAAAAGTGTACTAACAACACAGAATACTGTAACGTAGAAAGGAGAAATAGGAAAAATATTATTCTAAGTCCAAGTTTTAAGCGTTTTTTTCCAAACAAATACTGACACCAAATCTAAGGCAACGGTTTCATGTTAATTTGCATGTATTCGTCTTATGTGCTCTTTTATATTAACATTGAAGATTTGAAAACTTTAAGGTGTATTGGATAAAAGTTGGTGTGTTCTTTTCTTTGATTAGGGTGGGCCGATCCTGAATGTAGTGCAATATCAGGTCAACCCGTGACAGAGCCGAGGCAAGCCTCTAGGAACTGAAGAAATGTCTTTACGCAGGCATAGAGTCTAAGACGTCGGTACTCCTGAGCGAGTGGAAGGTAATACTCAAGTTTTCTCTTGCGTCGTTCAAAAGAAAAAGCGTTTCGTATTTATTCTCAAAGGGGATTTGGACATCAATAACTTATAAGTTCTCCTTTGTAGAGTCAACAACGACTAGGTCCGGTCTCAAGTCAGTTTCAGCAAGAGAGAGGCGGGAATTTTTTGATAAATTTAAATCCAAGGCTTTCAGGAAAAAGTGTACTAACAACACAGAATACTGTAACGTAGAAAGGAGAAATAGGAAAAATATTATTCTAAGTCCAAGTTTTAAGCGTTTTTTTCCAAACAAATACTGACACCAAATCTAAGGCAACGGTTTCATGTTAATTTGCATGTATTCGTCTTATGTGCTCTTTTATATTAACATTGAAGATTTGAAAACTTTAAGGTGTATTGGATAAAAGTTGGTGTGTTCTTTTCTTTGATTAGGGTGGGCCGATCCTGAATGTAGTGCAATATCAGGTCAACCCGTGACAGAGCCGAGGCAAGCCTCTAGGAACTGAAGAAATGTCTTTACGCAGGCATAGAGTCTAAGACGTCGGTACTCCTGAGCGAGTGGAAGGTAATACTCAAGTTTTCTCTTGCGTCGTTCAAAAGAAAAGCGTTTCGTATTTATTCTCAAAGGGGATTTGGACATCAATAACTTATAAGTTCTCCTTTGTAGAGTCAACAACGACTAGGTCCGGTCTCAAGTCAGTTTCAGCAAGAGAGAGGCGGGAATTTTTTGATAAATTTAAATCCAAGGCTTTCAGGAAAAAGTGTACTAACAACACAGAATACTGTAACGTAGAAAGGAGAAATAGGAAAAATATTATTCTAAGTCCAAGTTTTAAGCGTTTTTTTCCAAACAAATACTGACACCAAATCTAAGGCAACGGTTTCATGTTAATTTGCATGTATTCGTCTTATGTGCTCTTTTATATTAACATTGAAGATTTGAAAACTTTAAGGTGTATTGGATAAAAGTTGGTGTGTTCTTTTCTTTGATTAGGGTGGGCCGATCCTGAATGTAGTGCAATATCAGGTCAACCCGTGACAGAGCCGAGGCAAGCCTCTAGGAACTGAAGAAATGTCTTTACGCAGGCATAGAGTCTAAGACGTCGGTACTCCTGAGCGAGTGGAAGGTAATACTCAAGTTTTCTCTTGCGTCGTTCAAAAGAAAAAGCGTTTCGTATTTATTCTCAAAGGGGATTTGGACATCAATAACTTATAAGTTCTCCTTTGTAGAGTCAACAACGACTAGGTCCGGTCTCAAGTCAGTTTCAGCAAGAGAGAGGCGGGAATTTTTTGATAAATTTAAATCCAAGGCTTTCAGGAAAAAGTGTACTAACAACACAGAATACTGTAACGTAGAAAGGAGAAATAGGAAAAATATTATTCTAAGTCCAAGTTTTAAGCGTTTTTTTCCAAACAAATACTGACACCAAATCTAAGGCAACGGTTTCATGTTAATTTGCATGTATTCGTCTTATGTGCTCTTTTATATTAACATTGAAGATTTGAAAACTTTAAGGTGTATTGGATAAAAGTTGGTGTGTTCTTTTCTTTGATTAGGGTGGGCCGATCCTGAATGTAGTGCAATATCAGGTCAACCCGTGACAGAGCCGAGGCAAGCCTCTAGGAACTGAAGAAATGTCTTTACGCAGGCATAGAGTCTAAGACGTCGGTACTCCTGAGCGAGTGGAAGGTAATACTCAAGTTTTCTCTTGCGTCGTTCAAAAGAAAAAGCGTTTCGTATTTATTCTCAAAGGGGATTTGGACATCAATAACTTATAAGTTCTCCTTTGTAGAGTCAACAACGACTAGGTCCGGTCTCAAGTCAGTTTCAGCAAGAGAGAGGCGGGAATTTTTTGATAAATTTAAATCCAAGGCTTTCAGGAAAAAGTGTACTAACAACACAGAATACTGTAACGTAGAAAGGAGAAATAGGAAAAATATTATTCTAAGTCCAAGTTTTAAGCGTTTTTTTCCAAACAAATACTGACACCAAATCTAAGGCAACGGTTTCATGTTAATTTGCATGTATTCGTCTTATGTGCTCTTTTATATTAACATTGAAGATTTGAAAACTTTAAGGTGTATTGGATAAAAGTTGGTGTGTTCTTTTCTTTGATTAGGGTGGGCCGATCCTGAATGTAGTGCAATATCAGGTCAACCCGTGACAGAGCCGAGGCAAGCCTCTAGGAACTGAAGAAATGCCTTTACGCAGGCATAGAGTCTAAGACGTCGGTACTCCTGAGCGAGTCTAAGGTAATACTCAAGTTTTCTCTTGCGTCGTTCAAAAGAAAAAGCGTTTCGTATATATTCTCAAAGGGGATTTGGACATCAATAACTTATAAGTTCTCCTTTGTAGAGTCAACAACGACTAGGTCCGGTCTCAAGTCAGTTTCAGCAAGAGAGAGGCGGGAATTTTTTGAAAAATTTAAATCCAAGGCTTTCAGGAAAAAGTGTACTAACAACACAGAATACTGTAACGTAGAAAGGAGAAATAGGAAAAATATTATTCTAAGTCCAAGTTTTAAGCGTTTTTTTCCAAACAAATACTGACACCAAATCTAAGGCAACCGTTTCATGTTAATTTGCATGTATTCGTCTTATGTGCTCTTTTATATTAACATTGAAGATTTGAAAACTTTAAGGTGTATTGGATAAAAGTTGGTGTGTTCTTTTCTTTGATTAGGGTGGGCCGATCCTGAATGTAGTGCAATATCAGGTCAACCCGTGACAGAGCCGAGGCAAGCCTCTAGGAACTGAAGAAATGTCTTTACGCAGGCATAGAGTCTAAGACGTCGGTACTCCTGAGCGAGTGGAAGGTAATACTCAAGTTTTCTCTTGCGTCGTTCAAAAGAAAAAGCGTTTCGTATTTATTCTCAAAGGGGATTTGGACATCAATAACTTATAAGTTCTCCTTTGTAGAGTCAACAACGACTAGGTCCGGTCTCAAGTCAGTTTCAGCAAGAGAGAGGCGGGAATTTTTTGATAAATTTAAATCCAAGGCTTTCAGGAAAAAGTGTACTAACAACACAGAATACTGTAACGTAGAAAGGAGAAATAGGAAAAATATTATTCTAAGTCCAAGTTTTAAGCGTTTTTTTCCAAAACAAATACTGACACCAAATCTAAGGCAACGGTTTCATGTTAATTTGCATGTATTCGTCTTATGTGCTCTTTTATATTAACATTGAAGATTTGAAAACTTTAAGGTGTATTGGATAAAAGTTGGTGTGTTCTTTTCTTTGATTAGGGTGGGCCGATCCTGAATGTAGTGCAATATCAGGTCAACCCGTGACAGAGCCGAGGCAAGCCTCTAGGAACTGAAGAAATGTCTTTACGCAGGCATAGAGTCTAAGACGTCGGTACTCCTGAGCGAGTGGAAGGTAATACTCAAGTTTTCTCTTGCGTCGTTCAAAAGAAAAAGCGTTTCGTATTTATTCTCAAAGGGGATTTGGACATCAATAACTTATAAGTTCTCCTTTGTAGAGTCAACAACGACTAGGTCCGGTCTCAAGTCAGTTTCAGCAAGAGAGAGGCGGGAATTTTTTGATAAATTTAAATCCAAGGCTTTCAGGAAAAAGTGTACTAACAACACAGAATACTGTAACGTAGAAAGGAGAAATAGGAAAAATATTATTCTAAGTCCAAGTTTTAAGCGTTTTTTTCCAAACAAATACTGACACCAAATCTAAGGCAACGGTTTCATGTTAATTTGCATGTATTCGTCTTATGTGCTCTTTTATATTAACATTGAAGATTTGAAAACTTTAAGGTGTATTGGATAAAAGTTGGTGTGTTCTTTTCTTTGATTAGGGTGGGCCGATCCTGAATGTAGTGCAATATCAGGTCAACCCGTGACAGAGCCGAGGCAAGCCTCTAGGAACTGAAGAAATGTCTTTACGCAGGCATAGAGTCTAAGACGTCGGTACTCCTGAGCGAGTGGAAGGTAATACTCAAGTTTTCTCTTGCGTCGTTCAAAAGAAAAAGCGTTTCGTATTTATTCTCAAAGGGGATTTGGACATCAATAACTTATAAGTTCTCCTTTGTAGAGTCAACAACGACTAGGTCCGGTCTCAAGTCAGTTTCAGCAAGAGAGAGGCGGGAATTTTTTGATAAATTTAAATCCAAGGCTTTCAGGAAAAAGTGTACTAACAACACAGAATACTGTAACGTAGAAAGGAGAAATAGGAAAAATATTATTCTAAGTCCAAGTTTTAAGCGTTTTTTTCCAAACAAATACTGACACCAAATCTAAGGCAACGGTTTCATGTTAATTTGCATGTATTCGTCTTATGTGCTCTTTTATATTAACATTGAAGATTTGAAAACTTTAAGGTGTATTGGATAAAAGTTGGTGTGTTCTTTTCTTTGATTAGGGTGGGCCGATCCTGAATGTAGTGCAATATCAGGTCAACCCGTGACAGAGCCGAGGCAAGCCTCTAGGAACTGAAGAAATGCCTTTACGCAGGCATAGAGTCTAAGACGTCGGTACTCCTGAGCGAGTCTAAGGTAATACTCAAGTTTTCTCTTGCGTCGTTCAAAAGAAAAAGCGTTTCGTATATATTCTCAAAGGGGATTTGGACATCAATAACTTATAAGTTCTCCTTTGTAGAGTCAACAACGACTAGGTCCGGTCTCAAGTCAGTTTCAGCAAGAGAGAGGCGGGAATTTTTTGAAAAATTTAAATCCAAGGCTTTCAGGAAAAAGTGTACTAACAACACAGAATACTGTAACGTAGAAAGGAGAAATAGGAAAAATATTATTCTAAGTCCAAGTTTTAAGCGTTTTTTTCCAAACAAATACTGACACCAAATCTAAGGCAACGGTTTCATGTTAATTTGCATGTATTCGTCTTATGTGCTCTTTTATATTAACATTGAAGATTTGAAAACTTTAAGGTGTATTGGATAAAAGTTGGTGTGTTCTTTTCTTTGATTAGGGTGGGCCGATCCTGAATGTAGTGCAATATCAGGTCAACCCGTGACAGAGCCGAGGCAAGCCTCTAGGAACTGAAGAAATGTCTTTACGCAGGCATAGAGTCTAAGACGTCGGTACTCCTGAGCGAGTGGAAGGTAATACTCAAGTTTTCTCTTGCGTCGTTCAAAAGAAAAAGCGTTTCGTATTTATTCTCAAAGGGGATTTGGACATCAATAACTTATAAGTTCTCCTTTGTAGAGTCAACAACGACTAGGTCCGGTCTCAAGTCAGTTTCAGCAAGAGAGAGGCGGGAATTTTTTGATAAATTTAAATCCAAGGCTTTCAGGAAAAAGTGTACTAACAACACAGAATACTGTAACGTAGAAAGGAGAAATAGGAAAAATATTATTCTAAGTCCAAGTTTTAAGCGTTTTTTTCCAAACAAATACTGACACCAAATCTAAGGCAACGGTTTCATGTTAATTTGCATGTATTCGTCTTATGTGCTCTTTTATATTAACATTGAAGATTTGAAAACTTTAAGGTGTATTGGATAAAAGTTGGTGTGTTCTTTTCTTTGATTAGGGTGGGCCGATCCTGAATGTAGTGCAATATCAGGTCAACCCGTGACAGAGCCGAGGCAAGCCTCTAGGAACTGAAGAAATGTCTTTACGCAGGCATAGAGTCTAAGACGTCGGTACTCCTGAGCGAGTGGAAGGTAATACTCAAGTTTTCTCTTGCGTCGTTCAAAAGAAAAAGCGTTTCGTATTTATTCTCAAAGGGGATTTGGACATCAATAACTTATAAGTTCTCCTTTGTAGAGTCAACAACGACTAGGTCCGGTCTCAAGTCAGTTTCAGCAAGAGAGAGGCGGGAATTTTTTGATAAATTTAAATCCAAGGCTTTCAGGAAAAAGTGTACTAACAACACAGAATACTGTAACGTAGAAAGGAGAAATAGGAAAAATATTATTCTAAGTCCAAGTTTTAAGCGTTTTTTTCCAAACAAATACTGACACCAAATCTAAGGCAACGGTTTCATGTTAATTTGCATGTATTCGTCTTATGTGCTCTTTTATATTAACATTGAAGATTTGAAAACTTTAAGGTGTATTGGATAAAAGTTGGTGTGTTCTTTTCTTTGATTAGGGTGGGCCGATCCTGAATGTAGTGCAATATCAGGTCAACCCGTGACAGAGCCGAGGCAAGCCTCTAGGAACTGAAGAAATGCCTTTACGCAGGCATAGAGTCTAAGACGTCGGTACTCCTGAGCGAGTCTAAGGTAATACTCAAGTTTTCTCTTGCGTCGTTCAAAAGAAAAAGCGTTTCGTATATATTCTCAAAGGGGATTTGGTTGGTTGGTTGGTTGTTGGATTTTATTGGCGCAAGGGCCAGGCTTGGCCAAAGAGCGCCAGACAAAGAACTATCAGCCACAGATTTTGAAAAACGTTGAAAATGATCAAGAACAGACAGGCCCGGTAAAAGCCGAAAAAGAGCATGATGAAAGCTGTGAAGACAAGGTAGTTAAGTAGGTTATAAGAAAAATTTAGTAATGCACTATTATAATTATAACTTCCTTTTTTTTTTTTTTTTTTTTTTTTTTTTTTTTGTTTTAAACACAACTACACAAAGGATGAGTCACTCCCCTCCCCCCCACACTCCTCTGCAAAGCTGGCAGAGGGCGGGGACGAACTGTCACTCTCTTCCCCCCATGGTCCTCTGCAATGTTGTTTGAGGCTGGGGACGAACTGTCACTCTCCTCCCCCCTATGTTCCTCTATAATGTTGGGTGAGGGTGGGGACCGCGCTGAGTCCGAGGCAGCTGCAAAGTCGGCCATGATGGCCGCGACATGTGGATGGACACTGCACACCTTAGAGGATTGAGGGCCGGCTCTCCAGCACGTGCAGGCCTTCCGCCGGGAACTGGAAGAGTCGGTCGTCTTCAAAAGAGAAGGCGCAGACTCAGCTGGTCGAATAAGCCGGAGCTCGGTGAAATCCACCTGTGTCGCTTGTTCAACTGTAGATCGCTTGGCAAGTGCGGCGAGAGCTACAGGGCGCGGAACAAAAGGCTGCACGGGTTGTGGCTGAGACTTAACAACTGCGGCAAAAGTACGCTGTCGGGTGGTGGGTATACCCAACTTGGCCTTGGCAGCAGGGTACGAGAGGCCCTCCAGGGTCTTGAGGCGCTGGATAGCCATCTCGTCCTTCCATTTCATACAGTTGCGGGAGTAAGCTGCATGGGCCTCACCACAGTTAACACAGCAGGCCGCAGAAGTGCAACCGTCCCCGTCATGTTCACTGGAGCCACAATTAGCGCAACGAGCGGAACTCTTACAGAAACGTTGTGAATGCCCGTACCTCTGGCATCTGAAACAGCGCAGAGGACTGGGAATGTACGGGCGAACTCCACAGACCAAGTAGCCAGCCTTGATTTCGGTTGGAACTTTCGGGGAGTTAAAAGTCAAGATCACATTTTTAGACTTAATCAAAGAACCATCGCGCCGAAACATCATACGGCGTGCAGCAATAACACCTTGATCTGCAAGTTCAGTCACCAATTCTTCTTCACTGCATGGCAAGAGATCAAACTCCGAAATAACACCCCGAGAGGTGTTAAGAAACGGGTGAGGTGTCACTTTGACAGGAATGCCTTGAAGACTAGTGAGGTGCAGAAAAGTGTTACTCTGAGAAACACTGCAAGTTTGGACAAGCAGGTCCCCAGAGCGAAGCTTCCTCACAGACTTCAAAGGGCCAACTGCAGCGTCCAAAGCTTTAGAAATGAAGAATGGAGATCTGGTGGACAGTCTCTCATTCGGATCGATGGATTCCACAACTAAGTATGTAGCATGCGTATTCACAACAATCGAGGGGAGACGACGCTTCGGAGCGACTGGTACAGCTGCCGAAGAAGAGGTTCCACATTCTTGGTCCAGATCATGATCTAAAGATCTTTTAAGGGTATGAGACTTGGTAGGTTGAGAAGACGAAGGAGAGTCGTTGTCAACGATCATTTGCTCAGGTGACTTGAATTTGGAGCGTTTGTTTTTGGGTTTACCCATGAAAAAAGGAGAAGAATTCGTCTGCAGACTACTCCACCCACCACCGAGCCCTACAAGGGAGAACTGGAGGTCTGCAAGCCAAGAAAATGACGCTGGACACAGTTCTGGAGCTTATACGTTGCAGATATAGTCCGTTGGCTGTGATCACACGCACTCGGCGGACACTTCGGCCTCCGGGTACCGTCATGCCAACGTCTTTGGCATGATCCCACAGCCCCCGGGCTCACCCTGCCGTGCTATACGACAAAAAAGCCGCTAAAGCCCTGCACACAACTTGGTACAAGACTTCTGACTAGAGGTGGGTTAGTCTCTAGCCTCCCGTTTACAGCGAAGCCGGGGTCGAAGAGGAGTGTTGGTACACAGGAGGCACTTATCCGGTCTCCTGCGACCTCAGCCGCCAGACATCCCATTTCCGCCTCACGGGTCTCCGCACGCGGCAAACATGCAGGTAGGTCTAGCACCCAAACCAGCTAAAAGGAAAAAAAGAAATCTAAAGAAGACAAATCCTGGAAGGGAACCTAAACGGAATCTCAGCAACCTACGAACTGAGCGGTTAATATAAATCAGTTAGTGGTGGAGGGCAACAAAACCACAAGACCGGGGTGTTAGTACATAACGTGGTAGCGATTAGGTAGAGAATACTACACAGGCAACTAGCCAGTGGAGAAAATAAATAAAAAACGAAAAAGCGAGACACAAGACCAGCTCGGGAACGTGGGGCCGCGACTCCCCAACAGCTGGATGAACAGCCGTCCCTGCAAACACCAACAGCAAAGCGGTGGCATGACATCGGATGTTGACCAGTCACAAGGTCAGCTCGGGCCGTGGGGGCGCCGCTCCCCAAATAACTGGAAAACCAGTTATCCCCGTGCGGGGAAGGGGTTTGGACATCAATAACTTATAAGTTCTCCTTTGTAGAGTCAACAACGACTAGGTCCGGTCTCAAGTCAGTTTCAGCAAGAGAGAGGCGGGAATTTTTTGATAAATTTAAATCCAAGGCTTTCAGGAAAAAGTGTACTAACAACACAGAATACTGTAACGTAGAAAGGAGAAATAGGAAAAATATTATTCTAAGTCCAAGTTTTAAGCGTTTTTTTCCAAACAAATACTGACACCAAATCTAAGGCAACGGTTTCATGTTAATTTGCATGTATTCGTCTTATGTGCTCTTTTATATTAACATTGAAGATTTGAAAACTTTAAGGTGTATTGGATAAAAGTTGGTGTGTTCTTTTCTTTGATTAGGGTGGGCCGATCCTGAATGTAGTGCAATATCAGGTCAACCCGTGACAGAGCCGAGGCAAGCCTCTAGGAACTGAAGAAATGTCTTTACGCAGGCATAGAGTCTAAGACGTCGGTACTCCTGAGCGAGTGGAAGGTAATACTCAAGTTTTCTCTTGCGTCGTTCAAAAGAAAAAGCGTTTCGTATTTATTCTCAAAGGGGATTTGGACATCAATAACTTATAAGTTCTCCTTTGTAGAGTCAACAACGACTAGGTCCGGTCTCAAGTCAGTTTCAGCAAGAGAGAGGCGGGAATTTTTTGATAAATTTAAATCCAAGGCTTTCAGGAAAAAGTGTACTAACAACACAGAATACTGTAACGTAGAAAGGAGAAATAGGAAAAATATTATTCTAAGTCCAAGTTTTAAGCGTTTTTTTTCAAACAAATACTGACACCAAATCTAAGGCAACGGTTTCATGTTAATTTGCATGTATTCGTCTTATGTGCTCTTTTATATTAACATTGAAGATTTGAAAACTTTAAGGTGTATTGGATAAAAGTTGGTGTGTTCTTTTCTTTGATTAGGGTGGGCCGATCCTGAATGTAGTGCAATATCAGGTCAACCCGTGACAGAGCCGAGGCAAGCCTCTAGGAACTGAAGAAATGTCTTTACGCAGGCATAGAGTCTAAGACGTCGGTACTCCTGAGCGAGTGGAAGGTAATACTCAAGTTTTCTCTTGCGTCGTTCAAAAGAAAAAGCGTTTCGTATTTATTCTCAAAGGGGATTTGGACATCAATAACTTATAAGTTCTCCTTTGTAGAGTCAACAACGACTAGGTCCGGTCTCAAGTCAGTTTCAGCAAGAGAGAGGCGGGAATTTTTTGATAAATTTAAATCCAAGGCTTTCAGGAAAAAGTGTACTAACAACACAGAATACTGTAACGTAGAAAGGAGAAATAGGAAAAATATTATTCTAAGTCCAAGTTTTAAGCGTTTTTTTCCAAACAAATACTGACACCAAATCTAAGGCAACGGTTTCATGTTAATTTGCATGTATTCGTCTTATGTGCTCTTTTATATTAACATTGAAGATTTGAAAACTTTAAGGTGTATTGGATAAAAGTTGGTGTGTTCTTTTCTTTGATTAGGGTGGGCCGATCCTGAATGTAGTGCAATATCAGGTCAACCCGTGACAGAGCCGAGGCAAGCCTCTAGGAACTGAAGAAATGTCTTTACGCAGGCATAGAGTCTAAGACGTCGGTACTCCTGAGCGAGTGGAAGGTAATACTCAAGTTTTCTCTTGCGTCGTTCAAAAGAAAAAGCGTTTCGTATTTATTCTCAAAGGGGATTTGGACATCAATAACTTATAAGTTCTCCTTTGTAGAGTCAACAACGACTAGGTCCGGTCTCAAGTCAGTTTCAGCAAGAGAGAGGCGGGAATTTTTTGATAAATTTAAATCCAAGGCTTTCAGGAAAAAGTGTACTAACAACACAGAATACTGTAACGTAGAAAGGAGAAATAGGAAAAATATTATTCTAAGTCCAAGTTTTAAGCGTTTTTTTCCAAACAAATACTGACACCAAATCTAAGGCAACGGTTTCATGTTAATTTGCATGTATTCGTCTTATGTGCTCTTTTATATTAACATTGAAGATTTGAAAACTTTAAGGTGTATTGGATAAAAGTTGGTGTGTTCTTTTCTTTGATTAGGGTGGGCCGATCCTGAATGTAGTGCAATATCAGGTCAACCCGTGACAGAGCCGAGGCAAGCCCCTAGGAACTCCGTCGCATTACAAAAATTCGTTTAATATCGTGACCCACAGTGTGAGTCATACCAGATATTAAGCTGATAAGAACAGAGGTCTCAGTAATATTTCAGCGTGCATCTCCTAAATAGACAGCATATACAGCTTGTTTCATATAGGGAGCGACAGCTTGTGTAACATCATCGATCTCTGTTGAGACTCTGTCTGGATGACGTCGTAACCCTTGAGATGCACAATTGAGGTTCCGGGTTAGGGTTCCCCGTTGACACATGCCAAGAGCCTCGACTACACCGTCTCGTCTCCGCGCGAAAAAAAAAAAAAAAAAAAAAAAAAGGGCACACACACACACACACACACACACACACACATATTTAGCCAGACCTGTCCGACTCAGTGCTGTGAGTGGAAGGCTGGTTGTCCGCTAGAGCAAAAGCGGCTTCTGCTGTCAGCGGGGTGACATACCCTTCCTGCAGGCTTTGGCTTACGTATCTTATTAGGCTGATGGATTTCTGCCAGTCAGTCAGTAGGCTGTTAAGGTCCTCTCTGGGTAGCTTCAAAAGCATAGCAACAATGTCCCCAGCATGTTCAGGCGCAAGCTTGTGTACCATCGGGAATATGGCTTCCGATACTTCTTGCTCTTCCTGTGCTTTTGCGCGGGTGTTGGGGGAGGAACTGACTGTGGAGATGTTTACTTCTCTGTCTGGGTCCATCAGTTTTTCAATTCCTTCAACGATACGTAAGCCTATTGGATTTTTGCTTTTGCTCTGCGGTACCGTCTTCTGTGCATCCGTCGGATGTGAAGGTTCTCTCCGACGAGCCGGCTGACCAAGACAATGTGTGTTTCCATGAGCTTGACTGCGCCTGTGTTTCTTTTTGCGCTGTCGTATCTGTTCATGGTCCCTGATAACTTGCGATCCCCTAATGAATGGTGGTGATAGAGGGAGATCAGAGGTACCATGCTGCATATCTCTCTGTATAGTGGATGAATTGCCTTGCACATTATGTTCGTGGATGGTTGGTTGTGCTCGAACATCTGTGTTGGGATGCACATTGACTGCCTCTGCAGTAACTGGTGGACTTACAGTCGCTTGTGCAACCTGTGCGGCATTCTCTGAAGTTTCCACGCTTTCTTCTTGGCCGATGGTGGGTGCATCAGGAGGTCTGAGTTGTTGGGCACGCGGGACCGAGTTAAGCCAGTCAATATACTGGTCTCGGGTTGCGTCGAGGACATCCCTGATGCAAAGCTTTTTCATTAACTTCAGGTACTTCCTCGAGCACAACTTCCGCAGGACTTTGTCATTTTCGGGGTCCCACGTGCCTAAGGTGCCAACAATCACAGCGTCGATTATGACGTGGTCATAAGTTTGCCGGAGAGAGTTCGCAACCTCTTCATATTTCGCCTTTTTAAGTTCTCTGGTACTTTTGAAGGCTTGACCTCTGTTGTCATAAGGGACAGCAATGTCCAGTATTATTGCTGTGTTTCCTTTGGTGATGACTAAGTCTGGCCGGCCCACAGAGCCATGGACTTGCTGATCTTCTGCAAGAATCGCATAATCCCTTGCAGCCGCCTTTTTGATGCGCTCAACAATGCGGTTGTGTTTGTCCCTACGTTGCGTAAAAAAGCGGGGACAGTGACACAGAACATGCGCAGTTGTTTCAGTGTGGTACCCACACACTCGACATCTTCTATCATTCTCTGCTAGAAACGGTTTGTTGCCGTTTAAGGGAAGGAGATTCAGTCGGGCTTTATGTACAAACCTCCAATCCTTAAACTGCATATAGTCTCCAGTGAAGATGAAGTGTGTACTCACGCTGTCTAAGGAGGCACACTCGATGGCTTTTCCTTGGCTTCTCAGGTTAAGCATAGCTTCCGCTCTCTCCGTGCGGATCTCATTCCTAATATGCTTAACCACAAGGTTCCTTTTATGTGATGGTGTCTCGGTTTCTCGGATCTTAATCGAGGGGAGAGGGAACCCGCAGAAATTCCAAGTAGCCTTGAGTCTGGATGACGCTTTTCTGGCTGCAGCCCAGATTGAGGTCCCCCGATTGGTTGAGGTCTGGTATTCCTCACCACCTCTCCCAGACAAGAAGTCCTCGACATCTGAGTTCTCCGGAACATGGCCAATTCTCTGCTGAACTGTTTCTTTCAGGCGTTCCTCGGCAGCCTCCCTCAAGGTCAGGTCTTTGGTGGAGAGTAATTTGAAGGCTGCGTCGATTGTGAATATGTCTGAATCAGGAGCAGCTTCCGGTATCCCGACACATCCATATCGTGAGGAACCATATAGATAATGGCTAGACGCTTCCTGGGGAGGCTCAAGATCTTCTTAAATTCAGGCCTAAGGATGTTGTCTAGTTGAGCCCAGTCCCCCTTTCTTAACTGCTGAGTTCTCATGGCGTGCTGGAGCGCAGGATAAAAACGTTCTCACCGCATCCAGCTTCTGCCATGGGGCCAGTTGGGAATTTGTCACTTTTAGGCCAAATTCAGCAAAGTCTTTTATGGATGAGTTGAAGCTCTCGAAGAAAAGGCCTATCGGCTTGCCAAGGAATGAATTAGAGTCTCCCTCACTTAGGAAGGGAATGGGATTGCCTGATATGGAGATCTGCGTTTCCCTTACCCCAACCGGTGGGTGACCGCTGATATGCAACGTTTTGCACTTGCTTGGATTTAGCCGCAACGATATTTTCTCGAGAAGATGACTTGTTCTGCTTGTTAATTCCTCTAGCTCTTCTTTGGAATGAGCAATTAACACAAGGTCGTCGGCATATGCAAGGATTTTGTAGTCTGCGTGGGATCCCTGGATGTCTTCAATGATTGGATTCACTGCTATATTAAATAGCAGTCCACTGAGTGGGCAGCCTTGCTTAACTCCCGATTTTATGATGATTTCATCCGAGATGCCAGCATCCGTAAGAATTCTGGTGGTAGAATCTTTGTATATGTCAGCAAGGAAGTTTGTTAGGCCCGGGCTCACTCCAATGGCCTCCAGCCCTTTTTTTAGTGCCGAGTGTGGGACTGAGCCGAATGCATTCGCAACGTCCAGGAATGCGAACAACACTTCCTGCTTCTTTGTTCTTGCTTGCTTAATGAGGTCTTGTACAACATAGTTGTGCTCAAGGACGCCATCATAGGGCATAAATCCCTTTTAGCATCCCGAAACGCAGCTATTTGAGTTGATCCAAGTTGTTAGCTGACCTGCTAAGCATTTTGCTAACAGTTTATAGATTGTGTTGGAAAGAGCGATTGGCCTCCAGTTCCTGAGGTCACTGGGATCTCCTTCCTTAGGCAGCAATATCGTTGTGGATTTCTTCCAGGCTGATGGAATTCGCCCGAATCCTAGGCAAGTGTTCAGCGTCGCGGTGAGAACCTCTGCATCCGGGTCGACTTTCTTCCAATGATTGTAAGTGATTCTGTCAGGCCCCGGGGCAGTGTTCTCCATCCTGAAGAGTTTTGCTCGGACATCCAATTGAGTAAAGGGGGATAACTCCAGACTAGGTCTGTTCTCAGGTGGAGGAGAATAAAGAGACTCGTCCAGTGGAGTTTCCGCCCAGGCATCCCGATAATATGCATATGTCTCTTCTTTGGAAGCTGCACACCTATCTGCATTTGTGCCTAGTAATAGCCGGATAGTTTTTGGCCTATTCTTTTTATATGATCTCTGGATTTCTCGAGGATCATTTACATTAATTTCCTTTTTATTTGAGGAAAATTGTTCCTGGACAACAGGCGGGAGGTTCACTTCACCCCTCACAAACTCAGTCATCTCCTGCAGAGTATCCTCAAAGTCCCGCCACCTCAGGTCAGACGGCTCACCCTCTGCAAAATTTTGGATTCTCTGCAGAAACCGAACCGCCAGTCTAGGGCGACTATCACAGTGGATTAGCTCTGCTTCATCCTGTCTTCTGTGAGGGGGCAGATTTGCTACTTCAGGAGGGATGGTTCTTGAAGAGTCTCCTGTAAGGCTTGATCTTAATGGCGCCTCGACAGCCGGCATTGCTGGCTCATTTGGGTGAACAGTGTCATTTGTTCCTTCACTTTGCCGCAGTTCTTGTGTGACCGTGGAGTTTCTGTTCTCCGTTCTTATGCAACTCGAGCCTGCTCTTTGCACTATGCGGGTGTTCTGCCCTCCGTTTCTCCTATGTTGCCGGGTGTTTGGACTGGGTAACTGCACGCCTCTATCCCTAGCAGCCAATTGGGTTCTTTTGTGGGATAGCGAGTGGTTGTGTAGACCAAGCGAAGTGGTGCAGTTGAAATTGCATTTAACACATGAAAAGCTCCCTGGTTGTGCAGGAGGAGCGACAATTCTGGACTGCCTGAAGCAGGCATGAGCACTTGGTCTGTCTGAAAGGCGGCACTTGCAGATGCTACACCAATATACTGTGCTTGGTGTGCCTTTTCCGTGTCCTCTAAGGATATGCCTCCTTAGATTGTTTCTGAGTACACTCCATGATTGGTTTGTGTACGACAGATCGCATCCTGGCTCCTTACAGGTGATTGTTGAGGGAACAGGGAAGACGAAGTGCAAGGTGGCACCTATCCGATGTGGCGACTGTTCCAAGAGGTCATCCCATATCCACTGCTCCATTGAGTTCTCTCTTCCCTGGGCATTTATAATCCGGTTGGGTTGGTTTTCTGGATTGGTACTTCCTTCATGGTGCAGACCCTCAAGGTCAGGCTCTGGGCTTAAAATGAGGGTGTCTGCTTCCACACAAGGAATAGCTGCTGCATGCGTTGACGATTCCTGGGGAATCCTTGTCTCCGCATCTGCTTTCTCTGTTCCTGCCGCTTGTGGGGACTTTGCTGTATTAGGTATACTGTCGCATTGTCCTTCCACTTTCTCGCCTGCATGGGTGGAATTCCCTGGTGACCTGGGATTTTGTTCTGGCATTTCTGCCAAGCAGTGTAATTGTTCATTTTCTGCTTTCTCACCTGTATTTTCTGTACCACTCAAATGGGAGTCTTCAGAGTTGAGGTGGTTGGTGCTTAGAAGGACTCCTTTTGAGGTTGGAGAGTTGGAGTCAGGTTCTTTACTTGTGTCTGGGTACATGACTTTGACTGAATCAGTTGTTATATATTCTGTCAATTTCTCTTGGTCACGTACATTCTCACCTGTATGACCAAGTTTTCCGTTTGCAATTGGCTCAGTGTTTAAATTTTCTATAAGTCCAAAACCCTCAGTTTGCTTTCCTGGAGTCTGAGGTGCCCGGGGCGAAAGCTCGCTTTGGGATTGGGTCCTTGAGAATTCTGCGGTAATATTTTGGAAGGAAAATCCCTTTACTACCGGAATAGATAGGCCAGGGAGTTTCCAAAATAACAGTGGCCAGTCTTTGTGACATCGTTGGTTTGGAGGAAGATAAGTCCACTAGTGGCAAGTTGGCATTCTGGTTCTGTCTTGGGGAATTTTTCCCTGTCTCTATGTTTGTTGTTTCTCCCACTTGGGGTTCAGCGGGTTCCAACACAGGACTTGTTGAGGTCACTGAAGACCCAGCTAGATTCGATAGAGACAGCCTTTGTTTCCCTTTCAAAATGTTTGTGACAGAGTCAGGAATGACCTGAAAGATGTCTTTATTGTCATACCCATGCACTTTTTTTCCTGTGGGTAATTAGGGCATTTTTCGTCGAGAACTGCTCTGCACAAGTGGGACACAGGTAGCTCACTCCAGGGCGGGGTCCTCCAGAGCTGATGATCATTCCTGTCTTTTTGAGGCATTCATGGCTACTTGGGTTGGTTTCAATGCACTGTTGACACATTGAGCACCACGATACCATGCTTGTTACCTCTACTTTGTGGCAGGAATTCAGGTGTGTTTTTAATGCATTTACCGTTGCTGGCCAACGGTTTGACTGAATTTCAGCTGAACAAGCCCCTTCAGTACATGAAACTGAGGCAATGCGTGGGTAAATCATGTGGAGCACTGATCCCGCACGGCATGCCTTTGTATTGCCTGGAATATCATCCCAGCTAAGTATCTCAAGGATCGGGGAGGATGGATTAACTGAGCTTCCTTTCTGTTTATTCCTCCTGTTGACCCCATTCCTTAGGAACCTGGGTGAGGGATCAGCATCTAGATGCAACACGGCAGACCCTGTGTTCAATTTGGCACTAGCGGGGGAGCTTAATTGGATGGGCTTCTTTGCTTTTAGTAGATTAGCCATTCTTCTTTCAAAGTTTGTCAGCGCTTTAGTTTACTCCTAGTTTAGGCTCGTGGAAATAGTGTTTCTTTTGTATCCGTTCTATCGGTCAATATTGATCGATGGCAGGCCCCCACAGAGGGTGAACAGCGACTTTATGCTCGTGAGTTAAAATTAATTTTAAGGTATGAAGGGTGGGACCTAAGGGACGCTTCAGTGCAAACTTCATTCTACTTCGCAGCATAGAAGGGGATTGTGCATTAGTGAGAGACAGGTTCTCAAGTTAACGAGAAGTGCAGCCGCTCACTACTGAAAAAAAAAGAAATTGCCTCCTTGCACCCAAGGGCGACGAAAAATAGCACAAAAAGATAGAAAAAATAAATTAATAGAAATAAACAAATAACTCCATAAATTATTAAAAATAAAGTGGCTGACAGGGTGTTACAAGGGAAGTTCATGGCTCCCATGAACAGTGCAGTCCTTGTACCACTTGGGACGAGAGACAGCTAATTCCATCGATTAAAAGTAGTAAAGACGGTGGAATTAGGGGTCAAGCAATTTTAGGTCTGCCCAGTTGACATCCGCACACCGCACGGCACCAAAGGTTTCCATTTCAGAGTCAATGGAAGAATTTGGGCCACGCGGCGCACCAATCGCCCCATGAGCAGTGTGCAGACGCACATACCTAAAAAGGCAGGAGAAAAGGGAAATGGATCATGTGAAGATGCAGGCATTTCACATGGTCCAGGGAGATGGGAGAAGAAACAGAGTTTGAGAGTAGCATCGCTGCTTTTCGATTGAAGTCTGCACCTAGCCGTCCGTGCTGAAAAAGAAGGCGGTGAAATACATGTGATCCCACAGAACCCGCAACTCACGCACACAGGGCAACCGAAGGTCACCGCGACCTCTCCTGAAGGCTCAGTAGGTAAGATGTTCTGGACTCTATACTATTGTCAGCTGCAGTCATTCTGGGCGGCAGAAGTTGATTTCCAGGACCGCAGGCGGGAAAAGTAGTCGTCCAGGACTGTAGACTGCCATCAGGGGACGTCGCTATTCAACGTCGCTCAATCCTCCGGGGGCCTTGTCGGAGTCTCACTCCATACTTGAGTTCATCCTAGGAGGAGCAGTATGGAGACACGATCATTTGAAGAGCCAGGATGCCGGACGAGTCGTATACCGATGATCGAGGGCGGCGGACGAGTCGAGCACTAGGAGTTCCGAGTCGAACCCTGTAGATCGAGGCAGGCGGTCGAGTCGAGCACGTCAAGCAGGCGGACGAGTCGATCACCGAGGATCCAGGCAGGCGGACGAGTCGAGCTCCGAGGATCCAGGCAGGCAGACGAGTCGAGCCCTGAAGATCTAGGCAGGCGGTCGAGCACCGAAGATCAAGGCAGGTGGACGGGTCGAGCACCGAGGATCCAGGCAGGCGGACGAGTCGAGCACCGAGGACCCAGGTAGGCAGACGAGTCGAGCACCGAGGATCCAGGCAGGCAAGTCGAGCACCGAAGATCTAGCAGGCGGACGAGTCGAGCACAGAAGATCCAGGCAGGCGGACGAGTCGAGCACAGAAGATCCAGGCAGGCGGACGAGTCGAGCTCCGAAGATCCAGGCAGGCGGACGAGTCGAGCACAGATGATCCAGTCAGGTAGGCGGACGAGTCGAGCACAGCTGATCCAGGAAGATTCTCATCAGCTTAATCGACTCACGATTAAGCTGATAAGAACAGAGGTCTCAGTAATATTTCAGCGTGCATCTCCTAAATAGACAGCATATAGCTTGTTTCATATAGGGAGCGACAGCTTGTGTAACATCATCGATCTCTGTTGAGACTCTGTCTGGATGACGTCGTAACCCTTGAGATGCACAATTGAGGTTCCGGGTTAGGGTTCCCCGTTAAAACATGCCAAGAGCCTCGACTACACCGTCTCGTCTCCGCGCGGGAAAAAAAAAAAAAAAAAAAAAAAAGGGCACACACACACACACACACACACACGCGCATTTAGCCAGACCTGTCCGACTCAGTGCTGTGAGTGGAAGGCTGGTTGTCCGCTAGAGCAAAAGCGGCTTCTGCTGTCAGCGGGGTGACATACCCTTCCTGCAGGCTTTGGTTTACGTATCGTATTAGGCTGATGGATTTCTGCCAGTCAGTCAGTAGGCTGTTAAGGTCCTCTCTGGGTAGCTTCAAAAGCATTGCAACAATGTCCCCAGCATGTTCAGGCGCAAGCTTGTGTACCATCGGGAATATGGCTTCCGATACTTCTTGCTCTTCCTGTGCTTTTGCGCGGGTGTTGGGGGAGGAACTGACTGTGGAGATGTTTACTTCTCTGTCTGGGTCCATCAGTTTTTCAATTCCTTCAACGATACGTAAGCCTATTGGATTTTTCCTTTTGCTCTGTGGTACAGTCTTCTGTGCATCGGTCGGCTGAGAAGGTTCTCTCCGACGAGTCGGTTGGCCAAGACAATGTGTGGTTCCTTGAGCTTGACTGCGCCTGTGCTTCTTTTTGCGCTGTCGTATCTCTTCATGGTCCCTGATAGCTTGCGATCCCCTAATGAATGGTGGTGATAGAGGGAGATCGGAGGTACCATGCTGCATATCTCTCTGTGTAGTGGATGACTTGCTTTGCACATTATGTTCGTGGATGGTTGGTTGTGATCGAACATCTGTGTTGGGATGCACATTGACTGCCTCTGCAGTAACTGGTGGACTTACAGTCGCTTGTGCAACCTGTGCGGCATTATCTGAAGTTTCCACACTTTCTTCTTGGCCGATGGTGGGTGCATCAGGAGGTCTGAGTTGTTGGGCACGCGGGACCGAGTTAAGCCAGTCAATATACTGGTCTCGGGTTGCGTCGAGGACATCCCTGATGCAAAGTTTTTTCATTAACTTCAGGTACTTCCTCGAGCACAACTTCCGCAGGACTTTGTCATTTTCGGGGTCCCACGTGCCTAAGGTGCCAACTATCACAGCATCGATTATGACATGGTCATACGTTTGCCGGAGAGAGTTCGCAACATCTTCATATTTCGCCTTTTTAAGCTCTCTGGTGCTTTTGAAGGCTTGACCTCTGTTGTCATAAGGGACAGCAATGTCCAGTATTATTGCTGTGTTTTCTTTGGTGATGACTAAGTCTGGACGGCCCACAGAGCCATGGACTTGCTGGTCTTCTGCAAGAATCGCATAATCCCTTGCAGCCGCCTTTTTGATGCGCTCGACAATGCGGTTGTGTTTGTCCCTACGTTGCGTGAAAAAGCGGGGACAGTGACACAGAACATGCGCAGTTGTTTCAGTGTGGTACCCACACACCCGACATCTTCTATCATTTTCTGCTAGAAACGGTTTGTTGCCGTTTAAGGGGAGGAGATTCAGCCGGGCTTTGTGTACAAACCTCCAATCCTTAAACTGCATATAGTCTCCAGTGAAGATGAAGTGTGTACTCACGCTGTCTAAGGAGGCACATTCGATGGCTTTACCTTGGCTTCTCAGGTTAAGCATAGCTTCCGCTCTCTCCGTGCGGATCTCATTCCTAAAATGCTTAACCACAAGGTTCCTTTTGTGTGATGGTGTCTCAGTTTCTCGGATCTTAATCGAGGGGAGAGGGAACCCGCAGAAATTCCAAGTAGCCTTGAGCCTGGATGACGCTTTTCTGGCTGCAGCCCAGATTGAGGTCCCCCGATTGGTTGAGGTCTGATATTCCTCACCACCTCTTCCAGACAAGAAGTCCTCGACATCTGGGTTCTCTGAAACACGGCCAATTCTCTGCTGAACCGTTTCTTTTAGTCGTTCCCCGGCAGCCTCCCTTAAGGTCAGGTCTTTGGTCGAGAGTAATTTGAAGGCTGCGTCGATTGTGAATATGTCGGAATCAGTAGCAGCTTCCGGTATCCCGACACATCCATACCGTGAGGAACCATATAAGTAATGGCTAGACGCTTCCTGGGGAGGCTCAAGATCTTCTTAAATTCAGGCCTGAGGATGTTGTCTAGTTGAGCCCAGTCCCCCTTTCTTAACTGCTGTGTTCTCATGGCGTGCTGGAGCGCAGGATAGAAAAATGTTCTAACCGCATCCAGCTTCTGCCATGGTGCCAATTGGGAATTTGTCACTTTTAGGCCAAATTCCGCAAAGTCTTTGATGGAAGAGTTGAAGCTCTCAAAATAAAGGCCTATCGGCTTGCCAAGGAATGAGTTAGAGTCCCCCTCACTTAGGAAGGGAATGGGATTGCCTGATATGGAGATCTGCGTTTCCCTTACCCCAACCGGTGGGTGACCGCTGATATGTAGCGTTTTGCATTTGTTCGGATTTAGCCGCAGCGAAATTTTCTCAAGAAGATGACTTGTTTTGGTTGTTAAGTCCTCTAGCTCTTCCTTGGAATGAGCAATTAACACCAGATCATCGGCATATGCTAGAACTTTGTAGTCTGCGTGGGATCTCTGGATGTCTTCAATAATTGGATTTACTGCTATATTGAATAGCAGTCCACTGAGTGGACAGCCTTGCTTTACTCCCGATTTTATGGGAATTTCATCTGAGATGCCAGCGTCCGTAAGAATTCTGGTAGTCGAGTCTTTGTAGATGTCTGCCAGGAAGTTTGTTAGGTCCGGGCTCGTTCCAATGCACTCCAGCCCCTTTTTTAGTGCCAAGTGGGGTACTGAGCCGAATGCATTCGCAATGTCTAGGAATGCGAACAATACTTCCTTCTTCTTAGTTCTTGCTTGTTTGATGAGGTCTTGTAATACATAGTTGTGCTCTAGGACGCCGTCATAGGGCATAAATCCCTTTTGGCATCCCGAAACACAACTATTTGAGTTGATCCACGTTGTTAGCTGACCTGCTAAGCATTTTGCCAACAGTTTATATATTGTGTTGGAAAGAGCGATTGGCCTCCAGTTCCTGAGGTCACTGGGATCTCCTTCCTTAGGCAGCAATATCGTTGTGGATTTCTTCCAGGCTGATGGAATTCGCCCGAATCCTAGGCAAGTGTTCAGCGTCGCGGTGAGAACCTCTGCATCCGGGTCGACTTTCTTCCAATGATTGTAAGTGATTCTGTCAGGCCCCGGGGCAGTGTTCTCCATTCTAAAGAGTTTCGTTCGGACATCCAATTGAGTAAAGGGGGATAACTCCAGATTAGGTCTGTTCTCAGGTGGAGGAGAGTAAATAGACTCGTCCAGTGGAGTTTCCGCCCAGGCATCCCGATAGTATGCATAGGTCTCTTCTTTGGAAGCTGCACACCTATCTGCATTTGTGCCTAATAATAGTCGAATAGTTTTTGGTCTATTCTTTTTGTATGATCTCTGGATGTCTCGAGGATCATTTACATTAATGTCCTTTTTCTTTGAGGAAAATTGTTCCTTTACAACAGGCGGGAGGTTCACTTCTCCCCTCACAAACTCAGTCATCTCTTGCAGAGTATCTTCAAAGTCTCGCCACCGCAGGTCAGACTGCTCACCCTCTGCAAAATTTTGGATTCTCTGCAGAAAGCGAGCCGTCAGTCTAGGGCGACTATCACAGTGGATTAACTCTGCTTCATCTTGTCTTCTGTGAGGGGGCAGATTTGCTACTTCAGGAGGGATGATTCTTGAAGAGTCTCCTGTAGGGCTTGATCTTAATGGCGCCTCGACAGCCGGCATTGCTGGCTCATTTGGGTGAACAGTGTCATTTGTTCCTTCACTTTGCCGCAGTTCTTGTGCGACCGTGGAGTTTCTGTTCTCCGTTCTTATGCAACTCGAGCCTGCTCTTTGCACTATGCGGGTGTTCTGCCCTCCGTTTCTCCTATGTTGCCGGGTGTTTGGACTGGGTAACTGCACGCCTCTATCCCTAGCAGCCAATTGGGTTCTTTTGTGGGATAGCGAGTGGTTGTGTAGACCAAGCGAAGTGGTGCAGTTGAAATTGCATTTAACACATGAAAAGCTCCCTGGTTGTGCAGGAGGAGCGACAATTCTGGACTGCCTGAAGCAGGCATGAGCACTTGGTCTGTCTGAAAGGCGGCACTTGCAGATGCTACACCAATATACTGTGCTTGGTGTGCCTTTTCCGTGTCCTCTAAGGATATGCCTCCTTAGATTGTTTCTGAGTACACTCCATGATTGGTTTGTGTACGACAGATCGCATCCTGGCTCCTTACAGGTGATTGTTGAGGGAACAGGGAAGACGAAGTGCAAGGTGGCACCTATCCGATGTGGCGACTGTTCCAAGAGGTCATCCCATATCCACTGCTCCATTGAGTTCTCTCTTCCCTGGGCATTTATAATCCGGTTGGGTTGGTTTTCTGGATTGGTACTTCCTTCATGGTGCAGACCCTCAAGGTCAGGCTCTGGGCTTAAAATGAGGGTGTCTGCTTCCACACAAGGAATAGCTGCTGCATGCGTTGACGATTCCTGGGGAATCCTTGTCTCCGCGTCTGCTTTCTCTGTTCCTGCCGCTTGTGGGGACTTTGCTGTATTAGGTATACTGTCGCATTGTCCTTCCACTTTCTCGCCTGCATGGGTGGAATTCCCTGGTGACCTGGGATTTTGTTCTGGCATTTCTGCCAAGCAGTGTAATTGTTCATTTTCTGCTTTCTCACCTGTATTTTCTGTACCACTCAAATGGGAGTCTTCAGAGTTGAGGTGGTTGGTGCTTAGAAGGACTCCTTTTGAGGTTGGAGAGTTGGAGTCAGGTTCTTTACTTGTGTCTGGGTACATGACTTTGACTGAATCAGTTGTTATATATTCTGTCAATTTCTCTTGGTCACGTACATTCTCACCTGTATGACCAAGTTTTCCGTTTGCAATTGGCTCAGTGTTTAAATTTTCTATAAGTCCAAAACCCTCAGTTTGCTTTCCTGGAGTCTGAGGTGCCCGGGGCGAGAGCTCGCTTTGGGATTGGGTCCTTGAGAATTGTGCGGTAATATTTTGGAAGGAAAATCCCTTTACTACCGGAATAGATAGGCCAGGGGGAGTTTCCAAAATAACAGTGGCCAGTCTTTGTGACATCGTTGGTTTGGAGGAAGATAAGTCCACTAGTGGCAAGTTGGCATTCTGGTTCTGGCTTGGGGAATTTTTCCCTGTCTCTATGTTTGTTGTTTCTCCCACTTGGGGTTCAGCGGGTTCCAACACAGGACTTGTTGAGGTCACTGAAGACCCAGCTAGATTCGATAGAGACAGCCTTTGTTTCCCTTTCAAAATGTTTGTGACAGAGTCAGGAATGACCTGAAAGATGTCTTTATTGTCATACCCATGCACTTTTTTCCTGTGGGTAATTAGGGCATTTTTCGTCGAGAACTGCTCTGCACAAGTGGGACACAGGAAGCTCACTCCAGGGCGGGGTCCTCCAGAGCTGATGATCATTCCTGTCTTTTTGAGGCATTCATGGCTACTTGGGTTGGTTTCAATGCACTGTTGACACATTGAGCACCACGATACCATGCTTGTTACCTCTACTTTGTGGCAGGAATTCAGGTGTGTTTTTAATGCATTTACCGTTGCTGGCCAACGGTTTGACTGAATTTCAGCTGAACAAGCCCCTTCAGTACATGAAACTGAGGCAATGCGTGGGTAAATCATGTGGAGCACCGATCCCGCACGGCATGCCTTTGTATTGCCTGGAATATCATCCCAGCTAAGTATCTCAAGGATCGGGGAGGATGGATTAACTGAGCTTCCTTTCTGTTTATTCCTCCTGTTGACCCCATTCCTTAGGAACCTGGGTGAGGGATCAGCATCTAGATGCAACACGGCAGACCCTGTGTTCAATTTGGCACTAGCGGGGGAGCTTAATTGGATGGGCTTCTTTGCTTTTAGTAGATTAGCCATTCTTCTTTCAAAGTTTGTCAGCGCTTTAGTTTACTCCTAGTTTAGGCTCGTGGAAATAGTGTTTCTTTTGTATCCGTTCTATCGGTCAATATTGATCGATGGCAGGCCCCCACAGAGGGTGAACAGCGACTTTATGCTCGTGAGTTAAAATTAATTTTAAGGTATGAAGGGTGGGACCTAAGGGACGCTTCAGTGCAAACTTCATTCTACTTCGCAGCATAGAAGGGGATTGTGCATTAGTGAGAGACAGGTTCTCAAGTTAACGAGAAGTGCAGCCGCTCACTACTGAAAAAAAAGAAATTGCCTCCTTGCACCCAAGGGCGACGAAAAATAGCACAAAAAGATAGTGAAAAAATAAATTAATAAAAATAAACAAATAACTCCATAAATTATTAAAAATAAAGTGGCTGACAGGGTGTTACAAGGGAAGTTCATGGCTCCCATGAACAGTGCAGTCCTTGTACCACTTGGGACGAGAGACAGCTAATTCCATCGATTAAAAGTAGTAAAGACGGTGGAATTAGGGGTCAAGCAATTTTAGGTCTGCCCAGTTGACATCCGCACACCGCACGGCACCAAAGGTTTCCATTTCAGAGTCAATGGAAGAATTTGGGCCACGCGGCGCACCAATCGCCCCATGAGCAGTGTGCAGACGCACATACCTAAAACGGCAGGAGAAAAGGGAAATGGATCATGTGAAAATGCAGGCATTTCACATGGTCCAGGGAGATGGGAGGAGAAACAGAGTTTGAGAGTAGCATCGCTGCTTTTCGATTGAAGTCTGCACCTAGCCGTCCGTGCTGAAAAAGAAGGCGGTGAAATACATGTGATCCCACAGAACCCGCAACTCACGCACACAGGGCAACCGAAGGTCACCGCGACCTCTCCTGAAGGCTCAGTAGGTAAGATGTTCTGGACTCTATACTGTTGTCAGCTGCAGTCATTCTGGGCGGCAGAAGTTGATTTCCAGGACCGCAGGCGGGAAAAGTAGTCGTCCAGGACTGTAGACTGCCATCAGGGGACGTCGTCGCTCAATCCTCCGGGGGCCTTGTCGGAGTCTCACTCCATACTTGAGTTCATCCTAGGAGGAGCAGTATGGAGACACGATCATTTGAAGAGCCAGGATGCCGGACGAGTCGTATACCGATGATCGAGGGCGGCGGACGAGTCGAGCACTAGGAGTTCCGAGTCGAACCCTGTAGATCGAGGCAGGCGGTCGAGTCGAGCACGTCAAGCAGGCGGACGAGTCGATCACCGAAGATCCAGGCAGGCGGACGAGTCGATCACCGAAGATCCAGGCAGGCGGACGAGTCGAGCTCCGAGGATCCAGGCAGGCAGACGAGTCAAGCCCTGAAGATCTAGGTACTACACTTTGATCTTAGCCGATAGGCCGAGAAGCGATGAAAAACGCGGTTTCAAACTTTTCAGGGTGAAAAGAAACGATGTCCATATGTCCTTTCACTTTAAAAAAAAAAAATATTTCTTATTTTTTACTAGAAAGTTTAAAAAAACTTCGATGTGGTCGAAAGTGTATTTTTCTATATATTCTTATTTTTTCAAAGAAATTACTGTCGAGAAATTTTAGAAAAAAGTTTTATGTTAATTATTATATGTATTTGTTTTACGTATTCATTTATATTAACATTAAAGATTTGCAAACTTAATGTTGTGTTGTATAAGTCAATGGTTTCATTGTATTAGTATGTTTTCGTTTTATGAGCTTTTTTTATGGTAACATTGAAGATTTGAAACCTTTAAAGTGTATTGGATACTCCTGAGCGAGTGGAAGGTAATACTAAAGTTTTCTCTTGCGTCGTTCAAAAGAAAAAGCGTTTCGTATTTGTTCTCAAGGGGGATTTGGACATCAATAACTTATAAGTTCTCCTTTGTAGAGTCAACAACGACTAGGTCCGGTCTCAAGTCAGTTTCAACAAGAGAGAGGCGGGAATTTTTTGATAAATTTAAATCCAAGGCTTTCAGGAAAAAGTGCAGCAACAACACAGAATATAGTAATGTAGAAAGGAGAAATAGGAAAAATATTATTCTAAGTCCAAGTTTTAAGCGTTTTTTTCCAAAGAAATACTGACACCAAATCTAAGGCAACGGTTTCCTGTTAATTTGCATGTATTCGTCTTATGTGCTCTTTTATATTAACATTGAAGATTTGAAAACTTTAAGGTGTATTGGATAAAAGTTGGTGTGTTCTTTTCTTTGATTAGGGTGGGCCGATCCTGAATGTAGTGCAATATCAGGTCAACCCGTGACAGAGCCGAGGCAAGCCCCTAGGAACTCCGTCGCATTACAAAAATTCGTTTAATATCGTGACCCACAGTGTGAGTCATACCAGATATTAAGCTGATAAGAACAGAGGTTTCAGTAATGTTCTAGCGTGCATCTCCTATATAGGAAGCAAGTAGCGCTTTTTTTATATAGGGAGCGACAGCTTGTGTGACATCATTAACCTCTGTTGTGAGACTCCGGGCGACGTCGTGACTCGTAAGATGTGTGTTGGTGTTTCCGGGTTAGGGTCACACCCAGATACATCTCAAAAGCCCCGACTACGCCGTCTCGTCTCCGCGCGTCAGCTGTATACCTAAATTTTATTAAGGATAAAATACAAATTAATATACAGTACATATATTATCTACAGAAATGTGTTACATAGTATACATGAAGTGACATTATTTTTCCTTTCACTGTTCCATTTGGTTTTGTACAATGGCTTTCTGTTGTGATGGCGTTCCAGGATCTTGATTGCATGGTCGTTCTCTGTTTGTTACCACAAATGCCACCTCCGCTGTTAGTGGTGTAACATAACCAACTTGTAGGCTTTGGTTGATTTGTTTGATTAGAGCTATGGCGCTTTGTTTGTCGTTTAGGAGTTTGTGGAAGTCCTCACTAGGGAGTTTTAGGAGCATAGCAACTATGTCGCCTGCGTGCTCAGGCGCAATTCTGTGGACTATCGGAAACATAATTTCCGATAATGCTTGTTCACTTTTAACTCGTGCACTAGTTGTGGGGGAGGAACCGACGGTAGAGATGCTTGCTTCTCTCTCAGGGTCTAGTAGTCTTTCAATGCCCTCAATGATATGTAATCCAAGCGGGGTCTTCTTCTGTGGTATTGTTTGGCCTCCATATCTGTCTCGGCTGCTGTTATGCTGTGGAATGGTTGCTTCTTGAGTTGCATGTGAATTTTGATCAGGCACTTTATTAGCATTTATTACTTTGCTGCAGGTGGGTACTACGTAGGATTCCACAGCTGCAGTGTCACTTATATGATGACGATTGTGGGGTTCCACAGCAGCAGTACCCCTTATTTCATTTGTATGATGTTGATTGTAGGGTTTCGCAGCTGTAGTGGTACTGGTTTCACCTGTATGATCGTCTTCAGGGATATGACTTTCCCTAAATTGGTTGATTGTATCAGGGGTTTGTTCTACCAGGGTGACGGCACTGTGGTTTCCCCTAGGGATCTTATTGAGCCACTCAATATACTGATCTCTGTTAGAGTCAATAACATCCCTTATACATAGTTTCTTCATGAGGCGTAGGTATTTTCGGGAACATAAGTGCCTGAGAACTTTATCATTCTCGGGGTCCCATGATCCAAGTACCCCAATGACAACGGCATCTGTTATTACGTGGGAATAGGACTGTCTGAGTATGGTCGCGGTTGATTCGTATTTTGCTTTTTTAAGCTCACGAGTTACTCTGAAGGCATCAGTCCTATTCTCATATGGTATTGCTACGTCGAGGATCAAGGCAGTATCACCACGGGCCAGAACAAGATCTGGGCGACCTTCAGCACCAGGGATCTGTTGGTCTTCTGCAAGTACGGAGAATTCCTTCGCTGCAGCCCTCTTAATCCGTTCCACAATGAGGTTGTGGCGCTCTCTTCTTTGCTGAAAGAATGAAGGACAGTGGCAGAGGACGTGCGCTGTGGTCTCATTTGTGTAGCCACAGACGCGACATCTTCTGTCAGAGCCGGTAATGTACGGTTTATTGCCGTTAAGGGGTAGTAGGTTAAGCCGGGCTTTGTGGATGAATCTCCAATCCTTGAATTGTGTGAAGTCGCCAGTGTAAAAGAAATGAGTGCTTGCGCGATCAAGTGCGACACACTCAATGGCCTTGCCCTGGCTCTTCATGTTAATGAGGGCCTCAGATCTGTTTACCCTGATCTCACTTCTAATGTTTCTTACCACTAAGTTTCTTTTGGCAGTAGTGGTTTCAGTGGATCCAATTTTGACAGCAGGGAGGAATGCATTATTGAGTTTCCAGCTGACCTTTAACCTATTGGACGCTTTCCTGGCAGCAGCCCAGATAGAGGTGCCCCTGTTCGTTGTGGTAGCGTACGCATCGTTCTGTACTCCGGATAGGAAATCTTCAATCTCAGTTGTCTGTGGGTGAGCATTAATCCGGTTTTTCACGGCTTCTGTCAGACGCTTCCCAGCAATGTCACGTAGAGCTTGATCTTTGGATGAGAGGAGCTTGAATGCTGAGTCTATTCTGAAGGCATCAGAGTCTGACGCGGCTTCAGGAATTCCGACACATCCGTACTGTGAGGAGCCGTACAGGTAATTGTTGGATGCCTCTTGCGGGACGCCCAAGATTTTCTTAAACATGGGACGCAGGGTGTCGTCAAGGCGACGCCAATCATTTTTGCGGAGTTGATCCGTCCTCATGGTGTGTTGGAGGGCAGGGAAAAAGAAAGTGCGGGCGGCATCCAACTTTTGCCAGGGAGCTAATTGTGACTGCAGGATCTTTGAGCCAAAGTCAATGAACTCATTGACAGTGGCGTTATACTTCTCAAAGTATAACCCAATGGGTTTTCCGAGGAAGCTGGTGGAGTCACCTTCCCTAATAACCTGCAGGTCTTCCCCGTGCAGAGAGAAGGTAGTTGGGCGTACTTCTACAGTAGGTGATCCTGAAATGTGCAGCGTCTTACATTTCACTGGGTTAAGGCGAAGAGAAAGGTGTTGCAGGAGATTGTCCGCTTTATGGATGAGATCCTGAAGCTGTGCGGCATCTTCGGCAATTAGCACAATGTCGTCTGCATATGCCAGGATGGAATATCCTTCGTTCTCATCTTGGATGTTTTGGAGAATAGGGTTGACCGTGATATTGAACAACAGGCCACTTAGCGGACACCCTTGTTTGACGCCAGATTTAATGTGGATCTCATCAGTAAGCCCATTGTTGGTGAGGACTTTAGTGGTGGAGTTCTCATAGATGTTGCAGATGAGATTGGTGAAATCTTGACTGATCCCAAGGGTAAGAAGGCTTTTCTTCATTGCATCAAAAGGGATTGAGCCAAATGCATTATGGATGTCAAGAAATGCAAGGGCAAGGTCTTTCTTTTTAAGTTTGGTTTGGGTGATCAGGTCTTGTATAATGAAATTATGCTCCAGCACCCCATCAAATGGTAAAAATCCCTTCTGACAGCTGGCTAATGCATTGTTGTTTTTAATCCAGGCTGACATTTGTGCAGCAAGACATTTCGCCATTAATTTGTATATGGTGTTTGTTAGGGATATGGGTCTCCAGTTCCGAAGGTCTGTTGGGTTTCCGTCTTTCGGGAGAAGAATGGTTGTTGATTTCTTCCACGCCGTCGGGATGCGTCCAAATTTTATGCACGTGTTGATAACAGCAGTGAGTACTTCCGCGTCCGGGTCAACATTTCTCCAATGTTGGTACGTGATTCTATCAGGTCCCGGAGCGGTGTTCTCCATTTTGAAGAGTTTGTCCCGAACTTCTCTCTGGGTTAGAGGACAGAGCTCCAATTGTTGTCGATCAGAGGGGAGGCCCATATAGGGAGTCATCGAGCGTAGTCTCCTGTCAGAGATTGCTGAAGAATTCGTAAGCTTCCCCAGTGGGGGTTGAGCAGCGGTTTCCAACTTGACCAAGAATATGCCTGATTGCTTTGGGTCTGTTCCTCTTGTATAGCTTTTGGATCTCCTTGGGATCCTCAGGATTTGGCTCACGGGTGTTAGGAGGCCTATTCTGGGTCACTGGAGGAAGATGGACCGCTTCAGCAACAGAGATGGTTATTTCTTCAAGGAGAGATTCCATAGAATCCCATGTCTCATTTGACGGATCGAGATCTTGGATGGTTAGGATCCGATCAATGAACCTTCTCGTGAGAGGCGGGGTGGAGTCACAGTTGTGGAGATCAACCTCGCCCCTTTGTCTGTGTTGTGGCAGGTTGTCGATAAAGCCGGGCAGAGGAGCCGGGTCAATTTGCTGATTTGAGGTATCCGGGTTGTCTCCGGGATAGCCAGGGTCTCGATTGGCTTGTGGTGTTCCAGCTGGTTGAACTGATGAAACAGCTATCGGCCGGTAAGTGGGATACGGTCTTGGATTTGAGAGAAATCTGGAACCGTTTGTATTTATAATTCTGGTGCGGTTCCGCCTGACTTGCTGCCTAGTCTGTGGTGCAGCAGACTGGAGATTTCTGTCCCCGCTGGCAAGATTTGCTTTTTTGTGGGCGAGGCGATGGTTTGCGATGCCTGCCGCAGATTCACATGAGAAATTGCATAATGAGCAGGCGAAACCACCAGGTCTTTCTGTGGGTAAACAAATGTTGGTTTGCCTGAAGCATGCATGAGTACTCGGTCGTTCTGGGAGACGAGTTCTGCAGATTTTGCACCAGTAGATAGTGGAAGAGGTCTCAATTTTGTGTGATCTCAGCAGGTGCCTTTTAAGGTTATTCCTTGAGATGGTCCAGAGTTTGCTGGTATATGATAGACCGCAACCTTCTTCTTGGCATTGCACTCTTTGTGATACAGGAAAGATGAAGTGAAGGACATCCCCGATTCTGTGAGGCGTATCGTGGTGCAGTTCTTCCCATGCCCAGTTACGAGTTGTTTCATTTGTTAAGGAAGTGGTCAAACTAGTGGGATTCCCTGGTGCACTCAGCTCATTGGCAATTACTTCCTCACATGGCCCAGGACTGAGTATCACAATGTCCGGCTCAATGTGTTCACTATTGCTGGTGAATGCTCCAAGTTTATGATGACTAGAGGTTTCTGTCTCAGACTGATAAGTTGATGTGGCAGGGAGTTGATCTGTCCTCTTGGGTTCATTCTGTATTTCTACATTCTCACCTGTATTAGTGTTAAGTTTCCCATTGCAACAGGAGATGTCAGCGTAGGCAGCACGCCAGGCCACATCACTAACAATGATTTTGCTAAATGGCAAAGTTTGGATTGTAACACCGGATTTCTTGGGAGAAGGCTCTTGAATTATGCACAGTGGTTTCCTATATAATGGCTGAGGAGAGCTGTTGGCTGGGCCAGTCGGTGGGCCACATTTCAGTACTGTACTCACTGTTTGTGTTGCATTTTCATTTATGATGCCATTGTCCTCAAGAGAGCTAGTAGTACAGTGTGAATCATTATTGGACTGAGTGGTAGTTGTCTCACTTTTCTTTTCCATGTCCGTTGGTTCAGCTGTCACTATTGTGGGTGCTTCTAGTATTGAAGTCGCCAGGAGTGCATTCTCCGGGTCTTGGCTGGCAAAGCTGACCGACTTTTCTGGTGCTGGGCACCAATTTTCAATTTTTTGGTTATTTTGCTCCTCAGTAACAGTAAGGAGCGGGGTTATGTCAGAGGTGATCTCAAAGGAGACATCTTGGGGGATTTCCGGGTTTTGTTGCTCCTGACCATCAGGGGTGGACAGCGTTTTGCCTGTAGGTGACTCTTCCAGTAAGGGGTGCGGGATGCTTGCATTTGCAGACAGGGTCTTCTGTGGTGTTTTTGCAATTAATTGGACCACATCCCTGTTGTCATAGCCATGATGGTTTTTCCTGTGAGTGGTGAGGCTTTTTTTGTTTTCACAAACCAGTGCACAGGTAGGACACAGAAATGTGACACCGGGTCTTGAGTCTCCAGGATTGACCACAGCGCCAACGCCCTTTACGCAGGGGTGCGAGGCAGGATTTCCTTCAATGTAGCCATTGCAGATGGCGCACCATGACACCATTGCATTTATTTCAATTTGGTGGGTGGACCGCAGGTGAGTGCGAATGGCATTGACGGTCGCAGTCCATTTGTTTGCCTGAATTTCATTGGGGCACCCTGTCTCTGTGCACTGAATCGTTGCAATCCTTGGATACACACAGTGGAGAGTGTTTCCAATTCTGTGGGCTTTTTTATTTCCCGGAAGGTCGCTCCAACAGGTTATGTCTTCGGTGGGGTTCGCTTTCGGGATCCGCTTGGAATCTCTGTTCTTCCCATTTCGTAACAGTTTCGGGGAGACGAGCTCACCGGGGGGATTGAATCTGCTGGCACTCGTCCCAGGTCGGGGGATTGTTGGAGAGTTCATTATGCTGAGTTTTTTTACTCTCAGTACAGAGGCCATGTTTAGGGATATCTTTAACAAAAGCAGGAGTATAGGAGAATGACGGGCTTCCTGACCTAGTGCAGCATCTAAGAATAGTCCGCCTAGGTGCTTAGCAAGTGTCTTTAGTAACTGGGCAAGTTCGTATGCTGTTAGGCTCCCGGAGGAGGAGCGGGGACAATTGTTCGTAGATTGTGTGCATTCATACCGCTGCAGCGGGCACGAGATGTAGTTGCATTTTGACGGTGCTAGCAGGAGGGAGGGACCCTAAGGGACGCATCAGTGCAGACTTCATTCTACTTCGCAGCATAGAAGGGGATTGTGCATTAGTGAGAGACAGGTTCCCAAGTTAATGAGAAGTGCAGCCGCTCACTACTGAAAAAAGAAATTGCCTCCTTGCACCCAAGGGCGACGAAAAATAGCACAAAAAGTTAGTGAAAAAAGATAAATTAATAAAAATAAACAAATAACTCCATAAATTATTAAAAATAAAGTGGCTGACAGGGTGTTACAAGGGAAGTTCATGGCTCCCATGAACAGTGCAGTCCTTGTAACACTTGGGACGAGAGACAGCTAATTCCACCGATTAAAAGTAGTAAAGACGGTGGAATTAGGGGTCAAGCAGTTTTAGGTCTGCTCAGTTGACATCCGCACACCGCACGGCACCAAAAGTCTCCATTTCAGAGTCAATGGAAAAATTTGGGCCACGCGGCGCACCAATCGCCCCATGAGCAGTGTGCAGACGCACGTACCTAAAAAGGCAGGAGAAAAGGGGAAATGGACCATGTGAGAGTGCAGGCACTTCACATAATCCAGGGAGATGGGAAGAGAAACAGAGTTTGAGAGTAGCAACGCTGCTTTTCGATTGAAGTCTGCACCTAGCCGTCCATGCTGTAAAGAAGAGAATGCAGCAAAAGCAACTCCATCTCAGCGCCCGCATCACGTTCACACAAGGCGACCAGAAGTCGCCACGGCATCCCCGAAGGCTCGGTTGAGTAGAAGGAGGGGATGTTCTGGACTCCACACCGCAGTCAGCAGCTGTCATTCTGGGCGGCAGGATGTTGGCGTCCGGGATCGTAGTCAGAAGGCTGAGGGGGCTGCCGGTGTCGTCCAGGATTGTAGACCGCTGTCGGGGGACGCCGCCGCGAAGTCATAGTCGCCAAGTTCTTGCACACCTCATCGCCACCCCATCCTCCGAATGGCCTTGTTGGAGTCTCACTCCATGAACGTCTTCATCTTAGAAGAGGCAGTAGAACGGCACGAGCACTTGAGGAGTCAGGATGTCGGACGAGTCGAACACCGAAGATCGAAGGCGGTGGACGAGTAGAACACTAGGAGTTCCGAGAAGGCAGAGGAGCCGAGTACCGAGGATCGAAGGAGGCGGACGAGTCGAACACTAGAAGTTCCCGGAAGGCAGATGAGTCCAGCACCGTGGAGCAGACGAGGCGAGGACCGAGGCTCCCGGCAGGCAGACGAGTCGAGCACCGAGGATCTAGGCAGGCAGACGAGTCGGGCACCGAAGATCCGGGCAGGCAGACGAGTCGAGCACCGTGGATCTAGGCAGGCAGACGAGTCGGGCACCGAAGATCCAGGCAGGCGGACGAGTCGAGCACCGAGGATCCAGGCAGGCAGACGAGTCGGGCACCGAAGATCCAGGCAGGAAGACGAGTCGAGCACCGAAGATCCAGGCAGGCGGACGAGTCGAGCACAGGTGATCCAGTCAGGCAGGCGGACGAGTCGAGCACAGATGATCCAGGAAGATTCTCATCAGCTTAATCGACTCACGATTAAGCTGATAAGAACAGATATTAAAACATTTATTCTCATGCTAAATCATGTAAATATTTACAAACACTAAGAAAAATAGGCACCGTGGTAATCCCACTAGCATGCATTTTACAATTGTAAGTGCCTTTACAATCCCTGAAAAAGAAAATAATATGTGCCGCCAAACCCTTTGTGCGCAGCTCAGGTTTGGACGGCTATCGTTGCCACCCTTTGTGCGCAGCTCAGGTGGTTCTCTAACTCCCTTTATGACGCAGCTCAGGAGTTAGTAGGGGACAACAAGTTTGGTGGGGGACGTCCACTGTCGCTCTCCGGTGATGAACTCCGTGTAGATGTCTCTCGACCACTGGATGGCAAGGCTCGAACAGATGGTCTTCATCTTCCTGAGATATCCGGCTCCGCAGAAGGACTTGAGGATGACGTCGTTGAGGGGGTCTCAGGATCCAAGGGCTCCTACGATGACGGCGTCATTCTTTACCATGCGGAAATCGCTCCTCAGCATCTGGGCCACGGGTTCGTACTTCTCTTTCTTTGTCCTCCTGGCCTCGGTGAAGGCGCCAATCCTATTCTCGAATGGGACAGCCACATCGAGAATGATCGCGGTACTTCCCTTTGCCAGGACCAAGTCGGGTTTTTCACCGCCGGGTCCTATGCCAAGGTTTTCCGAACGGATCGACCATCCTCGGGAGACTGCCGCATTCTTTACTCGGTCCACGATGTTGTTGTGGCGGTGGTTCCACGCAGCACTAAACTGCCTGCAGTGGTTGAGCACGTGTGGAAGTGTTTCGTTTACGTGCCCACACCTCCTGCAGGACTTGTTACCGCTGGGGTCCCATCGTCGGCATCCGTTCAGGGGAAGCAGGTTTAACCGGGCTCGGTTGATGAAGCGCCAGTCACAGAACCTAAGGTGCTCGCCAGTGTAAATAAAACGCGAGCTCTCAGGTGCTGCGGCTACGCACTCCATCACCTTGCCCTGGTTGGGCCGCTCAATCAGGCGACCTCCAGTGAGTTTTCTGGAGGCTTCCCTGAACTTGTGAAGGAGCAGGTGGCGTTGCCGTATGCGGATTACAGCACCATGCCACTGGACGATTGGAGAGTGTTCCGTCGGGAACTGCCACGAAATCTTTAGTCGGGTGGCAGCCTTTCGAGCCACAGTCCACGCGTCTGCAGCAACATTGCTGGTCCTCCGGTAGTCGTCGTCCATGTGCCCTGAAAGATACTTACCTAGATCCTCGGGCTGTGGTTCACGGTGGATTCTCCTCTTGGTGTTGTCCTTGAGGTCCTCCATCGCGAACTGCCGGATCAGGAAGTCTCGCGAGGACAAGAGCTTGTAGGCGTTATCAGTGGCCTGCAAGTCCGCATCCTCCGCTAGGTTCGGGATCCCACAGCAGCCGAGTTGTCTGCTCCCATAGAGGTAGTCGTTAGACGCCTCAGTGGGAACACAGAGCAGGTCTTTGAGCTCTGGCCTCAGCAGGTCATCGAGGTCTTTCCAATCCGTCTTCTGGTAGACTCCGGTCCTCAGGTGGAAGCTCAGACTCGGAAAGAAGAAGGCCCTTAGTGCGTCAAGTTTTTGCCAGGGGCTCAACTTGCTCCGAGTGAGCTGGAAAGCTTTTGCAGCTGCATCCTGGAGGCTGCCGATGTCCGGACAAACGTTGAAGCCAACGGGCTTACCGAGCATCTTGTAAGCTTCGTTATCGACAAGATGTCTGACGGTTTGTCCGTTGAGCACGAAGGAGGTGGCACGCGCGCCCACTGGGGTTTTCCCAGAGAGATGAAGGGTGGCGCACTTGGCAGGGTTGAAGGATAACCCAGCCTTCCCAGCAAGCTCCTCCGCAAGGTTGAGTTGGCTCTGTAGCTCTTCCTCGGTGTCGGCAATGATGACAAGATCGTCAGCGTAGGCGAGGACTCGGTGATGATCTGTGTCTTCCCCTTGAAGCTGTCGCACTAGGGGATCAATACTATAGTTGAAAAGGATCCCGCTGAGCGGACAGCCCTGTCTCACGCCGCTGCTTAGATCAAGGGCGTCAGTGAGGCCTTCCTTCGTGATGATAGAGGTCTGTATGTCCTGGTACAAACTCTCAATCACCCTACAGAAATCCTCACCTAGCCCGGCCGCCTTGAGAGAATGGAGAAGGGCTCCATGGGGTATAGAGTCGAACGCCCTTGATAGGTCAAGCCATGCGACAAAGAGTTCTTTGTGCTGGGTCTTGGCGGCACGAAGCCTCCTCTCAAGAACGAACGTGTGCTCGTATACCCCATCATGCGGTAGGAACCCCTTCTGGCAGAAGGAGAGAGCGTCATTTTCGGTGGACCAATTGATCAGCCTACCAGCAAGACACTTTGAAAACAGCTTGTGAATCGTGCTGCATAGACTGATCGGTCTCCAATTGTCAAGATCGTCAGGGTCACCGGCCTTGGGAAGAAGGATGGTCTTGGTTGTCTTCCAGGCCGAAGGCGTTCGCCTGTGTCTCAGGCACATGTTGAAGGCCATGGTCATAACATCAGCCTCAGGGTCGACCATACGCCAGTGTTTATACGTGAGGCGGTCGGGCCCTGGTGCTGTGTTGTCGGCACTCAGTAGCTTCCTTCTGACTTCGAAGGTGCTAAAGGGTGCTAACGCCAATGGCTCCCTGGTGGTGATTTCCTGGTTCAAGGCTTCGTCGAACTCCTTCGGCGGCCACATGTCTTTGAAGTGGGAGGCGATCTTTTCCTCCTCGACCTGGCAGCGGTCACCATCCAGCTTCAGTATCGCTCGAACAGCCTTTTTCCTGTTCTTGCGGTACAGCTTCTGAATGGATTTAGGGTCCTCACACGGGTCACCACTACTGGCGGGTGGGCCAGCAGCAGTGGCGGGTGGAAGCCTCACAGCTGCGGCGACGAAGGCGCTAATCTCCCCGAGGACAGCTTCAAAGTTGACCCAGCTGTCCTCGTTGATCTCGGCGCAGAGCAGTTGCTGCAGCCTCGCGTGGAACTCAACACTCAGAGGATTCTGTGAATCTTGAGGTGGAGCTTCGTTGCGGGGCTGAGGTTGCTCCATGTTGTCAGAGTCCTGGATGGTTGGTGGTCTAATTTCCTCAGTGGTTGCAGGCGAGGAGACACTCGGCACAGTCCTAACAGTAGTTGCGGGCTGAGGTGGATGTTGTTCCTCAGTCCCAGCCACGACCGCAGGAGGGCTGTGGTCCGGGTTGGAGCGCCTCCTCCTCCGTGTTCTTCTCCGCTTGGCTTTTGGCGGAGAGCTGTTCTCAACAGATCCGTCGGTGGGAGCGCCATTCTCAGCGGCCACTTCCTCCGGAACAGTTTCAAGGGTGGAGGCAGGCACGCTAGCACGGGTGGCTCCCTGCCGCACGGGTTGGTTGCTGGCTGGAATGGGAGCAGAGCGCTGGCCGCCGTGAGTGACAGGCCTGGCACTCAGGGTCCGAGCAGTCTGCTCCTGAGTACCAGGTCTGCCATCATCAGGCGACGTGGCTCTGCTCGTTGATGCTACGGCAGAAGTCTTTCCCGGGATCGGCCTCAGGTCCTTCGGCGTCCTGGCAAGCGGGGGCGGGAGTTTCCCAACAGCAGCTCGCCGTTTGGTGTGCCACAAGTAGTGGGTCGCGCGAGCTTGCTTGGTTGGGAACCTCTTACCGCACCCTGGCCTGTTGCAGGTGAAGGTGTGGTGTTCCGGGGCTTCTTCAGAGAGAGGGGTTCCTTTGAGACACTCATGAGTGCTCGGTTTCCTGCCAACTCTGGTCCGGCAAAAGGAACACCAGTTATAGTAACGTGGTTGGACCTCATGCACGGTGGCCAAGTGGCGGATCACCGACCTCCTCCTGGTATGCCACGGTCCTGCGGCGAATGTTGTGCCACACCTCTTTTCCGGGCAGGAGAGTTCACCCTGCAGTGGCAGGATGAAGTGGATGGCGTTCCCGGCACGGTGGGTGTGGGGTTTTTCGAGATCTTCCCACACCGCAGCGTCACGGGTGCCACCAGATGGTGAACTCCTGGGAGAGGTGGAGCTCTGTGTCCTGGAGGCAGTGCAAGGCGGGGAACTCGGAGTCTGACTCCCCTCAACCGGAGCCGGCGATGAAGGTTCCGGGCTCTGGAGGGTGGGTAAAGGCACCTCCGCAGTTATCCCGATGCACAGCTCGTAAATCATGTCCGGTTCCTTGAGGAGCACGGCAAGGTCGCTGTCACTCGTCCTGGCGAACGTCGGTTGAAGTGTCGCCCAATCCAGGTTGGAGTTAAAGGACACAAGCCGGCGAAGTTCTCTGTCCATAACATCTCTGGCACTCTTTGCCACCGGCACTGGTGAGTTCTCCTCAGAGCTGGTGGATCCGAGGTCCGGAGAGTTCTCCACTCCGTCATGTCCAGGTGGTGAAGTGCTGGTAGCTGGAAGTACCGGCGAAGACTGGCGGAAGACGAGGGGTCCAGCCTTGGGAGTCACAGGTGGACTGCAGACCTTGGCGGATCCCCTTGAACATTGCTGCGTTGTCTTGAAGGCTTCCGCTGGAGTTGGACCATCTTGCTGCGCAGGGCTCCACTTCGGAGAGGCAGCGAAGGTGACGGGGTGCATGGCACGTGCGGTGGCGGCGTTCTTGTCACGGCAGCGTATGAAGGCTTCCTGGCGTCGTCCATGGTGGCGAAAAGTTGATCTCCTATATCCGGGAGTACCGGGGTGGTAACAGCCTCGAGTTGGTAGTTCCTGAAGAGTGCAGTAGCTGCGGTGAATGGGAGGGGGAAGGCAGGGCCCCCCCCAAAAAAAAACTTTTCAAAAAACGACAGCCTCCAGATGGCGAAGAGAAAAGGTACTTGCAGAGGGGAGTCACAACCCCACACCCCCTAAGAGAGACAAGCTCACTCAGAGAGTCTGCCCGGCTCGAGGGAAGGGAACCCTCAGTTTGGGAGATGGCGCACACTGCAAGCGAAAAAAGGTTGGCGGAGACAGGGACCACGTTCAGTATGTCTCCTAGGAATTCCTATCCAGAGACCCCTGGCAGATCACGGGGTCAGGGACCCCACCAGGAAGTGCAGGCTCTGGAAAGGACGAGCGGAGTAGCGACAGACCAGAATGACCCTTAAAAGTAGATAGGAGAGGCCATTCTGGGCGTGTGTAGTTCCATCTTGATCCCAGGAGGTACATCCACATTGCGGCCAGGTAGTATTCCAACCCCGTGAAGCAATGACACGAAAGAGGCTCACACCGGACCCAATGGCTCAGCCCTCCCTGAGCGTATCACTCGGGAATCCCGATGGCACACTCCACCTGGAGGATGCAATAAGACTCGTCACAAGACATGGCAGATACCATGTCTTTTAATTTAGAACAGAGACCAAATGGTGACTTGTCTCACGCGAAAAAAATAAAACAATCGTAAAAAGAGAGAGAAGCATAAATGAATAGGAAAGGATGCAGAGACGGGGGGCCAGACCTCTCCCCGCCCCCACCCACAGCGGAGGCTACGACGGCCTACATGGCGTGCCTAAGTAGACTTAGGCATAAACAACCAGCAGACGTCGAAGCTGAATGATATACTCAATATCGCGACCCACAGTGTGAGTCGTTCCAGATATTGAGCTGAAATGCACAGATTTCTTTTCTTTATTCGTAAGAGAATATATACAAAAAAGTTTTGTAGTTCTGTGTTTCATAGACGTTACTAGCGAATGGCTAGTAGCAGTGATACAAGGCTGTGTTGACATGTCATATAAATGCCCCAAGAAGTAGGAGCGGAACACAATATACAAGAGTTATTTACAAAAAAGAAAAATATACAACACCATCCTGGGATGGGGGAGAACAAATCCAAGTGAAAAAAACAAGTAACAACAATCTGGGGAATAACAAATACAATGCATATTATATTTACTCATTGAGTAATAGGAAAAAAGAACGGTGAGAGATATTTATAAATGGTACACAAGTTTCCCCCAAATGTGGGGGTTACATGGCAGGTGCATAGAAGAGCAAGATAAAACAAAATGCCTTTATACCAGGAAATCAAGCAGTAATTTTACAAAATATTTATACATGGGTAAGTCAATACATTTATACATGGAGTCAAAACAGTACGGGTAGGTTAACAATTTGCAAAATGAGTGTGACAGGTGTATCTTGACGAGCAAAACAAAGTGAAGCAATAACAGAAAAAGTGAAGGGTTTTGTCCGCCAGTAAATTTGACATATTAGAACAGAAGAAAAAAAAATGTATATATACAAATGTAACAAGGCGGCAAGCGCCCGCAACGTGGCAAGCAAATGTGGGCAGGGCCCCAAGAGCTAATTTGAAGATCGCCGGTTGTGTTCCTGAGTACCAGGAGTTGCGTATTGCCGGTGTCCCGTGATGTGTTCGATGTAGATATCACGAGACCACCGGACAGTATCCGAGACGATGAGTTTGCGCATAAGCGAGGCGAAATTACAGTTTATCTGTAGATTCCGAAGAACAAAGTCGTTCTCATCGTCCCAAGCCCCCAGAGAGCCAACAATGATGGCGTTCAAATAAACGGAGTAGCCGCGGCGACGGTATTCTTGGGCGATAGGGATGTATTTAGAGAGTTTCTTGGCTCTAGTCTCCTGGAGTCGACGTAGTCTGTTCTCGAAGGTTACTCCGATATCAATGATGTAAATCTTCTTGGCGTTTTCATTCAAGACCACCAAGTCTGGCCGGAGACGAGATAGGAGCAGAGGAGGGGCTCTATTGAGACGATAGTCCCCAAGCGACTGAGGGAGAGCCTCAGCAATTCTGTACAAAATGGCATTATGGCGATGCTGCCAAGCCGAGCTGTGGATTTGGCAGGCGTTGAGAATATGTGGCAGAGTCTCTTGAGGAAATCCGCACCTCCGACATCGCTGGTCAGCCAGACCGGAGCGGAATGATCCACGGGCCGCCGTGCAATTTAATCTCGCCCGGAAAATAAAGTTCCAATCTGCGAAGCGGGTATACCGGCCAGTCCGAAGAAAGTGGTTTGAACAGGGATTGAGAGCAGTAGCCTCAATCACCTTGCCCTGGTCCGGTAACTTGATTAGATGAAGAAGATATTCATCGTGCAGAGATCTTTTAAGATGGGCCTCAATTCCCGGGCGAGATGAACGGACAAACTTTGGGGTTCTTGAAGGGCGCGGGATAAAAACCTCCAAGGAATCTCTGACTCTATTGAACTGCCACTCGAAGCCAGTGCGAAGACTCAATCTCCTGGAAGCCGCTCTGACTCTCGTCCAGAATGTGTGGACTTCCTGACTGTACCATTTCCTGTCTCGAATGTCATGGCCATTCAAAAACTGGGCCAAGTCAGCACCCACAGGTTCCTGCTTTAAGAAACGTTGAACAATGGCAGAGAGACTGCGTTTGGCGACATCGACAACAATGCTGTCACGGGAGGAAAGGTTGGTTGGTTGGTTGGTTGATAAGTTTTAGTGGCGCAAGGGCCATAGTTGGCCAAAGAGCGCCAAACACAAGACAACAAAAGGAAAAACAAAAGTCACTCAAAGACGCACACAAAGGTTAAAAACAGATTGATTCGCTAAAAATGAAAAATGGTCGTGAGCAAAATAAAATACTAGATGCGGGTAAAGAAATCGACCGCCTTGAAAAATGAGAAGACAGCGGTCGCATCGCATCTGTCTCCAAGGATGGCTTGCAGCGCAGATTCAACTTCGACAAACAGGTGGGTATGAAAAAAACGAAGACGAGGACCACAAAAACGCACACAAGAACATAAAACATGAAGAATGGTGAGACGACAATTGCACGTCTCGCACATCGGCGCAGTGTCGCCACACAGCAAAAAGCGGTGAGTGAAACGACAATGCCCGATGCGGAGACGCGCAAGGACAACTTCCTCTCGTCGATTGACACGGAGGCTGGATGTCCACAATCCGATTTCAGGCTTGATCGTAAAAAGCTTATTCGCCGTCTGGGTGCTCCAGCGATCCTGCCATTTTCGCCGGATGTAACGAGCAATGGCAGGCCGAAAGTCACGATGGTACAGGGGCAGAGCAGAGATAGGGAGAGAGGCGACAGACTTGGCAGTGATATCCGCCAACTCGTTTCCCCGTATACCAACATGGCTTGGAATCCAGCAAAAACGGATGTGGAAACCAGCCTCGGTCAGATGGTGCAAAACACGCCGCACCGTCTGAACACCGGGATGGTCACTTACAGCGCCAGATGACAGCAGCTGTAAGACACTCAGGGAATCCGCGTAAATAACAACCCTGCGATGGGGTCTCGCCTGGACATGCCGAAGACAGAGAAGGATAGCATGCACCTCAGCAGAGAACACTGAAGCTTCTGACTGAAGGCGTTCGCCGCAGATTTCGCCAGCGCACACAAATGCAGAACCCACAACCCCCACGGATTTTGAGCCGTCAGTAAAGGCCGGCACAAAATCCGGGTGGCGAGAACGGTGCTCGGCGAAACCTTGGCAAAACTCCACAGGATGACAGGAAAATTTCGGCACTCTACTGAGGGACAAATCGACAACTGGAATGGTTGACGTCCATGGCGGCTGATCCACAAACCGCAGCTCGCCAAGCAGGGAGACATCAAAACCAGCATCTCGGGCTGCAGTCCTCACGCGGATCCCAAAGGTCGGAACACAGGATGGACGGTGCTCAAATAGGCGAACGAACTGGGGTTCAAAGATGGAGTCTCTCAAAGGATGGTCAGGGAGAGCCCCAGTTTCACATAGAACTGGATCGACAGTTGCAGACGACGCAGACTCAAAGGTGGTTCATGTGCTTCAACATAGAGACTTTCGACTGGGGAGGTTCGGAATGCCCCGGTGCAGAGTCGCAGGGCCTGATGGTGCACAGGGTCCAGGGGCTTGAGGATAGAATCCCTGGCCGAACCATATACCACACAGCCGTAGTCCAGCCGAGAACGAATGACCGCACGGTAGATGTGAAGCATGGTGCTTCGATCTGCTCCCCATGATGTATTGGAGAGCATCTTCAAAATGCGCAACGCCTTAGTGCAAGAGGTTTTCAAGCGTTGCACGTGTGGGCGAAAGGTCAGAGACCGGTCAAAAAGAATACCCAAGAAAGTGGTCTCAGGGAGAACAGGAATTTCGGCAGAGCCCAACCGCAGAACTGGGTCTGGGTGGAGACCGCGTCTGCGGCAAAAATGCACGCAGACGGTCTTTTCCTGCGAGATGACAAACCCATTCCTGTCCGCCCAAGAGCAGATTCTGTTCACCCCACACTGCAACTGACGCTCAAGCATGCGCATATTGGAGGAAGCACAAGAGATCTGCAAGTCGTCCACAAACATCGATCCAGAGATTGCCGAAGGAAGGTCACGAAAAGCCTGATTAACACACAGGATGAATAATGAGACAGATAATATGGAGCCTTGAGGCACTCCTTGGTCTTGAATAAAAGGAGCAGAGAGGGTAGTACCGAGGCGCACCCGGAACACCCGACCGCGAAGGAAGCCGGCAATGAAGATGGGAAGGTTTCCTCGCAAACCGCACTGGTGCAGTTCGCGAAGAATGCCAAACCTCCAAGCACGATCGTATGCTTTTTCGAGGTCAAAAAAGATGGAAACGAGGTGCTGCCTCTTAACAAACGCCTCTCGAACAGACGTCTCAAGGCGGAGAAGATGGTCACCGGTATTATGATGACGTCGGAAACCACTCTGGAAAGGTGAAAAAACGTTGTTGCTCTCTAGATAAAAGATTAGACGTGCATTTACCATACGTTCTAGGACTTTGCACAAGCAGCTGGTCAGCGCAATGGGCCTGTAGTTACTAGGGATTCTGGGGTCCTTACCGGGCTTAGGGATGGGAATGACAATAGCCAAACGCCAAGAATCAGGGAACTGTTGCTCGCACCAGATGCGATTGAAAAGCGCAAGGAGGTGAGCGAGTGAGGACGGCGAGAGGCGCCGCAACATCTCATAGTGGATCTGGTCGTGTCCTACAGCAGTGCTCCCCGAGCGACGGAGAGCAGCCCGCAGCTCCGTGAGAGTAAAAGGCCGGTTGTAATCCGAACTGTCGCGAGCGGAGAAATTTAATTTCTGCCGCTCAGCGCTCTCTTTTACCCCACGGAACGAGGCAGGGTAGGCAGCACTGCTGGAAACAGAAGCAAAAGTTTCTCCCAGACAATCCACTATGCCAGTCATATCAGCAATCTCGTCGCCGTCCCGCTCAAGCACAGAGATCTGGCTGGAGCGAGAACTACCCCTGATCTTGCGTATTCGGTCCCAGATGAGTTTGGGACTCGAGCCGGTACGGATGGTGGAGACATAGGTCCGCCAAGAATCCCTTTTACTACGGCGTCGAACCAACCGAGCATAAGCCTTGGCACGTTTAAAGGCCAGGAGATGTTCCTGCGTAGGGAAGCGCCGAAATTTTCCCCACGCCTTATGCTGTGCTTTCCTAGAAACGCTGCATTCCTCATTCCACCAGGGTTTCGGGATCTTTGGAGTCTGACTAAGAGAGGTCTTGGGGATGGCAGAGTCAGCTGCACGCACAATGCACTCTGAAACCTCGGAGACTGCAGCTTCCAGAGGCTCCTGGGTCACCATAGTCTCAGTAATGACGGCAGTGGCGGTGAAAACCTCCCACTTGGCACGATCAATTTTCCATCTGGCCGGGCGAGAAGGTGGAACAGACCCGTCGCGGCACAGAGACAAGAAAATCGGAAAATGATCACTGCCAAGGGGGTCCTGCGACACAGACCACTCCCAGTCGGCAGCAACCGACGGAGAACCCAGGGCAAGGTCGATAGCAGAAAACGATCGACTCGGCTCATGGAAGTAGGTACAGTCTCCGGTATTCAGTATGCAAAGAGGGCTGGAGGCCAAAAGGCCCTCCACCCTGCGACCTCTAGTATCCGTGCGATCACTGCCCCACAAAGGACTGTGGGCATTAAAGTCCCCCAACAGAAGGGCTGGGGTGGGCAGTTGATCCACGAGACTCCCAAGATCAGAAGCACTGACATCATCAGACGGCGGCAGGTACAGGCAGCAAACAGTAAGCAGAGACTTCACGGAAAGTCGCACCGCCACAGCCTGCAAAGGCGTGTCGAGCAAAAGCTGCGAGGCCGGGACAGCGTGCGGGACAAGGATAGCCACGCCCCCACACGCAATGTCACCACTAGTGTTATCTTTCCGGAAGCTGCTGTGATGCTGGACGGACAGCAGATCGCTGGGTCGAAGCTTCGTTTCCTGCAAGCACATGCACACCGGCGAATGAGTAGTGAGAAGATGTTTAACGTCATCGACGTTGGAACGGAAACCCCGACAGTTCCATTGTAAAATGCACGTATCCATAAAAGAGCAACAAGAGTGGAGTCAGTGACAAAGAGTCAATCAAAACTCTTCGTCACTCCGGAGGACCGACGTCTTGTCCTTCGGCAAAGTAGCAGAAGAGGAGGACGAACCGTCACTTTCCTCCCCCGCATGGTCCCCCACAATGGTGGTTGAGGGTGAGGGCCTCAAAGAGTCCTGAATATCAGTGAGCTGAACCGCTACACACGGATGTAAAGGGCAGACCTTCGCAGACTTTGGGCCAGCCCTACCACAAACACAGGAAGGCTTCCTGGTAGTGGAAGAACCGGTCTGCTTGGGAGACGCAGAGTCAGATGGTCGACTCTGCAGAAAGTCTGAAAAATCTACCTGCGTCGCCTGCTCAGATGTAGATTTTTTAGCAAGCCCGGCGAGAGCGACAGGGCGCGGCAAAAGGGTTTGAACAGACTGTGGTGAAGATTGTACTACAGAAGCAAAACTGCGCTGTCTAGAGTTGGAAATGCCTAGTTTTGCCTTGGCGGCAGGGTACGAGAGGCCCTCCAGGGTTTTAACGCGCTGAATGGCCATCTCGTCCTTCCACTTGGTACAATTTCTAGAATAGGCGGCATGTTCCTCACCACAGTTGACGCAGCAGGCTGCAGAAGAGCAACCCGCCCCGTCATGTTCGGTGGAACCACAATTGGCGCACCGCGCAGCACTGTTACACGAGCGCTGCGAGTGCCCATATTTCTGACACTTGAAGCAGCGCAGAGGGGTGGGGATATATGGGCGTACTCGGCAGGCCAAGTAACCAGCTTTTATCTCGCTCGGGACGGTGGGAGAGCTAAAGGTCAAAGTGACATTCCTGGATTTAACTAAGTTACCATCCCGTCGGAACATCATCCGACGGGCGGCAATGACTCCCTGATCTGCCAGTTCTCTGACTAGTTCATCCTCACTGCAATCCAAAAGATCCGATTCGGATATTACACCCCGAGAGGTGTTAAGGTAGGGGTGTGGGGTAACCTTAATGGGAATACCCTGAAGGGTGTTCAGTTGCAGGAGGTTCTTGCTCTGAGAAACACTGCTAGTTTGGACTAGCAGGTCCCCAGAACGAAGTTTCTTCACAGATTTCAGCGAGCCAATAGCAGCATCCAAAGCCTTGGATATAAAGAATGGAGACTTGGTGGACAGTCTCTCACTTTGACCAGTAGACTCTATCAGCAGAAACGCCGCAGCGAGATTTAAGTCGTTCGATGTTAAACGACGTTTCAAAGCAGCAGGTTCAGCAGAAACATTTGAAGGTCCACTCCGGGTCTCAAAGTCACGGTCTAAGGACCGTTTTAAGGTAGTAGGTTTTGTCTTGACGTCGTCAACGATCATCTTCTCAGGGGGTTTACCCCTTGGGATTTTAGAGTCCGGGGACTTGGGTTTGGAGGTGTGATGTCTCCCCATGGAAAATGAATAAAGATTCGTCTGCAGTCTACTCCGCCCACTACCGAGCCCAACAAGGGAGAACTGGAGGTCCGCAAGCCACGAAAGCGACGCTGGACACAGTTCTGGAGTTTATGCGCTGCAGATATAGTCCGTTGGCTGTGGTCACATGCACTCGGCGGACACTTCGGCCTCCAATACCGTCATGCCAACGCCTTTGGCATGATCCCACAGCCCCCGGGCTCACCCTGCCGTGCTATACGACAATAAAGCCGCTAAAGCCATGCACACAACTTGGAACAGGGCTTCTGACTAGAGGTGGGTTAGCCTCAAGCCTCCCGTTTACAGCGAAGCCGGGGTCGAAGAGGAGTGTTGGTACACAGGAGGCACTTCTCCGGTCTCCTGCAACCTCAGCCGCCAGACATCCCATTTCCGCCTCACGGGTCTCCGCACGCGGCAAACATGCAGGCAGGTCTAGCACCCAAACCAGGAAAACGGGGGAAATAAAAACCAAGCGAGAAAAAAACCCTGGAAAGGGGCCTAAGCGGAATGTCAGCAACCTACAGACTGAACAGTTAATAGGAGTAGTAATGGATGGTAACAAAAACAACAAAAACCGGGATGTTAGTAAAAAAGAATTAAAAAAAAAACGAGATACACGGGCAACTGGCCAGCGCAGGAAACAAAATGTCGAGACACAAGACCAGCTCGGGATCGTGGGGGCGCGACTCCCCAGCAGCTGGGTGAACAGCCGTCCCTGCGAAAGCCGCCAACAAAGTAAACAAATGGTAGCAGGACACCAGATGTTGACCGGTCACAAGGTCAGCTCGGGCCGTGGGGGCGCCGCTCCCAAATAACTGGAAAACCAGTTATCCCCGTGCGGGGCGGGAGGAAAGGATTCTCGCCGCTTGAGCCACCAATGAGACGTCCACCAAGTCGGCCAATGGCAGGATCCCAGAACCGCCGTTGTGGGATGCCAAGAATAATGCAGAAGTAGCAGAACGATTTGGCAAGTTGAACCACTTCCGGAGCGAGGCTCGTAGAAGGTTGTCAAATTTTTTGACCCGCTTGCCAGGACGCCGAAGGACCTGTGGCCGATCCCAGAAAAGACTTCTGCCGTTGCATCAACGAGCAGAGCCACGTCGCCTGATGATGGCAGACCTGGTACTCAGGAGCAGACTGCTCGGACCCTGAGTGCCAGGCCTGTCACTCACGGCGGCCAGCGCTCTGCTCCCATTCCAGCCAGCAACCAACCCGTGCGGCAGGGAGCCACCCGTGCTAGCGTGCCTGCCTCCACCCTTGAAACTGTTCCGGAGGAAGTGGCCGCTGAGAATGGCGCTCCCACCGACGGATCTGTTGAGAACAGCTCTCCGCCAAAAGCCAAGCGGAGAAGAACACGGAGGAGGAGGCGCTCCAACCCGGACCACAGCCCTCCTGCGGTCGTGGCTGGGACTGAGGAACAACATCCACCTCAGCCCGCAACTACTGTTAGGACTGTGCCGAGTGTCTCCTCGCCTGCAACCACTGAGGAAATTAGACCACCAACCATCCAGGACTCTGACAACATGGAGCAACCTCAGCCCCGCAACGAAGCTCCACCTCAAGATTCACAGAATCCTCTGAGTGTTGAGTTCCACGCGAGGCTGCAGCAACTGCTCTGCGCCGAGATCAACGAGGACAGCTGGGTCAACTTTGAAGCTGTCCTCGGGGAGATTAGCGCCTTCGTCGCCGCAGCTGTGAGGCTTCCACCCGCCACTGCTGCTGGCCCACCCGCCAGTAGTGGTGACCCGTGTGAGGACCCTAAATCCATTCAGAAGCTGTACCGCAAGAACAGGAAAAAGGCTGTTCGAGCGATACTGAAGCTGGATGGTGACCGCTGCCAGGTCGAGGAGGAAAAGATCGCCTCCCACTTCAAAGACATGTGGCCGCCGAAGGAGTTCGACGAAGCCTTGTACCAGGAAATCACCACCAGGGAGCCATTGGCGTTAGCACCCTTTAGCACCTTCGAAGTCAGAAGGAAGCTACTGAGTGCCGACAACACAGCACCAGGGCCCGACCGCCTCACGTATAAACACTGGCGTATGGTCGACCCTGAGGCTGATGTTATGACCATGGCCTTCAACATGTGCCTGAGACACAGGCGAACGCCTTCGGCCTGGAAGACAACCAAGACCATCCTTCTTCCCAAGGCCGGTGACCCTGACGATCTTGACAATTGGAGACCGATCAGTCTATGCAGCACGATTCACAAGCTGTTTTCAAAGTGTCTTGCTGGTAGGCTGATCAATTGGTCCACCGAAAATGACGCTCTCTCCTTCTGCCAGAAGGGGTTCCTACCGCATGATGGGGTATACGAGCACACGTTCGTTCTTGAGAGGAGGCTTCGTGCCGCCAAGACCCAGCACAAAGAACTCTTTGTCGCATGGCTTGACCTATCAAGGGCGTTCGACTCTATACCCCATGGAGCCCTTCTCCATTCTCTCAAGGCGGCCGGGCTAGGTGAGGATTTCTGTAGGGTGATTGAGAGTTTGTACCAGGACATACAGACCTCTATCATCACGAAGGAAGGCCTCACTGACGCCCTTGATCTAAGCAGCGGCGTGAGACAGGGCTGTCCGCTCAGCGGGATCCTTTTCAACTATAGTATTGATCCCCTAGTGCGACAGCTTCAAGGGGAAGACACAGATCATCACCGAGTCCTCGCCTACGCTGACGATCTTGTCATCATTGCCGACACCGAGGAAGAGCTACAGAGCCAACTCAACCTTGCGGAGGAGCTTGCTGGGAAGGCTGGGTTATCCTTCAACCCTGCCAAGTGCGCCACCCTTCATCTCTCTGGGAAAACCCCAGTGGGCGCGCGTGCCACCTCCTTCGTGCTCAACGGACAAACCGTCAGACATCTTGTCGATAACGAAGCTTACAAGATGCTCGGTAAGCCCGTTGGCTTCAACGTTTGTCCGGACATCGGCAGCCTCCAGGATGCAGCTGCAAAAGCTTTCCAGCTCACTCGGAGCAAGTTGAGCCCCTGGCAAAAACTTGACGCACTAAGGGCCTTCTTCTTTCCGAGTCTGAGCTTCCACCTGAGGACCGGAGTCTACCAGAAGACGGATTGGAAAGACCTCGATGACCTGCTGAGGCCAGAGCTCAAAGACCTGCTCTGTGTTCCCACTGAGGCGTCTAACGACTACCTCTATGGGAGCAGACAACTCGGCTGCTGTGGGATCCCGAACCTAGCGGAGGATGCGGACTTGCAGGCCACTGATAACGCCTACAAGCTCTTGTCCTCGCGAGACTTCCTGATCCGGCAGTTCGCGATGGAGGACCTCAAGGACAACACCAAGAGGAGAATCCACCGTGAACCACAGCCCGAGGATCTAGGTAAGTATCTTTCAGGGCACATGGACGACGACTACCGGAGGACCAGCAATGTTGCTGCAGACGCGTGGACTGTGGCTCGAAAGGCTGCCACCCGACTAAAGATTTCGTGGCAGTTCCCGACGGAACACTCTCCAATCGTCCAGTGGCATGGTGCTGTAATCCGCATACGGCAACGCCACCTGCTCCTTCACAAGTTCAGGGAAGCCTCCAGAAAACTCACTGGAGGTCGCCTGATTGAGCGGCCCAACCAGGGCAAGGTGATGGAGTGCGTAGCCGCAGCACCTGAGAGCTCGCGTTTTATTTACACTGGCGAGCACCTTAGGTTCTGTGACTGGCGCTTCATCAACCGAGCCCGGTTAAACCTGCTTCCCCTGAACGGATGCCGACGATGGGACCCCAGCGGTAACAAGTCCTGCAGGAGGTGTGGGCACGTAAACGAAACACTTCCACACGTGCTCAACCACTGCAGGCAGTTTAGTGCTGCGTGGAACCACCGCCACAACAACATCGTGGACCGAGTAAAGAATGCGGCAGTCTCCCGAGGATGGTCGATCCGTTCGGAAAACCTTGGCATAGGACCCGGCGGTGAAAAACCCGACTTGGTCCTGGCAAAGGGAAGTACCGCGATCATTCTCGATGTGGCTGTCCCATTCGAGAATAGGATTGGCGCCTTCACCGAGGCCAGGTTGGTTGGTTGGTTGGTTGGTTGATGAATTTTAATGGCGCAAGGGCCAGGTTTGGCCAAAGAGCGCCAGACAAAGGACTATCAGCGACAGATGTTTAAAAGCGGGGAAAAAGGATTAAGAGAAAACAGGCTTGGTAAAAGTTGGAAAAGAGGATGAAGAAAGCTGTGAAGACACGTCAGTGAATTAGGTTTATATAAAATTTAGGTATGTAAAAATTAACTAATATAATCAGCAGTAAACACAACTACACAAAGGATGATTCACCAGGAGGGGGACGAACCGTCACTCTCCTCCCCCCACACTCCTCTGCAATGCTGGCAGAGGGCGGGGACGAACTGTCACTCTCTTCCCCCCATGGTCCTCTGCAATGTTGTTTGAGGCTGGGGACGAACTGTCACTCTCCTCCCCCCTATGTTCCTCTATGGTGGGTGAGGGTGGGGACCGCGCTGAGTCCGAGACAGCTGCAAAGTCGGCCATGATGGCCGCGACATGTGGATGGACACTGCACACCTTAGAGGATTGAGGGCCGACTCTCCAGCACGTGCAGGCCTTCCGCTGGGAACTGGAAGAGTCGGTCGTCTTCAAAAGAGAAGGCGCAGACTCAGCTGGTCGAATAAGCTGGAGCTCGGTGAAATCCACCTGTGTCGCTTGTTCAACTGTAGATCGCTTGGCAAGTGCGGCGAGAGCTACAGGGCGCGGAACAAAGGGCTGCACGGGTGGTGGCTGAGACTGAACAACTGCGGCAAAACTACGCTGTCGGGTGTTGGGAATACCCAACTTGGCTTTGGCAGCAGGGTACGAGAGGCCGTCCAGGGTCTTGAGGCGCTGGATTGCCATCTCGTCCTTCCATTTCATACAGGTGCGGGAGTAAGCCGCATGGGCCTCACCACAGTTAACACAGGAGGCCGCAGAAGTGCAACCTTCCCCGTCATGTTCACTGGAGCCACAATTTGCGCAACGAGCGGAACTCTTACAAAAACGTTGGGAATGCCCGTACCTCTGGCACCTGAAACAGCGCAGAGGACTGGGAATGTACGGGCGAACGCCACAGACCAAGTAGCCAGCCTTGATGTCGGTCGGAACCTTCGGGGAGTTAAAAGTCAAGATAACATTTTTAGACTTAATTAAAGAACCATCGCGCCGAAACATCATACGGCGCGCAGCAATAACACCTTGATCTGCAAGTTCAGTCACCAATTCTTCTTCACTGCATGGCAAGAGATCAAACTCAGAAATAACACCCCGAGAGGTGTTAAGAAACGGGTGAGGTGTCACTTTGACAGGAATGCCTTGAAGACTAGTGAGGTGCAGAAAAGTGTTACTCTGAGAAACACTGCAAGTTTGGACAAGCAGGTCCCCAGAGCGAAGCTTCCTCACAGACCTCAAGGGGCCAACCGCAGCGTCCAAAGCTTTAGAAATGAAAAAGGGAGATCTGGTGGACAGTCTCTCATTCGGATCGATGGATTCTACAAGCAAGTGAGTAGCATGCGTAGTCACAGCAATTGAGGGGGAGACGACGCTTCGGAGCGACTGGTACAGCTGCCGAAGAAGAGGTTCCACATTCTTGGTCCAGGGCATGGTCTAAAGATCGTTTAAGGGTATGAGACTTGGTAGGTTGAGAAGACGAAGGAGAGTCGTTGTCAACTATCATATTCACAGGTGTCCGAAATTTGGAGTTTTGTTTTTTGTTTCTACCCATGGAAAAAAGAAGGAAGATTCGTCTGCAGACTACTCCACCCACCACCGAGCCCTACAAGGGAGAACTGGAGGTCCGCAAGCCAAGAAAATGACGCTAGACACAGTTCTGGAGCTTATACGTTGCAGATATAGTCCGTTGGCTGTGATCACACGCACTCGGCGGACACTTCGGCCTCCTGGTACCGTCATGCCAACGCCTTTGGCATGATCCCACAGCCCCCGGGCTCACCCTGCCGTGCCATACGACAAAAAAGCCGCTAAAGCCCTGTACACAACTTGGTACATGACTTCTGACTAGAGGTGGGTTAGTCTCTAGCCTCCCGTTTACAGCGAAGCCGGGGTCGAAGAGGAGTGTTGGTACACAGGAGGCACTTATCCGGTCTCCTGCGACCTCAGCCGCCAGACATCCCATTTCCGCCTCACGGGTCTCCGCACGCGGCAAACATGCAGGTAGGCCTAGCACCCAAACCAGCTAAAAGGAAAAAAAGAAACCCAAAGAAGACAAATCCTGGCAGGGAACCTAAACAGAATCTCAGCAACCTACGAACTGAGCGGTTAATATAAATCAGTTAGTGGTGGAGGGTAACAAAACCACAAGACCGGGGTGTTAGTACACAACGTGGTAGCGATTAGGTAGAATACAACACGGGCAACTAGCCAGTGGAGAAAATAAATAAAAACGAAAAAGCGAGACACAAGACCAGCTCGGGATCGTGGGGCCGCGACTCCCCAACAGCTGGATGAACAGCCGTCCCTGCAAACACCAAAATAAAAAACAAGCGGTGGCATGACATAAGATGTTGACCAGTCACAAGGTCAGCTCGGGCCGTGGGGGCGCCGCTCCCCAAATAACTGGAAAACCAGTTATCCCCGTGCGGGGTCACCGAGGCCAGGAGGACAAAGAAAGAGAAGTACGAACCCGTGGCCCAGATGCTGAGGAGCGATTTCCGCATGGTAAAGAATGACGCCGTCATCGTAGGAGCCCTTGGATCCTGGGACCCCCTCAACGACGTCATCCTCAAGTCCTTCTGCGGAGCCGGATATCTCAGGAAGATGAAGACCATCTGTTCGAGCCTTGCCATCCAGTGGTCGAGAGACATCTACACGGAGTTCATCACCGGAGAGCGACAGTGGACGTCCCCCACCAAACTTGTTGTCCCCTACTAACTCCTGAGCTGCGTCATAAAGGGAGTTAGAGAACCACCTGAGCTGCGCACAAAGGGTGGCAACGATAGCCGTCCAAACCTGAGCTGCGCACAAAGGGTTTGGCGGCACATATTATTTTCTTTTTCAGGGATTGTAAAGGCACTTACAATTGTAAAATGCATGCTAGTGGGATTACCACGGTGCCTATTTTTCTTAGTGCTTGTAAATATTTACATGATTTAGCATGAGAATAAATGTTTTAATATCTGTTCTTATCAGCTTAATCGTGAGTCGATTAAGCTGATGAGAATCTTCCTGGATCATCTGTGCTCGACTCGTCCGCCTGCCTGGATCTTCGGTGCTCGACTCGTCTTCCTGCCTGGATCTTCGGTGCCCGACTCGTCTGCCTGCCTGGATCCTCGGTGCTCGACTCGTCCGCCTGCCTGGATCTTCGGTGCCCGACTCGTCTGCCTGCCTAGATCCACGGTGCTCGACTCGTCTGCCTGCCCGGATCTTCGGTGCCCGACTCGTCTGCCTGCCTAGATCCTCGGTGCTCGACTCGTCTGCCTGCCGGGAGCCTCTGTCCTCGCCTCGTCTGCTCCACGGTGCTGGACTCATCTGCCTTCCGGGAACTTCTAGTGTTCGACTCGTCCGCCTCCTTCGATCCTCGGTACTCGGCTCCTCTGCCTTCTCGGAACTCCTAGTGTTCTACTCGTCCACCGCCTTCGATCTTCGGTGTTCGACTCGTCCGACATCCTGACTCCTCAAGTGCTCGTGCCGTTCTACTGCCTCTTCTAAGATGAAGACGTTCATGGAGTGAGACTCCAACAAGGCCATTCGGAGGATGGGGTGGCGATGAGGTGTGCAAGAACTTGGCGACTATGACTTCGCGGCGGCGTCCCCCGACAGCGGTCTACAATCCTGGACGACACCGGCAGCCCCCTCAGCCTTCTGACTACGATCCCGGACGCCAACATCCTGCCGCCCAGAATGACAGCTGCTGACTGCGGTGTGGAGTCCAGAACATCCCCTCCTTCTACTCAACCGAGCCTTCGGGGATGCCGTGGCGACTTCTGGTCGCCCTGTGTGAACGTGATGCGGGCGCTGAGGTGGAGTTGCTTTTGCTGCATTCTCTTCTTTACAGCATGGACGGCTAGGTGCAGACTTCAATCGAAAAGCAGCGTTGCTACTCTCAAACTCTGTTTCTCTTCCCATCTCCCTGGATTATGTGAAATGCCTGCATTCTCACATGATCCATTTCCCCTTTTCTCCTGCCGTTTTAGGTATGTGCGTCTGCACACTGCTCATGGGGCGATTGGTGCGCCGCGTGGCCCAAATTTTTCCATTGACTCTGAAATGGAGACTTTTGGTGCCGTGCGGTGTGCGGATGTCAACTGAGGAGACCTAAAACTGCTTGACCCCTAATTCCACCGTCTTTACTACTTTTAATCGGTGGAATTAGCTGTCTCTCGTCCCAAGTGTTACAAGGACTGCCCTGTTCATGGGAGCCATGAACTTCCCTTGTAACACCCTGTCAGCCACTTTATTTTTAATAATTTATGGAGTTATTTGTTTATTTTTATTAATTTATCTTTTTTCACTAACTTTTTGTGCTATTTTTCGTCGCCCTTGGGTGCAAGGAGGCAATTTCTTTTTTTTTCAGTAGTGAGCGGCTGCACTTCTCATTAACTTGGGAACCTGTCTCTCACTAATGCACAATCCCCTTCTATGCTGCGAAGTAGAATGAAGTCTGCACTGATGCGTCCCTTAGGGTCCCTCCCTCCTGCTAGCACCGTCAAAATGCAACTACATCTCGTGCCCGCTGCAGCGGTATGAATGCACACAATCTACGAACAATTGTCCCCGCTCCTCCTCCGGGAGCCTAACAGCATACGAACTTGCCCAGTTACTAAAGACACTTGCTAAGCACCTAGGCGGACTATTCTTAGATGCTGCACTAGGTCAGGAAGCCCGTCATTCTCCTATACTCCTGCTTTCGTTAAAGATATCCCTAAACATGGCCTCTGTACTGAGAGTAAAAAACTCAGCATAATGAACTCTCCAACAATCCCCCGACCTGGGACGAGTGCCAGCAGATTCAATCCCCCGGTGAGCTCGTCTCCCCGAAACTGTTACGAAATGGGAAGAACAGAGATTCCAAGCGGATCCCGAAAGCGAACCCCACCGAAGACATAACCTGTTGGAGCGACCTTCCGGGAAATAAAAAGCCCACAGAATTGGAAACACTCTCCACTGTGTGTATCCAAGGATTGCAACGATTCAGTGCACAGAGACAGGGTGCCCCAATGAAATTCAGGCAAACAAATGGACTGCGACCGTCAATGCCATTCGCACTCACCTGCGGTCCACCCACCAAATTGAAATAAATGCAATGGTGTCATGGTGCGCCATCTGCAATGGCTACATTGAAGGAAATCCTGCCTCGCACCCCTGCGTAAAGGGCGTTGGCGCTGTGGTCAATCCTGGAGACTCAAGACCCGGTGTCACATTTCTGTGTCCTACCTGTGCACTGGTTTGTGAAAACAAAAAAAGCCTCACCACTCACAGGAAAAACCATCATGGCTATGACAACAGGGATGTGGTCCAATTAATTGCAAAAACACCACAGAAGACCCTGTCTGCAAATGCAAGCATCCCGCACCCCTTACTGGAAGAGTCACCTACAGGCAAAACGCTGTCCACCCCTGATGGTCAGGAGCAACAAAACCCGGAAATCCCCCAAGATGTCTCCTTTGAGATCACCTCTGACATAACCCCGCTCCTTACTGTTACTGAGGAGCAAAATAACCAAAAAATTGAAAATTGGTGCCCAGCACCAGAAAAGTCGGTCAGCTTTGCCAGCCAAGACCCGGAGAATGCACTCCTGGCGACTTCAATACTAGAAGCACCCACAATAGTGACAGCTGAACCAACGGACATGGAAAAGAAAAGTGAGACAACTACCACTCAGTCCAATAATGATTCACACTGTACTACTAGCTCTCTTGAGGACAATGGCATCATAAATGAAAATGCAACACAAACAGTGAGTACAGTACTGAAATGTGGCCCACCGACTGGCCCAGCCAACAGCTCTCCTCAGCCATTATATAGGAAACCACTGTGCATAATTCAAGAGCCTTCTCCCAAGAAATCCGGTGTTACAATCCAAACTTTGCCATTTAGCAAAATCATTGTTAGTGATGTGGCCTGGCGTGCTGCCTACGCTGACATCTCCTGTTGCAATGGGAAACTTAACACTAATACAGGTGAGAATGTAGAAATACAGAATGAACCCAAGAGGACAGATCAACTCCCTGCCACATCAACTTATCAGTCTGAGACAGAAACCTCTAGTCATCATAAACTTGGAGCATTCACCAGCAATAGTGAACACATTGAGCCGGACATTGTGATACTCAGTCCTGGGCCATGTGAGGAAGTAATTGCCAATGAGCTGAGTGCACCAGGGAATCCCACTAGTTTGACCACTTCCTTAACAAATGAAACAACTCGTAACTGGGCATGGGAAGAACTGCACCACGATACGCCTCACAGAATCGGGGATGTCCTTCACTTCATCTTTCCTGTATCACAAAGAGTGCAATGCCAAGAAGAAGGTTGCGGTCTATCATATACCAGCAAACTCTGGACCATCTCAAGGAATAACCTTAAAAGGCACCTGCTGAGATCACACAAAATTGAGACCTCTTCCACTATCTACTGGTGCAAAATCTGCAGAACTCGTCTCCCAGAACGACCGAGTACTCATGCATGCTTCAGGCAAACCAACATTTGTTTACCCACAGAAAGACCTGGTGGTTTCGCCTGCTCATTATGCAATTTCTCATGTGAATCTGCGGCAGGCATCGCAAACCATCGCCTCGCCCACAAAAAAGCAAATCTTGCCAGCGGGGACAGAAATCTCCAGTCTGCTGCACCACAGACTAGGCAGCAAGTCAGGCAGAACCGCACCAGAATTATAAATACAAACGGTTCCAGATTTCTCTCAAATCCAAGACCGTATCCCACTTACCGGCCGATAGCTGTTTCATCAGTTCAACCAGCTGGAACACCACAAGCCAATCGAGACCCTGGCTATCCCGGAGACAACCCGGATACCTCAAATCAGCAAATTGACCCGGCTCCTCTGCCCGGCTTTATCGACAACCTGCCACAACACAGACAAAGGGGCGAGGTTGATCTCCACAACTGTGACTCCACCCCGCCTCTCACGAGAAGGTTCATTGATCGGATCCTAACCATCCAAGATCTCGATCCGTCAAATGAGACATGGGATTCTATGGAATCTCTCCTTGAAGAAATAACCATCTCTGTTGCTGAAGCGGTCCATCTTCCTCCAGTGACCCAGAATAGGCCTCCTAACACCCGTGAGCCAAATCCTGAGGATCCCAAGGAGATCCAAAAGCTATACAAGAGGAACAGACCCAAAGCAATCAGGCATATTCTTGGTCAAGTTGGAAACCGCTGCTCAACCCCCACTGGGGAAGCTTACGAATTCTTCAGCAATCTCTGACAGGAGACTACGCTCGATGACTCCCTATATGGGCCTCCCCCTCTGATCGACAACAATTGGAGCTCTGTCCTCTAACCCAGAGAGAAGTTCGGGACAAACTCTTCAAAATGGAGAACACCGCTCCGGGACCTGATAGAATCACGTACCAACATTGGAGAAATGTTGACCCGGACGCGGAAGTACTCACTGCTGTTATCAACACGTGCATAAAATTTGGACGCATCCCGACGGCGTGGAAGAAATCAACAACCATTCTTCTCCCGAAAGACGGAAACCCAACAGACCTTCGGAACTGGAGACCCATATCCCTAACAAACACCATATACAAATTAATGGCGAAATGTCTTGCTGCACAAATGTCAGCCTGGATTAAAAACAACAATGCATTAGCCAGCTGTCAGAAGGGATTTTTACCATTTGATGGGGTGCTGGAGCATAATTTCATTATACAAGACCTGATCACCCAAACCAAACTTAAAAAGAAAGACCTTGCCCTTGCATTTCTTGACATCCATAATGCATTTGGCTCAATCCCTTTTGATGCAATGAAGAAAAGCCTTCTTACCCTTGGGATCAGTCAAGATTTCACCAATCTCATCTGCAACATCTATGAGAACTCCACCACTAAAGTCCTCACCAACAATGGGCTTACTGATGAGATCCACATTAAATCTGGCGTCAAACAAGGGTGTCCGCTAAGTGGCCTGTTGTTCAATATCACGGTCAACCCTATTCTCCAAAACATCCAAGATGAGAACGAAGGATATTCCATCCTGGCATATGCAGACGACATTGTGCTAATTGCCGAAGATGCCGCACAGCTTCAGGATCTCATCCATAAAGCGGACAATCTCCTGCAACACCTTTCTCTTCGCCTTAACCCAGTGAAATGTAAGACGCTGCACATTTCAGGATCACCTACTGTAGAAGTACGCCCAACTACCTTCTCTCTGCACGGGGAAGACCTGCAGGTTATTAGGGAAGGTGACTCCACCAGCTTCCTCGGAAAACCCATTGGGTTATACTTTGAGAAGTATAACGCCACTGTCAATGAGTTCATTGACTTTGGCTCAAAGATCCTGCAGTCACAATTAGCTCCCTGGCAAAAGTTGGATGCCGCCCGCACTTTCTTTTTCCCTGCCCTCCAACACACCATGAGGACGGATCAACTCCGCAAAAATGATTGGCGTCGCCTTGACGACACCCTGCGTCCCATGTTTAAGAAAATCTTGGGCGTCCCGCAAGAGGCATCCAACAATTACCTGTACGGCTCCTCACAGTACGGATGTGTCGGAATTCCTGAAGCCGCGTCAGACTCTGATGCCTTCAGAATAGACTCAGCATTCAAGCTCCTCTCATCCAAAGATCAAGCTCTACGTGACATTGCTGGGAAGCGTCTGACAGAAGCCGTGAAAAACCGGATTAATGCTCACCCACAGACAACTGAGATTGAAGATTTCCTATCCGGAGTACAGAACGATGCGTACGCTACCACAACGAACAGGGGCACCTCTATCTGGGCTGCTGCCAGGAAAGCGTCCAATAGGTTAAAGGTCAGCTGGAAACTCAATAATGCATTCCTCCCTGCTGTCAAAATTGGATCCACTGAAACCACTACTGCCAAAAGAAACTTAGTGGTAAGAAACATTAGAAGTGAGATCAGGGTAAACAGATCTGAGGCCCTCATTAACATGAAGAGCCAGGGCAAGGCCATTGAGTGTGTCGCACTTGATCGCGCAAGCACTCATTTCTTTTACACTGGCGACTTCACACAATTCAAGGATTGGAGATTCATCCACAAAGCCCGGCTTAACCTACTACCCCTTAACGGCAATAAACCGTACATTACCGGCTCTGACAGAAGATGTCGCGTCTGTGGCTACACAAATGAGACCACAGCGCACGTCCTCTGCCACTGTCCTTCATTCTTTCAGCAAAGAAGAGAGCGCCACAACCTCATTGTGGAACGGATTAAGAGGGCTGCAGCGAAGGAATTCTCCGTACTTGCAGAAGACCAACAGATCCCTGGTGCTGAAGGTCGCCCAGATCTTGTTCTGGCCCGTGGTGATACTGCCTTGATCCTCGACGTAGCAATACCATATGAGAATAGGACTGATGCCTTCAGAGTAACTCGTGAGCTTAAAAAAGCAAAATACGAATCAACCGCGACCATACTCAGACAGTCCTATTCCCACGTAATAACAGATGCCGTTGTCATTGGGGTACTTGGATCATGGGACCCCGAGAATGATAAAGTTCTCAGGCACTTATGTTCCCGAAAATACCTACGCCTCATGAAGAAACTATGTATAAGGGATGTTATTGACTCTACCAGAGATCAGTATATTGAGTGGCTCAATAAGATCCCTAGGGGAAACCACAGTGCCGTCACCCTGGTAGAACAAACCCCTGATACAATCAACCAATTTAGGGAAAGTCATATCCCTGAAGACGATCATACAGGTGAAACCAGTACCACTACAGCTGCGAAACCCTACAATCAACATCATGCAAATGAAATAAGGGGTACTGCTGCTGTGGAACCCCACAATCGTCATCATATAAGTGACACTGCAGCTGTGGAATCCTACGTAGTACCCACCTGCAGCAAAGTAATAAATGCTAATAAAGTGCCTGATCAAAATTCACATGCAACTCAAGAAGCAACCATTCCACAGCATAACAGCAGCCGAGACAGATATGGAGGCCAAACAATACCACAGAAGAAGACCCCGCTTGGATTACATATCATTGAGGGCATTGAAAGACTACTAGACCCTGAGAGAGAAGCAAGCATCTCTACCGTCGGTTCCTCCCCCACAACTAGTGCACGAGTTAAAAGTGAACAAGCATTATCGGAAATTATGTTTCCGATAGTCCACAGAATTGCGCCTGAGCACGCAGGCGACATAGTTGCTATGCTCCTAAAACTCCCTAGTGAGGACTTCCACAAACTCCTAAACGACAAACAAAGCGCCATAGCTCTAATCAAACAAATCAACCAAAGCCTACAAGTTGGTTATGTTACACCACTAACAGCGGAGGTGGCATTTGTGGTAACAAACAGAGAACGACCATGCAATCAAGATCCTGGAACGCCATCACAACAGAAAGCCATTGTACAAAACCAAATGGAACAGTGAAAGGAAAAATAATGTCACTTCATGTATACTATGTAACACATTTCTGTAGATAATATATGTACTGTATATTAATTTGTATTTTATCCTTAATAAAATTTAGGTATACAGCTGACGCGCGGAGACGAGACGGCGTAGTCGGGGCTTTTGAGATGTATCTGGGTGTGACCCTAACCCGGAAACACCAACACACATCTTACGAGTCACGACGTCGCCCGGAGTCTCACAACAGAGGTTAATGATGTCACACAAGCTGTCGCTCCCTATATAAAAAAAGCGCTACTTGCTTCCTATATAGGAGATGCACGCTAGAACATTACTGAAACCTCTGTTCTTATCAGCTTAATATCTGGTATGACTCACACTGTGGGTCACGATATTAAACGAATTTTTGTAATGCGACGGAGTTCCTAGGGGCTTGCCTCGGCTCTGTCACGGGTTGACCTGATATTGCACTACATTCAGGATCGGCCCACCCTAATCAAAGAAAAGAACACACCAACTTTTATCCAATACACCTTAAAGTTTTCAAATCTTCAATGTTAATATAAAAGAGCACATAAGACGAATACATGCAAATTAACAGGAAACCGTTGCCTTAGATTTGGTGTCAGTATTTCTTTGGAAAAAAACGCTTAAAACTTGGACTTAGAATAATATTTTTCCTATTTCTCCTTTCTACATTACTATATTCTGTGTTGTTGCTGCACTTTTTCCTGAAAGCCTTGGATTTAAATTTATCAAAAAATTCCCGCCTCTCTCTTGTTGAAACTGACTTGAGACCGGACCTAGTCGTTGTTGACTCTACAAAGGAGAACTTATAAGTTATTGATGTCCAAATCCCCCTTGAGAACAAATACGAAACGCTTTTTTCTTTTGAACGACGCAAGAGAAAACTTTAGTATTACCTTCCACTCGCTCAGGAGTATCCAATACACTTTAAAGGTTTCAAATCTTCAATGTTACCATAAAAAAGCTCATAAAACGAAAACATACTAATACAATGAAACCATTGACTTATACAACACAACTTTAAGTTTGCAAATCTTTAATGTTAATATAAATGAATACGTAAAACAAATACATATAATAATTAACATAAAACTTTTTCTAAAATTTCTCGACAGTAATTTCTTTGAAAAAATAAGAATATATAGAAAAATACACTTTCGACCACATCGAAGTTTTTTTAAACTTTCTAGTAAAAAATAAGAAATATATTTTTTTTTTTTTTAAAGTGAAAGGACATATGGACATCGTTTCTTTTCACCCTGAAAAGTTTGAAACCGCGTTTTTCATCGCTTCTCGGCCTATCGGCTAAGATCAAAGTGTAGTACCTAGATCTTCAGGGCTTGACTCGTCTGCCTGCCTGGATCCTCGGAGCTCGACTCGTCCGCCTGCCTGGATCTTCGGTGATCGACTCGTCCGCCTGCTTGACGTGCTCGACTCGACCGCCTGCCTCGATCTACAGGGTTCGACTCGGAACTCCTAGTGCTCGACTCGTCCGCCGCCCTCGATCATCGGTATACGACTCGTCCGGCATCCTGGCTCTTCAAATGATCGTGTCTCCATACTGCTCCTCCTAGGATGAACTCAAGTATGGAGTGAGACTCCGACAAGGCCCCCGGAGGATTGAGCGACGACGTCCCCTGATGGCAGTCTACAGTCCTGGACGACTACTTTTCCCGCCTGCGGTCCTGGAAATCAACTTCTGCCGCCCAGAATGACTGCAGCTGACAACAGTATAGAGTCCAGAACATCTTACCTACTGAGCCTTCAGGAGAGGTCGCGGTGACCTTCGGTTGCCCTGTGTGCGTGAGTTGCGGGTTCTGTGGGATCACATGTATTTCACCGCCTTCTTTTTCAGCACGGACGGCTAGGTGCAGACTTCAATCGAAAAGCAGCGATGCTACTCTCAAACTCTGTTTCTCCTCCCATCTCCCTGGACCATGTGAAATGCCTGCATTTTCACATGATCCATTTCCCCTTTTCTCCTGCCGTTTTAGGTATGTGCGTCTGCACACTGCTCATGGGGCGATTGGTGCGCCGCGTGGCCCAAATTCTTCCATTGACTCTGAAATGGAAACCTTTGGTGCCGTGCGGTGTGCGGATGTCAACTGGGCAGACCTAAAATTGCTTGACCCCTAATTCCACCGTCTTTACTACTTTTAATCGATGGAATTAGCTGTCTCTCGTCCCAAGTGGTACAAGGACTGCACTGTTCATGGGAGCCATGAACTTCCCTTGTAACACCCTGTCAGCCACTTTATTTTTAATAATTTATGGAGTTATTTGTTTATTTTTATTAATTTATTTTTTCACTATCTTTTTGTGCTATTTTTCGTCGCCCTTGGGTGCAAGGAGGCAATTTCTTTTTTTTCAGTAGTGAGCGGCTGCACTTCTCGTTAACTTGAGAACCTGTCTCTCACTAATGCACAATCCCCTTCTATGCTGCGAAGTAGAATGAAGTTTGCACTGAAGCGTCCCTTAGGTCCCACCCTTCATACCTTAAAATTAATTTTAACTCACGAGCATAAAGTCGCTGTTCACCCTCTGTGGGGGCCTGCCATCGATCAATATTGACCGATAGAACGGATACAAAAGAAACACTATTTCCACGAGCCTAAACTAGGAGTAAACTAAAGCGCTGACAAACTTTGAAAGAAGAATGGCTAATCTACTAAAAGCAAAGAAGCCCATCCAATTAAGCTCCCCCGCTAGTGCCAAATTGAACACAGGGTCTGCCGTGTTGCATCTAGATGCTGATCCCTCACCCAGGTTCCTAAGGAATGGGGTCAACAGGAGGAATAAACAGAAAGGAAGCTCAGTTAATCCATCCTCCCCGATCCTTGAGATACTTAGCTGGGATGATATTCCAGGCAATACAAAGGCATGCCGTGCGGGATCGGTGCTCCACATGATTTACCCACGCATTGCCTCAGTTTCATGTACTGAAGGGGCTTGTTCAGCTGAAATTCAGTCAAACCGTTGGCCAGCAACGGTAAATGCATTAAAAACACACCTGAATTCCTGCCACAAAGTAGAGGTAACAAGCATGGTATCGTGGTGCTCAATGTGTCAACAGTGCATTGAAACCAACCCAAGTAGCCATGAATGCCTCAAAAAGACAGGAATGATCATCAGCTCTGGAGGACCCCGCCCTGGTGGGTTGGTTGGTTGGTGGATTTTATTGGCGCAAGGGCCAGGTTTGGCCAAAGAGCGCCAGACAAAGAACTATCAGCCACAGATTTTTAAAAGCGTTGAAAATGACCAAGAGCAGACAAGCTGGGCAAAAGCCGGAAAAGAGAACGATGAAAGCTGTGAAGAAAAGTTAGGCAACCAGGTGTATAAAAAAATGATCAATGCACTATTATAATTATTATTATTTGCTTTTTGTTTTTTTTTTATACACAACAACACAAAGGATGAGTCACCAGGAGGGGGACGAACCGTCACTCTCCTCCCCCACACTCCTCTGCAATGCTGGCCGAGGCCGAGGGCGGGGACGAACCGTCACTCTCCTCCCCCCATGTTCCTCTGCAATGTTGGCGGAGGCTGGGTCCGAACTGTCACTCTCCTCCCCCCATGGTCCTCAGCAATGTTGGTGGAGGCTGGGGACGAACTGTCACTCTCCTCCCCCTATGTTCCTCTATAATGTTGGTGGAGGGTGGGGACCGCGCTGAGTCCGAGACAGCTGCAAAGTCGGCCATGATGGCCGCGACATGTGGATGGACACTGCACACCTTAGAGGATTGAGGGCCGGCTCTCCAGCACGTGCAGGCCTTCCGCTGGGAACTGGAAGAGTCGGTCGTCTTCAAAAGAGAAGGCGCAGACTCAGCTGGTCGAATAAGCTGGAGCTCGGTGAAATCCACCTGTGTCGCTTGTTCAACTGTAGATCGCTTGGCAAGTGCGGCGAGAGCTACAGGGCGCGGAACAAAGGGCTGCACGGGTGGTGGCTGAGACTGAACAACTGCGGCAAAACTACGCTGTCGGGTGTTGGGAATACCCAACTTGGCTTTGGCAGCAGGGTACGAGAGGCCGTCCAGGGTCTTGAGGCGCTGGATTGCCATCTCGTCCTTCCATTTCATACAGGTGCGGGAGTAAGCCGCATGGGCCTCACCACAGTTAACACAGGAGGCCGCAGAAGTGCAACCTTCCCCGTCATGTTCACTGGAGCCACAATTTGCGCAACGAGCGGAACTCTTACAAAAACGTCGTGAATGCCCGTACCTCTGGCACCTGAAACAGCGCAGAGGACTGGGAATGTACGGGCGAACTCCACAGACCAAGTAGCCAGCCTTGATTTCGGTCGGAACCTTCGGGGAGTTAAAAGTCAAGATAACATTTTTAGACTTAATTAAAGAACCATCGCGCCGAAACATCATACGGCGCGCAGCAATAACACCTTGATCTGCAAGTTCAGTCACCAATTCTTCTTCACTGCATGGCAAGAGATCAAATTCCGAAATAACACCCCGAGAGGTGTTAAGAAACGGGTGAGGTGCCACTTTGACAGGAATGCCTTGAAGACTAGTAAGGAGCAAAAGAGTGTTACTCTGAGAAACACTGCAAGTTTGAACAAGCAGGTCCCCAGAGCGAAGCTTCCTCACAGACTTCAAGGGGCCAACCGCAGCGTCCAAAGCTTTAGAAATAAAAAATGGAGATCTGGTGGACAGTCTCTCATTCGGATCGATGGATTCTACAAGTAAGTGTGTAGCATGCGTAGTCACAGCAATCGATGGGAGACGACGCTTCGGAGCGACTGGTACAGCTGCCGAAGAAGAGGTTCCACATTCTTGGTCCAGGTCATGGTCTAAAGATCGTTTAAGGGTATGAGACTTGGTAGGTTGAGAAGACGAAGGAGAGTTGTTGTCAACTATCATATTCACAGGTGTCCGAAATTTGGAGTTTTGTTTTTTGTTTCTACCCATGGAAAAAAGAAGGAAGATTCGTCTGCAGACTACTCCACCCACCACCGAGCCCTACAAGGGAGAACTGGAGGTCCGCAAGCCAAGAAAATGACGCTAGACACAGTTCTGGAGCTTACACGTCGCAGATATAGTCCGTTGGCTGTGATCACACGCACTCGGCGGACACTTCGGCCTCCTGGTACCGTCATGCCAACGCCTTTGGCATGATCCCACAGCCCCCGGGCTCACCCTGCCGTGCCATACGACAAAAAAGCCGCTAAAGCCCTGTACACAACTTGGTACATGACTTCTGACTAGAGGTGGGTTAGTCTCTAGCCTCCCGTTTACAGCGAAGCCGGGGTCGAAGAGGAGTGTTGGTACACAGGAGGCACTTATCCGGTCTCCTGCGACCTCAGCCGCCAGACATCCCATTTCCGCCTCACGGGTCTCCGCACGCGGCAAACATGCAGGTAGGCCTAGCACCCAAACCAGCTAAAAGGAAAAAAAGAAACCCAAAGAAGACAAATCCTGGCAGGGAACCTAAACAGAATCTCAGCAACCTACGAACTGAGCGGTTAATATAAATCAGTTAGTGGTGGAGGGTAACAAAACCACAAGACCGGGGTGTTAGTACACAACGTGGTAGCGATTAGGTAGAATACAACACGGGCAACTAGCCAGTGGAGAAAATAAATAAAAACGAAAAAGCGAGACACAAGACCAGCTCGGGATCGTGGGGCCGCGACTCCCCAACAGCTGGATGAACAGCCGTCCCTGCATACACCATCAGCACCAAAATAAAAAACAAGCGGTGGCATGACATCAGATGTTGACCAGTCACAAGGTCAGCTCGGGCCGTGGGGGCGCCGCTCCCCAAATAACTGGAAAACCAGTTATCCCCGTGCGGGGGACCCCGCCCTGGAGTGAGCTTCCTGTGTCCCACTTGTGCAGAGCAGTTCTCGACGAAAAATGCCCTAATTACCCACAGGAAAAAAGTGCATGGGTATGACAATAAAGACATCTTTCAGGTCATTCCTGACTCTGTCACAAACATTTTGAAAGGGAAACAAAGGCTGTCTCTATCGAATCTAGCTGGGTCTTCAGTGACCTCAACAAGTCCTGTGTTGGAACCCGCTGAACCCCAAGTGGGAGAAACAACAAACATAGAGACAGGGAAAAATTCCCCAAGCCAGAACCAGAATGCCAACTTGCCACTAGTGGACTTATCTTCCTCCAAACCAACGATGTCACAAAGACTGGCCACTGTTATTTTGGAAACTCCCCTGGCCTATCTATTCCGGTAGTAAAGGGATTTTCCTTCCAAAATATTACCGCACAATTCTCAAGGACCCAATCCCAAAGCGAGCTCTCGCCCCGGGCACCTCAGACTCCAGGAAAGCAAACTGAGGGTTTTGGACTTATAGAAAATTTAAACACTGAGCCAATTGCAAACGGAAAACTTGGTCATACAGGTGAGAATGTACGTGACCAAGAGAAATTGACAGAATATATAACAACTGATTCAGTCAAAGTCATGTACCCAGACACAAGTAAAGAACCTGACTCCAACTCTCCAACCTCAAAAGGAGTCCTTCTAAGCACCAACCACCTCAACTCTGAAGACTCCCATTTGAGTGGTACAGAAAATACAGGTGAGAAAGCAGAAAATGAACAATTACACTGCTTGGCAGAAATGCCAGAACAAAATCCCAGGTCACCAGGGAATTCCACCCATGCAGGCGAGAAAGTGGAAGGACAATGCGACAGTATACCTAATACAGCAAAGTCCCCACAAGCGGCAGGAACAGAGAAAGCAGACGCGGAGACAAGGATTCCCCAGGAATCGTCAACGCATGCAGCAGCTATTCCTTGTGTGGAAGCAGACACCCTCATTTTAAGCCCAGAGCCTGACCTTGAGGGTCTGCACCATGAAGGAAGTACCAATCCAGAAAACCAACCCAACCGGATTATAAATGCCCAGGGAAGAGAGAACTCAATGGAGCAGTGGATATGGGATGACCTCTTGGAACAGTCGCCACATCGGATAGGTGCCACCTTGCACTTCGTCTTCCCTGTTCCCTCAACAATCACCTGTAAGGAGCCAGGATGCGATCTGTCGTACACAAACCAATCATGGAGTGTACTCAGAAACAATCTAAGGAGGCATATCCTTAGAGGACACGGAAAAGGCACACCAAGCACAGTATATTGGTGTAGCATCTGCAAGTGCCGCCTTTCAGACAGACCAAGTGCTCATGCCTGCTTCAGGCAGTCCAGAATTGTCGCTCCTCCTGCACAACCAGGGAGCTTTTCATGTGTTAAATGCAATTTCAACTGCACCACTTCGCTTGGTCTACACAACCACTCGCTATCCCACAAAAGAACCCAATTGGCTGCTAGGGATAGAGGCGTGCAGTTACCCAGTCCAAACACCCGGCAACATAGGAGAAACGGAGGGCAGAACACCCGCATAGTGCAAAGAGCAGGCTCGAGTTGCATAAGAACGGAGAACAGAAACTCCACGGTCGCACAAGAACTGCGGCAAAGTGAAGGAACAAATGACACTGTTCACCCAAATGAGCCAGCAATGCCGGCTGTCGAGGCGCCATTAAGATCAAGCCCTACAGGAGACTCTTCAAGAATCATCCCTCCTGAAGTAGCAAATCTGCCCCCTCACAGAAGACAAGATGAAGCAGAGTTAATCCACTGTGATAGTCGCCCTAGACTGACGGCTCGCTTTCTGCAGAGAATCCAAAATTTTGCAGAGGGTGAGCAGTCTGACCTGCGGTGGCGAGACTTTGAAGATACTCTGCAAGAGATGACTGAGTTTGTGAGGGGAGAAGTGAACCTCCCGCCTGTTGTAAAGGAACAATTTTCCTCAAAGAAAAAGGACATTAATGTAAATGATCCTCGAGACATCCAGAGATCATACAAAAAGAATAGACCAAAAACTATTCGACTATTATTAGGCACAAATGCAGATAGGTGTGCAGCTTCCAAAGAAGAGACCTATGCATACTATCGGGATGCCTGGGCGGAAACTCCACTGGACGAGTCTATTTACTCTCCTCCACCTGAGAACAGACCTAATCTGGAGTTATCCCCCTTTACTCAATTGGATGTCCGAACGAAACTCTTTAGAATGGAGAACACTGCCCCGGGGCCTGACAGAATCACTTACAATCATTGGAAGAAAGTCGACCCGGATGCAGAGGTTCTCACCGCGACGCTGAACACTTGCCTAGGATTCGGGCGAATTCCATCAGCCTGGAAGAAATCCACAACGATATTGCTGCCTAAGGAAGGAGATCCCAGTGACCTCAGGAACTGGAGGCCAATCGCTCTTTCCAACACAATATATAAACTGTTGGCAAAATGCTTAGCAGGTCAGCTAACAACGTGGATCAACTCAAATAGTTGTGTTTCGGGATGCCAAAAGGGATTTATGCCCTATGACGGCGTCCTAGAGCACAACTATGTATTACAAGACCTCATCAAACAAGCAAGAACTAAGAAGAAGGAAGTATTGTTCGCATTCCTAGACATTGCGAATGCATTCGGCTCAGTACCCCACTTGGCACTAAAAAAGGGGCTGGAGTGCATTGGAACGAGCCCGGACCTAACAAACTTCCTGGCAGACATCTACAAAGACTCGACTACCAGAATTCTTACGGACGCTGGCATCTCAGATGAAATTCCCATAAAATCGGGAGTAAAGCAAGGCTGTCCACTCAGTGGACTGCTATTCAATATAGCAGTAAATCCAATTATTGAAGACATCCAGAGATCCCACGCAGACTACAAAGTTCTAGCATATGCCGATGATCTGGTGTTAATTGCTCATTCCAAGGAAGAGCTAGAGGACTTAACAACCAAAACAAGTCATCTTCTTGAGAAAATTTCGCTGCGGCTAAATCCGAACAAATGCAAAACGCTACATATCAGCGGTCACCCACCGGTTGGGGTAAGGGAAACGCAGATCTCCATATCAGGCAATCCCATTCCCTTCCTAAGTGAGGGGGACTCTAACTCATTCCTTGGCAAGCCGATAGGCCTTTATTTTGAGAGCTTCAACTCTTCCATCAAAGACTTTGCGGAATTTGGCCTAAAAGTGACAAATTCCCAATTGGCACCATGGCAGAAGCTGGATGCGGTTAGAACATTTTTCTATCCTGCGCTCCAGCACGCCATGAGAACACAGCAGTTAAGAAAGGGGGACTGGGCTCAACTAGACAACATCCTCAGGCCTGAATTTAAGAAGATCTTGAGCCTCCCCAGGAAGCGTCTAGCCATTACTTATATGGTTCCTCACGGTATGGATGTGTCGGGATACCGGAAGCTGCTACTGATTCCGACATATTCACAATCGACGCAGCCTTCAAATTACTCTCGACCAAAGACCTGACCTTAAGGGAGGCTGCCGGGGAACGACTAAAAGAAACGGTTCAGCAGAGAATTGGCCGTGTTTCAGAGAACCCAGATGTCGAGGACTTCTTGTCTGGAAGAGGTGGTGAGGAATATCAGACCTCAACCAATCGGGGGACCTCAATCTGGGCTGCAGCCAGAAAAGCGTCATCCAGGCTCAAGGCTACTTGGAATTTCTGCGGGTTCCCTCTCCCCTCGATTAAGATCCGAGAAACTGAGACACCATCACACAAAAGGAACCTTGTGGTTAAGCATTTTAGGAATGAGATCCGCACGGAGAGAGCGGAAGCTATGCTTAACCTGAGAAGCCAAGGTAAAGCCATCGAATGTGCCTCCTTAGACAGCGTGAGTACACACTTCATCTTCACTGGAGACTATATGCAGTTTAAGGATTGGAGGTTTGTACACAAAGCCCGGCTGAATCTCCTCCCCTTAAACGGCAACAAACCGTTTCTAGCAGAAAATGATAGAAGATGTCGGGTGTGTGGGTACCACACTGAAACAACTGCGCATGTTCTGTGTCACTGTCCCCGCTTTTTCACGCAACGTAGGGACAAACACAACCGCATTGTCGAGCGCATCAAAAAGGCGGCTGCAAGGGATTATGCGATTCTTGCAGAAGACCAGCAAGTCCATGGCTCTGTGGGCCGTCCAGACTTAGTCATCACCAAAGAAAACACAGCAATAATACTGGACATTGCTGTCCCTTATGACAACAGAGGTCAAGCCTTCAAAAGCACCAGAGAGCTTAAAAAGGCGAAATATGAAGATGTTGCGAACTCTCTCCGGCAAACGTATGACCATGTCATAATCGATGCTGTGATAGTTGGCACCTTAGGCACGTGGGACCCCGAAAATGACAAAGTCCTGCGGAAGTTGTGCTCGAGGAAGTACCTGAAGTTAATGAAAAAACTTTGCATCAGGGATGTCCTCGACGCAACCCGAGACCAGTATATTGACTGGCTTAACTCGGTCCCGCGTGCCCAACAACTCAGACCTCCTGATGCACCCACCATCGGCCAAGAAGACAACCAACCATCCACGAACATAATGTGCAAAGCAAGTCATCCACTACACAGAGAGATATGCAGCATGGTACCTCCGATCTCCCTCTATCACCACCATTCATTAGGGGATCGCAAGCTATCAGGGACCATGAAGAGATACGACAGCGCAAAAAGAAGCACAGGCGCAGTCAAGCTCAAGGAACCACACATTGTCTTGGCCAACCGACTCGTCGGAGAGAACCTTCTCAGCCGACCGATGCACAGAAGACTGTACCACAGAGCAAAAGGAAAAATCCAATAGGCTTACGTATCGTTGAAGGAATTGAAAAACTGATGGACCCAGACAGAGAAGTAAACATCTCCACAGTCAGTTCCTCCCCCAACACCCGCGCAAAAGCACAGGAAGAGCAAGAAGTATCGGAAGCCATATTCCCGATGGTACACAAGCTTGCGCCTGAACATGCTGGGGACATTGTTGCAATGCTTTTGAAGCTACCCAGAGAGGACCTTAACAGCCTACTGACTGACTGGCAGAAATCCATCAGCCTAATACGATACGTAAACCAAAGCCTGCAGGAAGGGTATGTCACCCCGCTGACAGCAGAAGCCGCTTTTGCTCTAGCGGACAACCAGCCTTCCACTCACAGCACTGAGTCGGACAGGTCTGGCTAAATGCGCGCGTGTGTGTGTGTGTGTGTGTGTGTGTGTGTGCCCTTTTTTTTTTTTTTTTTTTTTTTTCCCGCGCGGAGACGAGACGGTGTAGTCGAGGCTCTTGGCATGTTTTAACGGGGAACCCTAACCCGGAACCTCAATTGTGCATCTCAAGGGTTACGACGTCATCCAGACAGAGTCTCAACAGAGATCGATGATGTTACACAAGCTGTCGCTCCCTATATGAAACAAGCTATATGCTGTCTATTTAGGAGATGCACGCTGAAATATTACTGAGACCTCTGTTCTTATCAGCTTAATCGTGAGTCGATTAAGCTGATGAGAATCTTCCTGGATCAGCTGTGCTCGACTCGTCCGCCTACCTGACTGGATCATCTGTGCTCGACTCGTCCGCCTGCCTGGATCTTCGGAGCTCGACTCGTCCGCCTGCCTGGATCTTCTGTGCTCGACTCGTCCGCCTGCCTGGATCTTCTGTGCTCGACTCGTCCGCCTGCTAGATCTTCGGTGCTCGACTTGCCTGCCTGGATCCTCGGTGCTCGACTCGTCTGCCTACCTGGGTCCTCGGTGCTCGACTCGTCCGCCTGCCTGGATCCTCGGTGCTCGACCCGTCCACCTGCCTTGATCTTCGGTGCTCGACCGCCTGCCTAGATCTTCAGGGCTCGACTCGTCTGCCTGCCTGGATCCTCGGAGCTCGACTCGTCCGCCTGCCTGGATCCTCGGTGATCGACTCGTCCGCCTGCTTGACGTGCTCGACTCGACCGCCTGCCTCGATCTACAGGGTTCGACTCGGTTGGTTGGTTGGTTGGTTAATATATGTTAATGGCGCAAGGGCCATGGTTGGCCAAAGAGCGCCAAAACAAAAGACATCAAAACAAAACTAAAGCAATAAAAACGTACACAAGGTTAAAAACAGGCTGATGTAGTAAAAATGAAATATGATAGTGAACAAGTTAAAATCTAGATAAGTTTAAAAAAGTCAATATCCTGTAAAAACGAAAACACTGCTTTCATGTCGCAGGCTTCGCCAATAATTGTCTGCAGCGTAGCTGCTCCTTCGTCCAACAGATGGGAGTGAAAATGACGAAAACGATGATCACAAAACCGAACACAAGTACACAAAACATGAAGGACAGTGAGACGACAGTCGCACGCCTCACACACCGGGACACTCTCGCCACACAGCAAAAAGCGGTGAGTAAAACGACAGTGCCCAATGCGGAGACGTGCAAGAACAACTTCCTCACGACGGTTCTTCCGCAAACTAGACATCCAAAGTCCGATCTGTGGTTTGATGGCATAGAGTTTATTGCTGCCCTGCTGAGACCACAGGGACTGCCACTCATCCAGAACAAATTTCCGGATCAACGGCCGATAATCTCGGAAAGACAGTGGCAGCCGAGCTGGCGACATGGAGGAAACAGACCTGGCAGAGAGATCTGCCAGCTCGTTACCCCGGATCCCAACATGGCCAGGAACCCAACAGAATCGGACCAGGAAGCCATCACCCTCCAAAGTCCCAAGAAGACGACGGACATCACGGATGACAGGTGAGTCCGTGTCCTCTGGAGAAGATAAAACATGGATGACGGACTGGGAATCAGAGCAAACCACAGCGCGACGAAGTGATCGAGACTGTATGTGGCACAAAGCGAGGTGCACCGCACGCATCTCCGCCGAAAAGACGGTGGATTCAGGCGGAAGCCGCTCAGCATGTGAGGCTTCGCCACACACAAAAGCGGATCCAACGACATCCCCGGACTTCGAGCCATCGGTGAATACAGGCACGAAATCCGGGTAGACAGACAGTTTTTCAGCAAAGAGCTGCTGGTACACCAGAGCAGGAGTGGAAGACTTTGGCCACACACAAAGAGAAAGGTCAGCCGTTGCTTGAACCGGCTGCCAAGGCGGTTCATTGTAGAACCGGGTCAAACCAATCCTTGACAAGTCTAGACCAGCAGCGCGCACTATGGCAGACATCCGAATCCCGAACGTCGGAACACAGGAGGGGCGGTTGGAAAACAAACGGACACAGTCCGGTTGGAAGATGGAACCATACAGTGGATGATCAGGAAAAGACTTCAGTTTGGTATAAAACTGAAGAGACAGCTGCTTACGACGGATGCATAACGGCGGCTCATGAGCCTCCGCATACAGGCTATGCACGGGAGAGGTGCGGAAAGCACCAGTGCATAGCCGCAGAGCCTGGTGATGGACGGGGTCCAAAGGCTTTAAAACCGATGGACGCGCTGAATCGTAAGTAATGCATCCGAAGTCTAACTTTGACCGAATCAGAGAATGGTAAATGCGAAGCATTGAGCACCTGTCGGCCCCCCAAGATGTTCGAGAGAGGACCTTCAGGATACTCAATGACTTCGTGCACGTCACCTTCAAAGACTGGATGTGAGGCCGGAAGGTGAGCGCTCGGTCAAAAGTTAACCCAAGGAACTTGACTTCAGACACCACGGGGATGGTAGAGCACCCCAGACGGAGGCTGGGGTCTGGGTGAAGACCCCGTTTGCGGCAAAAATGCACGCAAACGGTCTTCTGCGGCGAGAAGCCAAATCCATTTTGGGAAGCCCAGTGAGAGATCTTGGTAATGGCAGACTGGAGCTGTCTCTCGATGGTACGCATGTTTACAGAGGCGCAAGAGATCTGCAGATCATCCACGTACATGGTTCCACGAACCGTGGGAGGAAGCAGTTGGAAAATATGGTTAACACGAAGGATGAACAACGTAACGGAAAGAATGGAGCCCTGAGGTACACCCTGTTCTTGCGGGTACACCGCAGAGAGGGTCGACCCGACGCGCACACGGAAACTCCGGTCCTGGAGAAATCCGGCGATGAAAGATGGTAAGTTTCCCCGCAATCCGCACTCGTGCAGATCACGGAGAATGCCGTATCTCCAGGTACGATCATAGGCTTTCTCCATGTCGAAGAAGACGGAGACCATGTGCTGACGCCGGACAAACGCCTCCCTGACAGAAGCTTCAAGGCGAAGATGATGATCGGTGGTGGATCGAGATCTACGAAATCCACTCTGATGAGGCGAAAAAATGTGATGAAATTCTAAATAAAAAATGAGACGAAGGTTAATGATGCGCTCGAGTACTTTGCAAAGGCAGCTCGTCATAGCAATTGGCCGGTAGTTCAACGGGTTGGTGGGATCTTTACCAGGTTTGGGAACAGGAACGACAATGGCCGTACGCCAAGACTCGGGAAAGGCATTCTTCTAGCCAAATCCTGTTAAACAGGATTAGCAGACATTCAAGAGAGGACGGAGAAAGGTGCTTCAGCATTTCGTAATGGATGTTATCTGGTCCGACAGATGTCCGGCCGGACCGATTCAGAGCGGTCTTCAGCTCCACGGCAGTCAGCGGGCTGTTATAATCTGCGGAAGAGAACGGTCCAAAAGAAATCTTGGACCGTTCAAGCCGCGGCTGTAACTGCCGGAACGAAGCAGGGTAATTGCCGCTGCTGGACACCGAAGAAAAAGCGGCGCCCAGACAGTCAGCAATACCCTGAGCGTCAGCAACCTTTCCACCATCACTCTCAAGAATGGAGATTGCCCCAGATGGGTACTGTCCTCGAATCTTACGGATCCTGTCCCAAACGATCTTAGGGCTGGTAGCGGAGTTAATCCCGGATACGTAACGTATCCAGGACTCCCGTTGACTACGCCTACGAACCAAGCGCGCGTAGGACTTGGCCTTCTTGAAATCAAGTAGGTTCGCGTCGGTGGGGTACCGACGAAACCTACCCCAAGCCCGATGTTGGGCCTGACGAGCTGCCATGCAAGTGGAATTCCACCAAGGTCTTGGGCAACGTGGAAGTTTAGTCGACGTCCTGGGGATGGTAAGTTCTGCCGCATGCACAACACAATCCGTTACCGCCGCAACAGCGTCATTGACCGTTCCCGAGGTCACCATAGCTGGAGTAATAATCGCTGAAGCCGTGAATGCGTCCCACTTGGCACGATCAATATTCCATCTAGCAGGGCGAGTAGGGTAACGGTACCCGCCACCCGCTAGACGGAGAAAGATGGGAAAGTGATCGCTGCCAAGGGGATCACCAGACACGCTCCAGGACCAGTCAGGATATAAGGATGGTGAACTCAAAGACAGATCAATGGCTGAGTACGAACGGGTGGGTTCATGAAAATAAGTAGCAACTCCGGTGTTGTGGAGACATAGGGACGTGTTGGAGAGAAGGGACTCAACAACACGGCCCCTGGAGTCTCGAGTTGTAGAACCCCACAACGGATTGTGAGCATTAAAATCTCCAAAGATGAAGAAAGGAGGCGGCAGCTGGTCAACTAAATCTTCCAGATCCGAAAGGCTTACAGCTTCAGTTGGTGGTATGTAGATGGAACACACCGTGAGCAGAGTGTTCACAGACAGTCTCACTGCCACTGCCTGCAAAGGCGTCCGAAGGGCAACCGCAGTGACAGGGACACCATGAGGAACAACGACGGCCACTCCTCCGCAGGCAATTACGCCATCCTGGTGATCTTTGCGGAAAAGAATGTCTCCGCAGCGAAGGAGTGTCCGTCATGCGAAGCTTTGTCTCCTGGAGACACACGCACACAGGTGTGTGCGAAGACAGTAAGCCTTTTAAATCGTCAATGCGTGAACGCAGACCTCGGCAATTCCACTGAATGAGCGTGGCCATAATGAAAAATGTAATGAAAGAATGAAAAAGACAGACGACTAGAACGTCTCACTGTCGTCCATCACCTCCAATCCATCCGCAGTGTCGGGAGGTAACACAGGGCTGTGTTTACCCCCTGTGTTGAGAGAAGGTTTTTGCCTGCTCTGTTTCGGGGAGGATGAACCCGGTTTTACCTTTTCCGGCTTCTTCTTTCCAGTGCCCTGGACCTGGGTCCCTGTGATGGCCGTAGATGGTTTCGGCATAGAGGTAGGTTTAGGCGACGATGTTGATGTCGCCTTGGATGCAATACGGCGAGACTTCAGTGCTTCCATACCAGCAGTGACGATGTCCCCAAAATCATAAGGACACCCCGCTGGGATGGACACCTCAGTCTGGACCGCCACTGAAGCCTTCTGCACCACAACTGAAGCATAGGACCGCCGGCCTGGTTGTAAAGGGGCGATCCGCCGTCTAGCCTCGGGATATGAGAGATGCTCAGTTGTCTTCAGGCGTTGGATTGCCTGTTCCTCTATCCACTTCGGACACTGCTTAGAAGAAGCAGGATGAGTCCCTTCGCAGTTGACACAATGATCAGACTCTGCAGAGCAATCCGCCAAAGAGTGTTCTGTGGAACCACAGCGGCCACACTTTGCAACATTACGGCAAGACTGCTGGGAGTGACCGTAATGCTGGCACCTGAAACATCGCAAGGGGTTCGGGATGTATGGTCGAACATCAAGCCGTAAATAACCTGCCTTGATGGAAGTAGGCAGGTTCGGGGAGTCAAACGTTAGGATGATGTTACGGGAGGGAATAGATTTCCCATCCCGCCTAAAAAGAATCCGCCGAACCCCAATGACATGCTGTTCACCAAGTTCCTCCAGCAATTCCTCATCGCTGCATTCAAGCAGGTCGCGGGAGTTGACTACACCGCGAGAGGAATTTAGATAACCGTGTGGAGAAACCTGAACAGGAACGCCAAGCAAAACGGTCGTTTCCAGCAAGGTGGCACTGTGGCGTGGAGTAGAAGTTTCCACGAGAAGATCCCCGGAAGGGAGCTTCTTCACACTCTTCGGAGAGCCAGCAACGGCTTGCAGAGCCTTGTTGATCCAGAAAGGACTCTTGGTACTGAGTGACTGTGAAGAGTCACCAGATTTAATCAACAGAAACAGAGCATTGCAATTAGATGTGACAAGTTTCTTTGTGGAGGAAGGAGCACTGTCCTCCACAGGGCGCTTTAAATTATTATTAGCATGGGAAACACTTGGGGTTTCCATGAATGAAGGAAAAAATTCGTCCGCTGACCTCCCCACCCACTACCGAGCCCAACGAGGGAGAGCCGGAGGTCCGCAAGCCCAAGAGGACGCAGGACACGGCTCTAGGGATAGTCAGCGGATATAGCAAGGTGGTAGGGCAGACACACGCTCAGCGTGCACCCAGACTTTCCCGTGCCCGGAGAACACCCCTTTGGCATGCCCACCCTACCCCCATACTCACCCAGCCGAACAGAACGACAAGCCGCTAGAAGTCTGGACGCCACTCGGCCACAGACTACCTGACCAGGAGTGGGTTAGCTCCCAGCCTCCCGTTTAGGGTGAAGCAGAGGGCAAAGAGGAGTGTCGGCAGCTGGAGACACTACAACCCGGCCCCCAAATACCTCAGCCTCCAGCATCCTCATTTCCACCTGTACGGGTCACCGCACACGGCAAACATGCAGGTAGGTCTAAGCTAACCAGCTCCGGAAAAACAGAAAATGTAACATAAAAGAGAAAAGACAGGGAAAAGAACGAGGAACAAAACCCGGAGCTGGCGCCTCATCACAACCTCAGCAGCCTACAACTGAGGCGGGTACATGTCAAAATATGAACATAAGACGAAAAAAGCAAAACAATAAGAGAAAATCGGCTCGGGCCGTGGGGACGCCATCCCCCATCAGCTGGATGAACAGCTGTCCCTTCGGTGATGTAATCGTCAAAGCCGCAGAGGCAATAGAAACCGTCACAAGGTTAGCTCGGGCCGTGGGGGCGCCGCTCCCCAAATAACTGGAAAACCAGTTATCCCCGTGCGGGGGTTCGACTCGGAACTCCTAGTGCTCGACTCGTCCGCCGCCCTCGATCATCGGTATACGACTCGTCCGGCATCCTGGCTCTTCAAATGATCGTGTCTCCATACTGCTCCTCCTAGGATGAACTCAAGTATGGAGTGAGACTCCGACAAGGCCCCCCGGAGGATTGAGCGACGTTGAATAGCGACGTCCCCTGATGGCAGTCTACAGTCCTGGACGACTACTTTTCCCGCCTGCGGTCCTGGAAATCAACTTCTGCCGCCCAGAATGACTGCAGCTGACAATAGTATAGAGTCCAGAACATCTTACCTACTGAGCCTTCAGGAGAGGTCGCGGTGACCTTCGGTTGCCCTGTGTGCGTGAGTTGCGGGTTCTGTGGGATCACATGTATTTCACCGCCTTCTTTTTCAGCACGGACGGCTAGGTGCAGACTTCAATCGAAAAGCAGCGATGCTACTCTCAAACTCTGTTTCTTCTCCCATCTCCCTGGACCATGTGAAATGCCTGCATCTTCACATGATCCATTTCCCCTTTTCTCCTGCCTTTTTAGGTATGTGCGTCTGCACACTGCTCATGGGGCGATTGGTGCGCCGCGTGGCCCAAATTCTTCCATTGACTCTGAAATGGAAACCTTTGGTGCCGTGCGGTGTGCGGATGTCAACTGGGCAGACCTAAAATTGCTTGACCCCTAATTCCACCGTCTTTACTACTTTTAATCGATGGAATTAGCTGTCTCTCGTCCCAAGTGGTACAAGGACTGCACTGTTCATGGGAGCCATGAACTTCCCTTGTAACACCCTGTCAGCCACTTTATTTTTAATAATTTATGGAGTTATTTGTTTATTTCTATTAATTTATTTTTTCTATCTTTTTGTGCTATTTTTCGTCGCCCTTGGGTGCAAGGAGGCAATTTCTTTTTTTCAGTAGTGAGCGGCTGCACTTCTCGTTAACTTGAGAACCTGTCTCTCACTAATGCACAATCCCCTTCTATGCTGCGAAGTAGAATGAAGTTTGCACTGAAGCGTCCCTTAGGTCCCACCCTTCATACCTTAAAATTAATTTTAACTCACGAGCATAAAGTCGCTGTTCACCCTCTGTGGGGGCCTGCCATCGATCAATATTGACCGATAGAACGGATACAAAAGAAACACTATTTCCACGAGCCTAAACTAGGAGTAAACTAAAGCGCTGACAAACTTTGAAAGAAGAATGGCTAATCTACTAAAAGCAAAGAAGCCCATCCAATTAAGCTCCCCCGCTAGTGCCAAATTGAACACAGGGTCTGCCGTGTTGCATCTAGATGCTGATCCCTCACCCAGGTTCCTAAGGAATGGGGTCAACAGGAGGAATAAACAGAAAGGAAGCTCAGTTAATCCATCCTCCCCGATCCTTGAGATACTTAGCTGGGATGATATTCCAGGCAATACAAAGGCATGCCGTGCGGGATCAGTGCTCCACATGATTTACCCACGCATTGCCTCAGTTTCATGTACTGAAGGGGCTTGTTCAGCTGAAATTCAGTCAAACCGTTGGCCAGCAACGGTAAATGCATTAAAAACACACCTGAATTCCTGCCACAAAGTAGAGGTAACAAGCATGGTATCGTGGTGCTCAATGTGTCAACAGTGCATTGAAACCAACCCAAGTAGCCATGAATGCCTCAAAAAGACAGGAATGATCATCAGCTCTGGAGGACCCCGCCCTGGAGTGAGCTACCTGTGTCCCACTTGTGCAGAGCAGTTCTCGACGAAAAATGCCCTAATTACCCACAGGAAAAAAGTGCATGGGTATGACAATAAAGACATCTTTCAGGTCATTCCTGACTCTGTCACAAACATTTTGAAAGGGAAACAAAGGCTGTCTCTATCGAATCTAGCTGGGTCTTCAGTGACCTCAACAAGTCCTGTGTTGGAACCCGCTGAACCCCAAGTGGGAGAAACAACAAACATAGAGACAGGGAAAAATTCCCCAAGACAGAACCAGAATGCCAACTTGCCACTAGTGGACTTATCTTCCTCCAAACCAACGATGTCACAAAGACTGGCCACTGTTATTTTGGAAACTCCCCCTGGCCTATCTATTCCGGTAGTAAAGGGATTTTCCTTCCAAAATATTACCGCAGAATTCTCAAGGACCCAATCCCAAAGCGAGCTTTCGCCCCGGGCACCTCAGACTCCAGGAAAGCAAACTGAGGGTTTTGGACTTATAGAAAATTTAAACACTGAGCCAATTGCAAACGGAAAACTTGGTCATACAGGTGAGAATGTACGTGACCAAGAGAAATTGACAGAATATATAACAACTGATTCAGTCAAAGTCATGTACCCAGACACAAGTAAAGAACCTGACTCCAACTCTCCAACCTCAAAAGGAGTCCTTCTAAGCACCAACCACCTCAACTCTGAAGACTCCCATTTGAGTGGTACAGAAAATACAGGTGAGAAAGCAGAAAATGAACAATTACACTGCTTGGCAGAAATGCCAGAACAAAATCCCAGGTCACCAGGGAATTCCACCCATGCAGGCGAGAAAGTGGAAGGACAATGCGACAGTATACCTAATACAGCAAAGTCCCCACAAGCGGCAGGAACAGAGAAAGCAGATGCGGAGACAAGGATTCCCCAGGAATCGTCAACGCATGCAGCAGCTATTCCTTGTGTGGAAGCAGACACCCTCATTTTAAGCCCAGAGCCTGACCTTGAGGGTCTGCACCATGAAGGAAGTACCAATCCAGAAAACCAACCCAACCGGATTATAAATGCCCAGGGAAGAGAGAACTCAATGGAGCAGTGGATATGGGATGACCTCTTGGAACAGTCGCCACATCGGATAGGTGCCACCTTGCACTTCGTCTTCCCTGTTCCCTCAACAATCACCTGTAAGGAGCCAGGATGCGATCTGTCGTACACAAACCAATCATGGAGTGTACTCAGAAACAATCTAAGGAGGCATATCCTTAGAGGACACGGAAAAGGCACACCAAGCACAGTATATTGGTGTAGCATCTGCAAGTGCCGCCTTTCAGACAGACCAAGTGCTCATGCCTGCTTCAGGCAGTCCAGAATTGTCGCTCCTCCTGCACAACCAGGGAGCTTTTCATGTGTTAAATGCAATTTCAACTGCACCACTTCGCTTGGTCTACACAACCACTCGCTATCCCACAAAAGAACCCAATTGGCTGCTAGGGATAGAGGCGTGCAGTTACCCAGTCCAAACACCCGGCAACATAGGAGAAACGGAGGGCAGAACACCCGCATAGTGCAAAGAGCAGGCTCGAGTTGCATAAGAACGGAGAACAGAAACTCCACGGTCACACAAGAACTGCGGCAAAGTGAAGGAACAAATGACACTGTTCACCCAAATGAGCCAGCAATGCCGGCTGTCGAGGCGCCATTAAGATCAAGCCTTACAGGAGACTCTTCAAGAACCATCCCTCCTGAAGTAGCAAATCTGCCCCCTCACAGAAGACAGGATGAAGCAGAGCTAATCCACTGTGATAGTCGCCCTAGACTGGCGGTTCGGTTTCTGCAGAGAATCCAAAATTTTGCAGAGGGTGAGCCGTCTGACCTGAGGTGGCGGGACTTTGAGGATACTCTGCAGGAGATGACTGAGTTTGTGAGGGGTGAAGTGAACCTCCCGCCTGTTGTCCAGGAACAATTTTCCTCAAATAAAAAGGAAATTAATGTAAATGATCCTCGAGAAATCCAGAGATCATATAAAAAGAATAGGCCAAAAACTATCCGGCTATTACTAGGCACAAATGCAGATAGGTGTGCAGCTTCCAAAGAAGAGACATATGCATATTATCGGGATGCCTGGGCGGAAACTCCACTGGACGAGTCTCTTTATTCTCCTCCACCTGAGAACAGACCTAGTCTGGAGTTATCCCCCTTTACTCAATTGGATGTCCGAGCAAAACTCTTCAGGATGGAGAACACTGCCCCGGGGCCTGACAGAATCACTTACAATCATTGGAAGAAAGTCGACCCGGATGCAGAGGTTCTCACCGCGACGCTGAACACTTGCCTAGGATTCGGGCGAATTCCATCAGCCTGGAAGAAATCCACAACGATATTGCTGCCTAAGGAAGGAGATCCCAGTGACCTCAGGAACTGGAGGCCAATCGCTCTTTCCAACACAATCTATAAACTGTTAGCAAAATGCTTAGCAGGTCAGCTAACAACTTGGATCAACTCAAATAGCTGCGTTTCGGGATGCTAAAAGGGATTTATGCCCTATGATGGCGTCCTTGAGCACAACTATGTTGTACAAGACCTCATTAAGCAAGCAAGAACAAAGAAGCAGGAAGTGTTGTTCGCATTCCTGGACGTTGCGAATGCATTCGGCTCAGTCCCACACTCGGCACTAAAAAAGGGCTGGAGGCCATTGGAGTGAGCCCGGGCCTAACAAACTTCCTTGCTGACATATACAAAGATTCTACCACCAGAATTCTTACGGATGCTGGCATCTCGGATGAAATCATCATAAAATCGGGAGTTAAGCAAGGCTGCCCACTCAGTGGACTGCTATTTAATATAGCAGTGAATCCAATCATTGAAGACATCCAGGGATCCCACGCAGACTACAAAATCCTTGCATATGCCGACGACCTTGTGTTAATTGCTCATTCCAAAGAAGAGCTAGAGGAATTAACAAGCAGAACAAGTCATCTTCTCGAGAAAATATCGTTGCGGCTAAATCCAAGCAAGTGCAAAACGTTGCATATCAGCGGTCACCCACCGGTTGGGGTAAGGGAAACGCAGATCTCCATATCAGGCAATCCCATTCCCTTCCTAAGTGAGGGAGACTCTAATTCATTCCTTGGCAAGCCGATAGGCCTTTTCTTCGAGAGCTTCAACTCATCCATAAAAGACTTTGCTGAATTTGGCCTAAAAGTGACAAATTCCCAACTGGCCCCATGGCAGAAGCTGGATGCGGTGAGAACGTTTTTTTATCCTGCGCTCCAGCACGCCATGAGAACTCAGCAGTTAAGAAAGGGGGACTGGGCTCAACTAGACAACATCCTTAGGCCTGAATTTAAGAAGATCTTGAGCCTCCCCCAGGAAGCGTCTAGCCATTATCTATATGGTTCCTCACGATATGGATGTGTCGGGATACCGGAAGCTGCTCCTGATTCAGACATATTCACAATCGACGCAGCCTTCAAATTACTCTCCACCAAAGACCTGACCTTGAGGGAGGCTGCCGAGGAACGCCTGAAAGAAACAGTTCAGCAGAGAATTGGCCATGTTCCGGAGAACTCAGATGTCGAGGACTTCTTGTCTGGGAGAGGTGGTGAGGAATACCAGACCTCAACCAATCGGGGGACCTCAATCTGGGCTGCAGCCAGAAAAGCGTCATCCAGACTCAAGGCTACTTGGAATTTCTGCGGGTTCCCTCTCCCCTCGATTAAGATCCGAGAAACCGAGACACCATCACATAAAAGGAACCTTGTGGTTAAGCATATTAGGAATGAGATCCGCACGGAGAGAGCGGAAGCTATGCTTAACCTGAGAAGCCAAGGAAAAGCCATCGAGTGTGCCTCCTTAGACAGCGTGAGTACACACTTCATCTTCACTGGAGACTATATGCAGTTTAAGGATTGGAGGTTTGTACATAAAGCCCGACTGAATCTCCTCCCCTTAAACGGCAACAAACCGTTTCTAGCAGAGAATGATAGAAGATGTCGAGTGTGTGGGTACCACACTGAAACAACTGCGCATGTTCTGTGTCACTGTCCCCGCTTTTTTACGCAACGTAGGGACAAACACAACCGCATTGTTGAGCGCATCAAAAAGGCGGCTGCAAGGGATTATGCGATTCTTGCAGAAGATCAGCAAGTCCATGGCTCTGTGGGCCGGCCAGACTTAGTCATCACCAAAGGAAACACAGCAATAATACTGGACATTGCTGTCCCTTATGACAACAGAGGTCAAGCCTTCAAAAGTACCAGAGAACTTAAAAAGGCGAAATATGAAGAGGTTGCGAACTCTCTCCGGCAAACTTATGACCACGTCATAATCGACGCTGTGATTGTTGGCACCTTAGGCACGTGGGACCCCGAAAATGACAAAGTCCTGCGGAAGTTGTGCTCGAGGAAGTACCTGAAGTTAATGAAAAAGCTTTGCATCAGGGATGTCCTCGACGCAACCCGAGACCAGTATATTGACTGGCTTAACTCGGTCCCGCGTGCCCAACAACTCAGACCTCCTGATGCACCCACCATCGGCCAAGAAGAAAGCGTGGAAACTTCAGAGAATGCCGCACAGGTTGCACAAGCGACTGTAAGTCCACCAGTTACTGCAGAGGCAGTCAATGTGCATCCCAACACAGATGTTCGAGCACAACCAACCATCCACGAACATAATGTGCAAGGCAATTCATCCACTATACAGAGAGATATGCAGCATGGTACCTCTGATCTCCCTCTATCACCACCATTCATTAGGGGATCGCAAGTTATCAGGGACCATGAACAGATACGACAGCGCAAAAAGAAACACAGGCGCAGTCAAGCTCATGGAAACACACATTGTCTTGGTCAGCCGGCTCGTCGGAGAGAACCTTCACATCCGACGGATGCACAGAAGACGGTACCGCAGAGCAAAAGCAAAAATCCAATAGGCTTACGTATCGTTGAAGGAATTGAAAAACTGATGGACCCAGACAGAGAAGTAAACATCTCCACAGTCAGTTCCTCCCCCAACACCCGCGCAAAAGCACAGGAAGAGCAAGAAGTATCGGAAGCCATATTCCCGATGGTACACAAGCTTGCGCCTGAACATGCTGGGGACATTGTTGCTATGCTTTTGAAGCTACCCAGAGAGGACCTTAACAGCCTACTGACTGACTGGCAGAAATCCATCAGCCTAATAAGATACGTAAGCCAAAGCCTGCAGGAAGGGTATGTCACCCCGCTGACAGCAGAAGCCGCTTTTGCTCTAGCGGACAACCAGCCTTCCACTCACAGCACTGAGTCGGACAGGTCTGGCTAAATATGTGTGTGTGTGTGTGTGTGTGTGTGTGTGCCCTTTTTTTTTTTTTTTTTTTTTTTTTTTTTCGCGCGGAGACGAGACGGTGTAGTCGAGGCTCTTGGCATGTGTCAACGGGGAACCCTAACCCGGAACCTCAATTGTGCATCTCAAGGGTTACGACGTCATCCAGACAGAGTCTCAACAGAGATCGATGATGTTACACAAGCTGTCGCTCCCTATATGAAACAAGCTGTATATGCTGTCTATTTAGGAGATGCACGCTGAAATATTACTGAGACCTCTGTTCTTATCAGCTTAATATCTGGTATGACTCACACTGTGGGTCACGATATTAAACGAATTTTTGTAATGCGACGGAGTTCCTAGGGGCTTGCCTCGGCTCTGTCACGGGTTGACCTGATATTGCACTACATTCAGGATCGGCCCACCCTAATCAAAGAAAAGAACACACCAACTTTTATCCAATACACCTTAAAGTTTTCAAATCTTCAATGTTAATATAAAAGAGCACATAAGACGAATACATGCGAATTAACAGGAAACCGTTGCCTTAGATTTGGTGTCAGTATTTCTTTGGAAAAAAACGCTTAAAACTTGGACTTAGAATAATATTTTTCCTATTTCTCCTTTCTACATTACTATATTCTGTGTTGTTGCTGCACTTTTTCCTGAAAGCCTTGGATTTAAATTTATCAAAAAATTCCCGCCTCTCTCTTGTTGAAACTGACTTGAGACCGGACCTAGTCGTTGTTGACTCTACAAAGGAGAACTTATAAGTTATTGATGTCCAAATCCCCCTTGAGAACAAATACGAAACGCTTTTTTCTTTTGAACGACGCAAGAGAAAACTTTAGTATTACCTTCCACTCGCTCAGGAGTATCCAATACACTTTAAAGGTTTCAAATCTTCAATGTTACCATAAAAAAGCTCATAAAACGAAAACATACTAATACAATGAAACCATTGACTTATACAACACAACTTTAAGTTTGCAAATCTTTAATGTTAATATAAATGAATACGTAAAACAAATACATATAATAATTAACATACAACTTTTTCTAAAATTTCTCGACAGTAATTTCTTTGAAAAAATAAGAATATATAGAAAAATACACTTTCGACCACATCGAAGTTTTTTTAAACTTTCTAGTAAAAAATAAGAAATATTTTTTTTTTTTTTAAAGTGAAAGGACATATGGACATCGTTTCTTTTCACCCTGAAAAGTTTGAAACCGCGTTTTTCATCGCTTCTCGGCCTATCGGCTAAGATATATACGTGAGGCGGTCGAAAAATACGTCCCGGTCGCCCAGGAGTACCGAAGGCTTGGATACTCGGTATTCCTGAATGCCATTATTGTTGGTTCCCTGGGTGCTTGGGATGATGAGACCGACCGCCTCACGTATAAACACTGGCGTATGGTCGACCCTGAGGCTGATGTTATGACCATGGCCTTCAACATGTGCCTGAGACACAGGCGAACGCCTTCGGCCTGGAAGACAACCAAGACCATCCTTCTTCCCAAGGCCGGTGACCCTGACGATCTTGACAATTGGAGACCGATCAGTCTATGCAGCACGATTCACAAGCTGTTTTCAAAGTGTCTTGCTGGTAGGCTGATCAATTGGTCCACCGAAAATGACGCTCTCTCCTTCTGCCAGAAGGGGTTCCTACCGCATGATGGGGTATACGAGCACACGTTCGTTCTTGAGAGGAGGCTTCGTGCCGCCAAGACCCAGCACAAAGAACTCTTTGTCGCATGGCTTGACCTATCAAGGGCGTTCGACTCTATACCCCATGGAGCCCTTCTCCATTCTCTCAAGGCGGCCGGGCTAGGTGAGGATTTCTGTAGGGTGATTGAGAGTTTGTACCAGGACATACAGACCTCTATCATCACGAAGGGAGGCCTCACTGACGCCCTTGATCTAAGCAGCGGCGTGAGACAGGGCTGTCCGCTCAGCGGGATCCTTTTCAACTATAGTATTGATCCCCTAGTGCGACAGCTTCAAGGGGAAGACACAGATCATCACCGAGTCCTCGCCTACGCTGACGATCTTGTCATCATTGCCGACACCGAGGAAGAGCTACAGAGCCAACTCAACCTTGCGGAGGAGCTTGCTGGGAAGGCTGGGTTATCCTTCAACCCTGCCAAGTGCGCCACCCTTCATCTCTCTGGGAAAACCCCAGTGGGCGCGCGTGCCACCTCCTTCGTGCTCAACGGACAAACCGTCAGACATCTTGTCGATAACGAAGCTTACAAGATGCTCGGTAAGCCCGTTGGCTTCAACGTTTGTCCGGACATCGGCAGCCTCCAGGATGCAGCTGCAAAAGCTTTCCAGCTCACTCGGAGCAAGTTGAGCCCTTGGCAAAAACTAGACGCACTAAGGGCCTTCTTCTTTCCGAGTTTGAGCTTCCACCTGAGGACCGGAGTCTACCAGAAGACGGACTGGAAAGACCTCGATGACCTGCTGAGGCCAGAGCTCAAAGACCTGCTCTGTGTTCCCACTGAGGCGTCTAACGACTACCTCTATGGGAGCAGACAACTCGGCTGCTGTGGGATCCCGAACCTAGCGGAGGATGCGGACTTGCAGGCCACTGATAACGCCTACAAGCTCTTGTCCTCGCGAGACTTCCTGATCCGGCAGTTTGCGATGGAGGACCTCAAGGACAACACCAAGAGGAGAATCCACCGTGAACCACAGCCCGAGGACCTAGGTAAGTATCTTTCAGGGCACATGGACGACGACTACCGGAGGACCAGCAATGTTGCTGCAGACGCGTGGACTGTGGCTCGAAAGGCTGCCACCCGACTAAAGATTTCGTGGCAGTTCCCGACGGAACACTCTCCAATCGTCCAGTGGCATGGTGCTGTAATCCGCATACGGCAACGCCACCTGCTCCTTCACAAGTTCAGGGAAGCCTCCAGAAAACTCACTGGAGGTCGCCTGATTGAGCGGCCCAACCAGGGCAAGGTGATGGAGTGCGTAGCCGCAGCACCTGAGAGCTCGCGTTTTATTTACACTGGCGAGCACCTTAGGTTCTGTGACTGGCGCTTCATCAACCGAGCCCGGTTAAACCTGCTTCCCCTGAACGGATGCCGACGATGGGACCCCAGCGGTAACAAGTCCTGCAGGAGGTGTGGGCACGTAAACGAAACACTTCCACACGTGCTCAACCACTGCAGGCAGTTTAGTGCTGCGTGGAACCACCGCCACAACAACATCGTGGACCGAGTAAAGAATGCGGCGGTCTCCCGAGGATGGTCGATCCGTTCGGAAAACCTTGGCATAGGGCCAGGCGGTGAAAAACCCGACCTGGTCCTGGCAAAGGGAAGTACCGCGATCATTCTCGATGTGGCTGTCCCATTCGAGAATAGGATTGGCGCCTTCACCGAGGCCAGGAGGACAAAGAAAGAGAAGTATGAACCGGTGGCCGAGATGCTGAGGAGCGATTTCCGCATGGTAAAGAATGACGCTGTCATCGTAGGAGCCCTGGGATCCTGGGACCCCCTCAACGACGTCATCCTCAAGTCCTTCTGCGGAGCCGGATACCTCAGGAAGATGAAGACCATCTGTTCGAGCCTTGCCATCCAGTGGTCTAGAGACATCTACACCGAGTTCATCACCGGAGAGCGACAGTGGACGTCCCCCAACAAACTTGTTGTCCCCTACTAACTCCTGAGCTGCGTCACAAAGGGAGTTAGAAAACCACCTGAGCTGCGCACAAAGGGTGGCAACGATAGCCGTCCAAACCTGAGCTGCGCACAAAGGGTTTGGCGGCACATATTATTTTCTTTTTCAGGGATTGTAAAGGCACTTACAATTGTAAAATGCATGCTAGTGGGATTACCACGGTGCCTATTATTCTTAGTGTTTGTAAATATTTACATGATTTAGCATGAGAATAAATGTTTTAATATCTGTGCATTTCAGCTCATTATCTGGAACGACTCACACTGTGGGTCGCGATATTGAGTATATCATTCAGCTTCGACGTCTGCTGGTTGTTTATGCCTAAGTCTACTTAGGCACGCCATGTAGGCCGTCGTAGCCGCCGCTGTGGGTGGGGCCGGGGAGAGGTCTGGCCCCCCGTCTCTGCATCCTTTCCTATTCATTTATGCTTCTCTCTCTTTTTACGATTGTTTTATTTTTTTCGCGTGAGACAAGTCACCATTTGGTCTCTGTTCTAAATTAAAAGACATGGTATCTGCCATGTCTTGTGACGAGTCTTATTGCATCCTCCAGGTGGAGTGTGCCATCGGGATTCCCGAGTGATACGCTCAGGGAGGGCTGAGCCATTGGGTCCGGTGTGAGCCTCTCTCGTGTCATTGCTTCACGGGTTTGGAATACTACCTGGCCGCAATGTGGATGTACCTCCTGGGATCAAGATGGAACTACACACGCCCAGAATGGCCTCTCCTATCTACTTTTAAGGGTCATTCTGGTCTGTCGCTACTCCGCTCGTCCTTTCCAGAGCCTGCACTTCCTGGTGGGGTCCCTGACCCCGTGATCTGCCAGGGGTCTCTGGATAGGAATTCCTAGGAGACATACTGAACGTGGTCCCTGTCTCCGCCAACCTTCTTTCGCTTGCAGTGTGCGCCATCTCCCAAACTGAGGGTTCCCTTCCCTCGAGCCGGGCAGACTCTCTGAGTGAGCTTGTCTCTCTTAGGGGGTGTGGGGTTGTGACTCCCCTCTGCAAGTACCTTTTCTCTTCGCCATCTGGAGGCTGTCGTTCTTTGAAAAGTTTTTTTTGGGGGGCCCTGCCTTCCCCCTCCCATCCACCGCAGCTACTGCACTCTTCAGGAACTACCAACTCGAGGCTGTTACCACCCCGGTACTCCCGGATATAGGAGATCAACTCTTCGCCACCATGGACGACGCCAGGAAGCCTTCATACGCTGCCGTGACAAGGACGCCGCCACCGCACGTGCCATGCACCCCGTCACCTTCGCTGCCTCTGCGAAGTGGAGCCCTGCGCAGCAAGATGGTCCAACTCCAGCGGAAGCCTTCAAGACAACGCAGCAATGTTCAAGGGGGATCCGCCAAGGTCTGCAGTCCACCTGTGACTCCCAAGGCTGGACCCCTCGTCTTCCGCCAGTCTTCGCCGGTACTTCCAGCTACCAGCACTTCACCACCTGGACATGACGGAGTGGAGAACTCTCCGGACCTCGGATCCACCAGCTCTGAGGAGAACTCACCAGTGCCGGTGGCAAAGAGTGCCAGAGATGTTATGGACCGAGAACTTCGCCGGCTTGTGTCCTTTAACTCCAACCTGGATTGGGCGACACTTCAACCGACGTTCGCCAGGACGAGTGACAGCGACCTTGCCGTGCTCCTCAAGGAACCGGACATGATTTACGAGCTGTGCATCGGGATAACTGCGGAGGTGCCTTTACCCACCCTCCAGAGCCCGGAACCTTCATCGCCGGCTCCGGTTGAGGGGGGAGTCAGACTCCGAGTTCCCCGCCTTGCACTGCCTCCAGGACACAGAGCTCCACCTCTCCCAGGAGTTCACCATCTGGTGGCACCCGTGACGCTGCGGTGTGGGAAGATCTCGAAAAACCCCACACCCACCGTGCCGGGAACGCCATCCACTTCATCCTGCCACTGCAGGGTGAACTCTCCTGCCCGGAAAAGAGGTGTGGCACAACATTCGCCGCAGGACCGTGGCATACCAGGAGGAGGTCGGTGATCCGCCACTTGGCCACCGTGCATGAGGTCCAACCACGTTACTATAACTGGTGTTCCTTTTGCCGGACCAGAGTTGGCAGGAAACCGAGCACCCATGAGTGTCTCAAAGGAACCCCTCTCTCTGAAGAAGCCCCGGAACACCACACCTTCACCTGCAACAGGCCAGGGTGCGGTAAGAGGTTCCCAACCAAGCAAGCTCGCGCGACCCACTACTTGTGGCACACCAGACGGCGAGCTGCTGTTGGGAAACTCCCGCCCCCGCTTGCCAGGACGCCGAAGGACCTGAGGCCGATCCCGGGAAAGGCTTCTGCCGTAGCATCAACGAGCAGAGCCACGTCGCCTGATGATGGCAGACCTGGTACTCAGGAGCAGACTGCTCGGACCCTGAGTGCCAGGCCTGTCACTCACGGCGGCCAGCGCTCTGCTCCCATTCCAGCCAGCAACCAACCCGTGCGGCAGGGAGCCACCCGTGCTAGCGTGCCTGCCTCCACCCTTGAAACTGTTCCGGAGGAAGTGGCCGCTGAGAATGGCGCTCCCACCGACGGATCTGTTGAGAACAGCTCTCCGCCAAAAGCCAAGCGGAGAAGAACACGGAGGAGGAGGCGCTCCAACCCGGACCACAGCCCTCCTGCGGTCGTGGCTGGGACTGAGGAACAACATCCACCTCAGCCCGCAACTACTGTTAGGACTGTGCCGAGTGTCTCCTCGCCTGCAACCACTGAGGAAATTAGACCACCAACCATCCAGGACTCTGACAACATGGAGCAACCTCAGCCCCGCAACGAAGCTCCACCTCAAGATTCACAGAATCCTCTGAGTGTTGAGTTCCACGCGAGGCTGCAGCAACTGCTCTGCGCCGAGATCAACGAGGACAGCTGGGTCAACTTTGAAGCTGTCCTCGGGGAGATTAGCGCCTTCGTCGCCGCAGCTGTGAGGCTTCCACCCGCCACTGCTGCTGGCCCACCCGCCAGTAGTGGTGACCCGTGTGAGGACCCTAAATCCATTCAGAAGCTGTACCGCAAGAACAGGAAAAAGGCTGTTCGAGCGATACTGAAGCTGGATGGTGACCGCTGCCAGGTCGAGGAGGAAAAGATCGCCTCCCACTTCAAAGACATGTGGCCGCCGAAGGAGTTCGACGAAGCCTTGTACCAGGAAATCACCACCAGGGAGCCATTGGCGTTAGCACCCTTTAGCACCTTCGAAGTCAGAAGGAAGCTACTGAGTGCCGACAACACAGCACCAGGGCCCGACCGCCTCACGTATAAACACTGGCGTATGGTCGACCCTGAGGCTGATGTTATGACCATGGCCTTCAACATGTGCCTGAGACACAGGCGAACGCCTTCGGCCTGGAAGACAACCAAGACCATCCTTCTTCCCAAGGCCGGTGACCCTGACGATCTTGACAATTGGAGACCGATCAGTCTATGCAGCACGATTCACAAGCTGTTTTCAAAGTGTCTTGCTGGTAGGCTGATCAATTGGTCCACCGAAAATGACGCTCTCTCCTTCTGCCAGAAGGGGTTCCTACCGCATGATGGGGTATACGAGCACACGTTCGTTCTTGAGAGGAGGCTTCGTGCCGCCAAGACCCAGCACAAAGAACTCTTTGTCGCATGGCTTGACCTATCAAGGGCGTTCGACTCTATACCCCATGGAGCCCTTCTCCATTCTCTCAAGGCGGCCGGGCTAGGTGAGGATTTCTGTAGGGTGATTGAGAGTTTGTACCAGGACATACAGACCTCTATCATCACGAAGGAAGGCCTCACTGACGCCCTTGATCTAAGCAGCGGCGTGAGACAGGGCTGTCCGCTAAGCGGGATCCTTTTCAACTATAGTATTGATCCCCTAGTGCGACAGCTTCAAGGGGAAGACACAGATCATCACCGAGTCCTCGCCTACGCTGACGATCTTGTCATCATTGCCGACACCGAGGAAGAGCTACAGAGCCAACTCAACCTTGCGGAGGAGCTTGCTGGGAAGGCTGGGTTATCCTTCAACCCTGCCAAGTGCGCCACCCTTCATCTCTCTGGGAAAACCCCAGTGGGCGCGCGTGCCACCTCCTTCGTGCTCAACGGACAAACCGTCAGACATCTTGTCGATAACGAAGCTTACAAGATGCTCGGTAAGCCCGTTGGCTTCAACGTTTGTCCGGACATCGGCAGCCTCCAGGATGCAGCTGCAAAAGCTTTCCAGCTCACTCGGAGCAAGTTGAGCCCTTGGCAAAAACTAGACGCACTAAGGGCCTTCTTCTTTCCGAGTTTGAGCTTCCACCTGAGGACCGGAGTCTACCAGAAGACGGACTGGAAAGACCTCGATGACCTGCTGAGGCCAGAGCTCAAAGACCTGCTCTGTGTTCCCACTGAGGCGTCTAACGACTACCTCTATGGGAGCAGACAACTCGGCTGCTGTGGGATCCCGAACCTAGCGGAGGATGCGGACTTGCAGGCCACTGATAACGCCTACAAGCTCTTGTCCTCGCGAGACTTCCTGATCCGGCAGTTTGCGATGGAGGACCTCAAGGACAACACCAAGAGGAGAATCCACCGTGAACCACAGCCCGAGGACCTAGGTAAGTATCTTTCAGGGCACATGGACGACGACTACCGGAGGACCAGCAATGTTGCTGCAGACGCGTGGACTGTGGCTCGAAAGGCTGCCACCCGACTAAAGATTTCGTGGCAGTTCCCGACGGAACACTCTCCAATCGTCCAGTGGCATGGTGCTGTAATCCGCATACGGCAACGCCACCTGCTCCTTCACAAGTTCAGGGAAGCCTCCAGAAAACTCACTGGAGGTCGCCTGATTGAGCGGCCCAACCAGGGCAAGGTGATGGAGTGCGTAGCCGCAGCACCTGAGAGCTCGCGTTTTATTTACACTGGCGAGCACCTTAGGTTCTGTGACTGGCGCTTCATCAACCGAGCCCGGTTAAACCTGCTTCCCCTGAACGGATGCCGACGATGGGACCCCAGCGGTAACAAGTCCTGCAGGAGGTGTGGGCACGTAAACGAAACACTTCCACACGTGCTCAACCACTGCAGGCAGTTTAGTGCTGCGTGGAACCACCGCCACAACAACATCGTGGACCGAGTAAAGAATGCGGCAGTCTCCCGAGGATGGTCGATCCGTTCGGAAAACCTTGGCATAGGACCCGGCGGTGAAAAACCCGACTTGGTCCTGGCAAAGGGAAGTACCGCGATCATTCTCGATGTGGCTGTCCCATTCGAGAATAGGATTGGCGCCTTCACCGAGGCCAGGAGCACAAAGAAAGAGAAGTACGAACCCGTGGCCCAGATGCTGAGGAGCGATTTCCGCATGGTAAAGAATGACGCCGTCATCGTAGGAGCCCTTGGATCCTGGGACCCCCTCAACGACGTCATCCTCAAGTCCTTCTGCGGAGCCGGATATCTCAGGAAGATGAAGACCATCTGTTCGAGCCTTGCCATCCAGTGGTCGAGAGACATCTACACGGAGTTCATCACCGGAGAGCGACAGTGGACGTCCCCCACCAAACTTGTTGTCCCCTACTAACTCCTGAGCTAAGTCATAAAGGGAGTTAGAGAACCACCTGAGCTGCGCACGAAGGGTGGCAACGATAGCCGTCCAAACCTGAGCTGCGCACAAAGGGTTTGGCGGCACATATTATTTTCTTTTTCAGGGATTGTAAAGGCACTTACAATTGTAAAATGCATGCTAGTGGGATTACCACGGTGCCTATTTTTCTTAGTGTTTGTAAATATTTACATGATTTAGCATGAGAATAAATGTTCTGTTCTTATCAGCTTAATCGCCATTCGACCCGCTCAGTGGGTTGCGGTTAAGCTTGATCAAGACAAAACGACTCCTACTGTGGGTTTGGTTTTCTGCCATACAACCATCAATTAACCCCATGTAGGTTGTCGTACGCCTTGTTGTGGGTGGGGGAGGGTTTCGCCCTCCCTTCTCTGCAGAGCTGCAATCTTTCTAATTATTTATGTCTCCTGCTTTTTAAATTTGTTTTATTTTAGTCGCGTTAGACAAGTCACCATTTGGTCTCTATCCTCAGCATTACGCTCAAAATTATAAGACATGGCACCCTACCCGTCATTCCTGGCGGCGGGAGGGGGCGGGAGCTGTTGTTCCCCACGTTTGGCTCAGCCTGTAAACCGTGCTTTTCACCATGTGGTTGGCCGGGGTTTGATTCCCCTGCTATGTCTTGTGACAAGTCTCTATCTCTAGTTTAGGTTTCCCTTCCCTGTCCTCTGCTTGCGGAGTTGACTCCCCTGTTCCCAAATTAATGGCTCTCGGGCCAATATCCAGTCCTTGCGACTCGCAGCCTGCCTCTGTCCCCCTATTTGATGTCTTCTCAAAATTTTTCTTGTACTGCTGCTTCTCCTCCTCCAGGTGGAGTGTGTCATCTGACACACGCCCAGAGTGACCTCTTCTTTCCCCTTTTAAGGGTCACTCTGGTCTGTCTCTCCTCCGCTCGTCCTGTTCAGAGCTTGCACCGCCTGGTGGGGTCTCCTTGAGCCCCAGATCTGCCAGGAGTCTCTGAACGGGAAATCCTAGGAGACATACTGAACGTGGTCCCTGTCTCCGCAAACCTCCTGTCGCTTGCAGTGTGCGCCACCGCCCAAACTGAGGGTTCTCTTCCCTCGAGCCGGGTTGACTCTCTGAGAGACTAGGTTTCCCTTGGCGGGAGCATGGTTCTCTTGGGGGGTGTGGGGTTGTGACTCCCCTCTGCAAGCAGTTTTTCTATCGCCACCTGGAGGTTGTACCGTCTCTTCCGTCCTTTCCGCCTACCTCCCCCCTCCACCACAGATACTCCACTTGATAGGTCTAGAAGCCCGTCACTCTTTCCCTGAAAGCCTTCCCTGGTTTACCACCTTGTTTTGAAGCCCAGCTGTACTGTGAGACGTTTTCTGGGTCATTTCACCGCTCTCTGCATTAGTTCTGCAGCTCATCATGACTTCACAGCTGCGAGCCAAGAAAGTGAGCCTTCTCAACTCACCTTCAGTTCCAAGGGCCGGGACCAGCGCCTGTATGAGGGTCTCCCCGCCGTTCAAGACATCTCCACGGCTCCTTAGGAATGGAAAGAACCGCTCGCAGATGAACAACTCATGCATTGCCTCGGTGGAGAACTGCCCCCGGTGGATTGAACCCCCAAGCAATAAAAAGGCGTATCGTCTGGACTCCACATTACACTGCCTGTTTCCGCGGATTGCTACTCTCCATTGCACCGAAGTTGGGTGCAATTTGGAGATCCAAGCTAATAGATGGACCGCCACCGTCAACGCCCTACAAGCTCATTTGCAGACGGCCCACAACACTGAGATCGGTTACATGACCTCTTGGTGCGCCGTCTGCAAGAACTGTTTTGAGGGCAACCCCTCCTCCCATGCCTGCCTCAAGGGAACTGGTGCCATAATCAACCCTGGAGACTCGCGCCAGAACATCTGCTTTTTATGCCCGACATGCTCAACCCAGTGCGCCAGCAGGAAGCTTCTGACTGCCCATAGGAAAAAGGCTCACGACTACAACAATATAGACAGTTTCAACCTGGTAGCTCAGATTGCAACCATTGACGAGCCTAATACCCTCTCTCGTCGATTGACATCCGACAATCCTGGAATCTCTCCTGAAACAGACACTGTCCCGAGGCTGATCGTCTCCTCGGCTGCTCATTCCTCCCATAGCCATCCGGCCCTGCAAGTCCATACAGGTGGAAACATCAAGGACATTGCCTCAATCCCTGGATCGGAGAGCCTGAAGACATGTAGCCCTTTGTGGAGCCCAAATTTGGGATTCTCCAACAGACAGGGGTAAATCCCTCGCCAACCGGCACTTTTTCAACCAGTAAGCCATCGGCCGACCAACATGCACATGCGGACCTTACTGGACTGGAAGTCGTTAAGGAGCCCCCTGGCGCCTTACCTCTGCCCACTTCTACTGATTTTGTGGATTCCGCTCCTGCGATAAACCAGGTTCAATTTCATACAGGTGAAAGCCGTGAAAACGTATCTGCTATATCAGTCATGACGGAAAGTCTCCAAACATCTGAAGCAGGTGAGAAAGTAGGACTTCATACTCGGCTCGAGGACTGTGTCACTGATGATGATCATCATGAACCTGAGGCCCTCTTCCCCACCTGTGTTCCTGGTCTGCTCCAACCGCGCAATCCGCCTTGCCAAATTGATTCTATTGCAGCAGTCGACTTCATCACTAGTAACTCCTCTGCCTCGCCACACGGAACCCCCTACTGGCGACAACCCCATTTCTTCTGCTAATCCGCCACCATCTTGCATCATGAATGCTGTTAGCGGTGAAATGTGGAGAAACGCATATGCAAGTTGCTCGGATTATTGCCTTCCGGTGATTTCTCGCAGTCAAGTGGAGAAGAAACTCCTTGAGACGTCCGATCCGCCTGCAATCCGTACAAGCACTGCCTCTCGTCTTGACGGGCTCAAGACCAAAAGTGCAGCTGAGAATACAGATCATCCTTCAACCCAGCACGGAAGGGAATCGCCGGATATTCCAAAATGTGCCCTGGGTAATCATCTCTTGAATCAAGAATCTGTGCCTCAACACGCGGAACCTTCCTCTTCTACCTCCACGCATTGTGAACTCTCGACCAACGCTGTTGATTCTGACACACTGATCCTCAGCCCTGAGATTGCTAACGAGGACCTGCCAGGCAGTGCGGACACCATCCCGCTTCAGGTACAAAGATCTCCCAACTCGTGCTGGCAATGGGACGACCTGATCGAAAGCACTCCGCATCGTCTTGGAAGCACCCTACACTTTATCTTCCCGGTGCCTTCTACCATCCCCTGCTCTGAACCGGGATGCTGTCTATCTTACACTAACAAATCCTGGCATGTGCTGAGGAACAACCTCAGGAGACACCTTCTCAGAGGACATGGCATATCAACGCCAAACACCGTTTATTGGTGTTCACTATGCAAGATACAACTGTCTGACCGTCCCAGTCTTCACAACTGCTTCAAGGTAGCAAAAATTGTCACGTCTCCCTCGCAGTCCGGCGCCTTCTCATGCAACACTTGTGACTTTTCTTGCACCTCTTCCACTGGGCTCCAGAACCACAAGCTCTCTCACAAAAAACAATTGCATGCCGCGGATGACAGGAACCTTTATATTCCAAAGCCTGAGACTCGCCATTTCCGCAGGCAAAACCGCGGCACTACTCGAATCGTGCACCGCAAAGGATCAGTATTCATTAATTCCAGAATAGCCAACAAGGGGACCGCCTCTGTCCCAGTCAGCTCGACTGTCCCGCCCGCGGTCGCCTCTGCAGTTGCTGATACCGGCACCTCCAGCTCAACCGAGACTGTTCCGCTTCAGCCTGTTCCTACCATTGATCCTCCCATTCCTGTTGAAATTCTGCCTAACAGCCAGTCAAGTCTCCCATTCTTTAGGAGACAAGAAGAAGATTCTCTAGATCTCTGTGACAGATCCCCGCCCCTCACCAGGGATTATCTTCAGAGGATCCTTGACTGTCTGGAAGAAGAAGCCACGGAAGATCATTGGAACAGTTTCGAAGGATTACTTCTTGAACTAACGGAATACCTTCGTGAGGCTGCCAAAATCCCTCCTTTAATTCAAGATGACCAATCCAGCAGCAGGAAGGAAACCGACATCAATGACCCGAAAGACCTCCAGCGGGCCTACAAACGGAACAGGCCCAAAACCATCAGGCTCCTAACTGGGCAATGTGCCGTGCGCTGTAAAGCCCCGAAAGAAGACACCTTTGCTTTCTTTCAAGAGGCTTGGGCCCACACTTCTCTTGACCGTTCCATCTTTCCTGTGGCCCCCACGGGTTGGTTGGTTGGTTGGTTGGTTGTTGGATTTTATTGGCGCAAGGGCCAAGTTTGGCCAAAGAGCGCCAGACAAAGAACGATCAGTCACAGATTTTGAAAAGCGTGGAAAATGAGTAAGAGCAGACAGGCTTGGGAAAAGGTGAAAAAGAGTATGATGAAAGCAGGGAAGACAAGGTAGTTAATCAGATTTATAAAAAAAAATTACTAACGGAGAAGGACGAACAGTCACTCTCCTCCCCCCACACTCCTCTGCAATGCTGGCAGAGGGCGGGGACGAACCGTCACTTTCCTCCCCATGTTCCTCTGCAATGCTGGTTGAGGCTGGGGACGAACTGTCACTCTCCTCCCCCCCATGGTCCTCTATAATGTCGGTTGAGGGTGGGGACCTCGCAGAGGCCGAGACAGTTTGATGGACACTGCACACCTTTGCGGATTGAGGGCCGGGTCTTCCGCACGTGCAGGCTGTCAGCTGGGAACCGGAAGAGGCGGGCGTCTTCAAAAGAGAAGGCGCAGCCTCAGCTGGTCGAATAAGCTGGAGCTCGGTGAAATCCACCTGTGTCGCTTGTTCAACTGTAGATCGCTTGGCAAGTGCGGCGAGAGCTACAGGGCGCGGAACAAAGGGCTGCACGGGTTGTGGCAGAGACTTAACAACTGCGGCAAAACTACGCTGTCGGGTGTTGGGAATACCCAACTTGGCTTTGGCAGCAGGGTACGAGAGGCCTTCCAGGGTCTTGAGGCGCTGGATCGCCATCTCGTCCTTCCATTTCATACAGTTGCGGGAGTAAGCTGCATGGGCTTCACCGCAGTTAACACAGCAGGCCGCAGAAGTGCAACCTTCCCCGTCATGTTCACCGGAGCCACAATTAGCGCAACGAGCGGAACTCTTACAGAATCGTTGTGAATGCCCGTACCTCTGGCACCTGAAACAGCGCAGAGGACTGGGAATGTACGGGCGAACTGCACAGACCAAGTAGCCTGCTTTGATTTCTGTCGGAACTTTCGGGGAGTCAAAAGTCAAGATTACATTTTTAGATTTAAGCAAAGAGCCATCACGCCGGAACATCATACGACGTGCAGCAAGAACACCCTGATCCGCAAGTTCAGTCACCAATTCATCCTCACTGCATGGCAAGAGATCAAACTCCGAAATAACACCCCGAGAGGTGTTAAGAAACGGGTGAGGTGTCACTTTGACAGGAATGCCTTGAAGACTAGAAAGGCGCAGAAAAGTGTTACTCTGAGAAACACTGCAAGTTTGGACAAGCAGGTCCCCAGAGCGAAGCTTCCTCACAGACTTCAAGGGGCCAACCGCAGCGTCCAAAGCTTTAGAAATGAAAAATGGAGATCTGGTGGACAGTCTCTCATTCGGATCGATGGATTCGACAAGTAAGTGTGTAGCATGCGTAGTCACAGCAATCGAGGGGAGACGACGCTTCGGAGCGACTGGTACAGCTGCCGAAGAAGAGGTTCCACATTCTTGGTCCAGGTCATGGTCTAAAGATCGTTTAAGGGTATGAGACTTGGTAGGTTGAGAAGACGAAGGAGAGTCGTTGTCAACTATCATATTCACAGGTGACCTAAATTTGGAGTTTTGTTTTTTGTTTCTACCCATGGAAAAAAGAAGGAAGATTCGTCTGCAGACTACTCCACCCACCACCGAGCCCTACAAGGGAGAACTGGAGGTCCGCAAGCCAAGAAAATGACGCTAGACACAGTTCAGGAGCTTATACGTTGCAGATATAGTCCGTTGGCTGTGATCACACGCACTCGGCGGACACTTCGGCCTCCTGGTACCGTCATGCCAACGCCTTTGGCATGATCCCACAGCCCCCGGGCTCACCCTGCCGTGCCATACGACAAAAAAGCCGCTAAAGCCCTGTACACAACTTGGTACAAGACTTCTGACTAGAGGTGGGTTAGTCTCTAGCCTCCCGTTTACAGCGAAGCCAGGGTCGAAGAGGAGTGTTGGTACACAGGAGGCACTGAACCGGTCTCCTGCGACCTCAGCCGCCAGACATCCCATTTCCGCCTCACGGGTCTCCGCACGCGGCAAACATGCAGGTAGGTCTAGCACCCAAACCAGCTAAAAGGAAAAAAAGAAATCCAAAGAAGACAAATCCTGGCAGGGAACCTAAACGGAATCTCAGCAACCTGCGAACTGAGAGGTTAATATAAATCAGTTAGTAGTGGAGGGTAACAAAACCACAAGACCGGGGTGTTAGTACATAACGTGGTAGCGATTAGGTAGAGAATACAACACGGGCAACTAGCCAGTGGAGAAAATAAACAAAAACGAAAATGCGAGACACAAGACCAGCTCGGGAACGTGGGGACGCGACTCCCCAACAGCTGGATGAACAGCCGTCCCTGCAAACACCAACAGCACCGAAACAAAAAACAAGCGGTGGCATGACATCAGAGGTTGACCAGTCACAAGGTCAGCTCGAGCCGTGGGGGCGCCGCTCCCCAAATAACTGGAAAACCAGTTATCCCCGTGCGGGGGCCCCCACGGGTAGGCCATGTCTCGAGCTCCTGCCTCTCACTCAATCGGAAGTTCGAGTCAAGCTTTTCAAGATGGAGAACACTGCCCCGGGTCCGGACAGGCTCTCATACAACCATTGGAAAAGCGCTGATCCGGACGCCGAGGTCTTGACGGCCATCTTCAATGTTTGCATCAAACATAAAAGGATTCCTGCTCCCTGGAAGCTTTCTACAACCATCCTCCTGCCGAAAGATGGCGACCTGAATAACTTGAGAAACTGGAGGCCAATTGCTCTCTCCTGTACGGTCTACAAGCTTCTTGCCAAATGTCTTGCAGGTCAGCTGTCTGCCTGGATCTCCTCCAACTGCTGCATCTCCAAATGTCAAAAAGGCTTCATGCCTTACGACGGTGTGCTGGAGCATAATTACGTCCTCCAAGACCTGATTCAGAAGGCTAAATCGAAAAAGCAGGATCTCCTATTGGCCTTCTTGGACATCACCAATGCTTTCGGCTCACTCCCTCTTGAAGCCATCAGTGAAGGACTCTCATCAATCGGTGTCAGTCCTGAATTCACTGAATTAATCTCTGACATATACAAAGACGCCTACACCAGAGTGCTGACCGACCAAGGCATCTCCGACTCCATCCCCCTCAATTCTGGGGTTAAACAAGGCTGTCCCCTGAGTGGCCTGCTATTCAATATCGCCATCAATCCCATTATTGAGGAAATGCAAGGTGAAGAACCGGATTACCAGATTCTTGCCTATGCTGATGACTTGGTCCTCATCACTCGCTCTCCGGAGGAACTCCAGGCAAAGTTGTCCAAAATTAATACCCTGCTGGCCAAGGTTGCTCTCAAACTCAACCCGGATAAATGCAAAACCCTTCACGTCAGCGGTCATCCACCTGTCGGGATCAGAAATACTCAAGCTTTTCTCGAAGACATCCCTGTACCCTTTCTTGCTGAAGGTGAATCTAACTCCTTCCTGGGAAAACCTATCGGCATGTTCTTCGAAAGATTCAAGGCCACCACCAAGGATTTCGCTGAATTCGGGCTGATTATCGCCAAATCCCAGCTTGCCCCATGGCAAAAGTTGGACGCCGCCAGATCCTTCTTCTATCCAGCGCTCCAACATGCCATGAGAACACAGTTACTCAGGAAAAGCGACTGGACCCAACTTGATGCTATCCTCCGTCCTGAATATAAGAGAATCCTTGGCCTCCCTCAGGAAGCGTCCAACCTGTACCTGTACGGGTCCTCTCGGTATGGCTGTGTTGGAATTCCTGAGGCAGCCCCTGACTCTGATGCTTTCCTGATTGATGCTGCTTTCAAGCTCTTGACTTCGAGGGACCTCACTTTGCGTGAAGCTGCACACAATCACCTCTCCGAGTCTGTTCAACACAGGATAAATGCTCCTCCTCAACCTGAGGACATTGAATGCTTCCTTTCTGGGGACAACGACGAGAGGTTCCAGGCCACCTCCAACCGGGGATCTTCTGTCTGGTCGGCTGCTAGGAAGGCTTCTGCGAGGCTCAAAACCACCTGGAGCTTCACCAATTCATGTCTCACATCTATCAAAATTCGAGGCTGTGAAACTCCTGCCCATAAGCGTCATCTGGTTGTTAAGAACATAAGGAACGAGATTCGCACCGAAAAAGCTGAGGCCCTCATTAACCTCAAGAGCCAGGGTAAAGCGATTGAGTGCGCCGCTCTTGACCGTACCAGCACCCACTTTATGTTCACAGGTGACTACATGCAGTTCAAGGACTGGAGGTTTGTGCACAAAGCTAGACTAAACCTTCTGCCCTTGAACGGCAACAAGCCTTACCTCTCCAACAATGATCGTAGATGCAGGGTCTGTGGATACAGGACAGAATCAACTGCACACGTCCTCTGTCACTGTCCCTCATTCTTCGTCCAGCGTAGGGAGAAGCATGATAGAATCGTGGAACGGATCAAGAAGGCGGCTGCCAAAAACTTCTCCATCCTTGCAGAAGATCAGCAAATTGGAAACTCCACTGGTCGCCCTGATCTGGTTCTGACAAAAGGGGATTTGGCCATCATCATCGACGTTGCCATCCCGTACGACGACCGAGCCAGCGCCTTTAAATCTACGCGGGATTTGAAGATCGCCAAGTACGAAGATGCCGCCAACTTCCTCAAGAGGAGCTACACTCATGTGTTTGTTGACGCTGTAGTTGTTGGAACGTTGGGCACTTGGGATCCGGAAAACGATAAGTTGCTTCGTAGGTTGTGCTCGAGGAAGTACCTAAGGCTCATGAAGAAACTGTGCATGAGGGATGTTCTCGACGCAACCCGCGACCAATACATCGACTGGCTGAACCTGGTCCCACGGGGCCCAACTGTCGACAACGCTGGTCCTGACGACTCATCTCCACCTGTCGCCAGGCCACTTCCGACAACGCATGCGCCTCGGCCTTCATTGCCTTTTCCAACATATGCACCTTTGAGGAACAGCACCAGTGACCCCCATATCCAGTTGGCTACCTCTACCGCCGCGCCTCCGTCTCCTCTGCAGCACTCTTCCTCGTCTCCCTACAGCCGGGCTAATTCGGTCGCTCCCCCTTCATCAGTGCCTCTCAAATCCTTCAGGACAACCACCGTTGCCGCCAAGAGCAGATGACCACGGTGCCTCCGAAAGCAAGAAAAAGTGTTCGCTTCGATGGGGATGAATCGTGCTCTAGCCTGGTTCCTGTGGCCCTTCAACACCCCACCGAGCACAGGGCGATTGTCTGCAAGAATTCTGAGACCCTCACCACCAATCAAGGTCCTCCGAAGAATTGCAACCTCCTCTTCTCCCCTGAAACTCTGACTCTTGGGCACAAGATCATCTCAAATATCGAGCTGATCTTGAATCCAAATGGTGAGCGCACTTCGGACAACCCCCCACTTGAGCACTCACAATCTCATAATTTTGATAGTGATGGGGAAATCGCCGACTTGGTATATCGGCTTGCTGTAGCATCGTCTCCAACTTACGCCACCCAAGTCTCAAATATGCTCCTGAAACTCTCCAAACATGAACTTTACAGGCTGGTGAAAAACAAAGAAAACTTCACTTCTCTTCTGCACCACATCAGCACTAGTATCCATGAAGGAAAGATCACCCCCTGACCGCTCAAGCGGCATTCCAAGCAGCCAGAAGCCCAGTGAAAGACGCGGGAATCTGGCAGAAGCTGCAACAAGAAGAAGTCAATATTGTATAAATTATGTAAATGTGATGTACTCTGTAAATATGTAACTATGTATACAAATGTCTGTAAATAATTGTATAAAGTAAATAAAAGATATTAAGCTGTCGCGCGGGGATGAGACGGCGTAGTTGAGAGTCAGGGGATCCTAAGGCATCCCAGGGCTCACAATGTCGCCCGGAATCCCACAGCAGAGGTTAATGATGTGACACTGGCTGTCGCTCCCTATATGACAAAAGCTGAACTTGCTTCACATATAGGAGATGCACGCCACACTATTACTGAAACCTCTGTTCTTATCAGCTTAATATCTGGTATGACTCACACTGTGGGTCACGATATTAAACGAATTTTTGTAATGCGACGGAGTTCCTAGGGGCTTGCCTCGGCTCTGTCACGGGTTGACCTGATATTGCACTACATTCAGGATCGGCCCACCCTAATCAAAGAAAAGAACACACCAACTTTTATCCAATACACCTTAAAGTTTTCAAATCTTCAATGTTAATATAAAAGAGCACATAAGACGAATACATGCAAATTAACAGGAAACCGTTGCCTTAGATTTGGTGTCAGTATTTCTTTGGAAAAAAACGCTTAAAACTTGGACTTAGAATAATATTTTTCCTATTTCTCCTTTCTACATTACTATATTCTGTGTTGTTGCTGCACTTTTTCCTGAAAGCCTTGGATTTAAATTTATCAAAAAATTCCCGCCTCTCTCTTGTTGAAACTGACTTGAGACCGGACCTAGTCGTTGTTGACTCTACAAAGGAGAACTTATAAGTTATTGATGTCCAAATCCCCCTTGAGAACAAATACGAAACGCTTTTTCTTTTGAACGACGCAAGAGAAAACTTTAGTATTACCTTCCACTCGCTCAGGAGTATCCAATACACTTTAAAGGTTTCAAATCTTCAATGTTACCATAAAAAAAGCTCATAAAACGAAAACATACTAATACAATGAAACCATTGACTTATACAACACAACTTTAAGTTTGCAAATCTTTAATGTTAATATAAATGAATACGTAAAACAAATACATATAATAATTAACATAAAACTTTTTCTAAAATTTCTCGACAGTAATTTCTTTGAAAAAATAAGAATATATAGAAAAATACACTTTCGACCACATCGAAGTTTTTTAAACTTTCTAGTAAAAAATAAGAAATATTTTTTTTTTTTTTTTTAAAGTGAAAGGACATATGGACATCGTTTCTTTTCACCCTGAAAAGTTTGAAACCGCGTTTTTCATCGCTTCTCGGCCTATCGGCTAAGATCAAAGTGTAGTATCTGTGCATTTCAGCTCAATATCTGGAACGACTCACACTGTGGGTCGCGATATTGAGTATATCATTCAGCTTCGACGTCTGCTGGTTGTTTATGCCTAAGTCTACTTAGGCACGCCATGTAGGCCGTCGTAGCCGCCGCTGTGGGTGGGGGCGGGGAGAGGTCTGGCCCCCGTCTCTGCATCCTTTCCTATTCATTTATGCTTCTCTCTCTTTTTACGATTGTTTTATTTTTTTTTTCGCGTGAGACAAGTCACCATTTGGTCTCTGTTCTAAATTAAAAGACATGGTATCTGCCATGTCTTGTGACGAGTCTTATTGCATCCTCCAGGTGGAGTGTGCCATCGGGATTCCCGAGTGATACGCTCAGGGAGGGCTGAGCCATTGGGTCCGGTGTGAGCCTCTCTCGTGTCATTGCTTCACGGGTTTGGAATACTACCTGGCCGCAATGTGGATGTACCTCCTGGGATCAAGATGGAACTACACACGCCCAGAATGGCCTCTCCTATCTACTTTTAAGGGTCATTCTGGTCTGTCGCTACTCCGCTCGTCCTTTCCAGAGCCTGCACTTCCTGGTGGGGTCCCTGACCCCGTGATCTGCCAGGGGTCTCTGGATAGGAATTCCTAGGAGACATACTGAACGTGGTCCCTGTCTCCGCCAACCTTCTTTCGCTTGCAGTGTGCGCCATCTCCCAAACTGAGGGTTCCCTTCCCTCGAGCCGGGCAGACTCTCTGAGTGAGCTTGTCTCTCTTAGGGGGTGTGGGGTTGTGACTCCCCTCTGCAAGTACCTTTTCTCTTCGCCATCTGGAGGCTGTCGTTTTTTGAAAAGTTTTTTTTGGGGGGGCCCTGCCTTCCCCTCCCATCCACCGCAGCTACTGCACTCTTCAGGAACTACCAACTCGAGGCTGTTACCACCCCGGTACTCCCGGATATAGGAGATCAACTCTTCGCCACCATGGACGACGCCAGGAAGCCTTCATACGCTGCCGTGACAAGGACGCCGCCACCGCACGTGCCATGCACCCCGTCACCTTCGCTGCCTCTGCGAAGTGGAGCCCTGCGCAGCAAGATGGTCCAACTCCAGCGGAAGCCTTCAAGACAACGCAGCAATGTTCAAGGGGGATCCGCCAAGGTCTGCAGTCCACCTGTGACTCCCAAGGCTGGACCCCTCGTCTTCCGCCAGTCTTCGCCGGTACTTCCAGCTACCAGCACTTCACCACCTGGACATGACGGAGTGGAGAACTCTCCGGACCTCGGATCCACCAGCTCTGAGGAGAACTCACCAGTGCCGGTGGCAAAGAGTGCCAGAGATGTTATGGACCGAGAACTTCGCCGGCTTGTGTCCTTTAACTCCAACCTGGATTGGGCGACACTTCAACCGACGTTCGCCAGGACGAGTGACAGCGACCTTGCCGTGCTCCTCAAGGAACCGGACATGATTTACGAGCTGTGCATCGGGATAACTGCGGAGGTGCCTTTACCCACCCTCCAGAGCCCGGAACCTTCATCGCCGGCTCCGGTTGAGGGGGGAGTCAGACTCCGAGTTCCCCGCCTTGCACTGCCTCCAGGACACAGAGCTCCACCTCTCCCAGGAGTTCACCATCTGGTGGCACCCGTGACGCTGCGGTGTGGGAAGATCTCGAAAAACCCCACACCCACCGTGCCGGGAACGCCATCCACTTCATCCTGCCACTGCAGGGTGAACTCTCCTGCCCGGAAAAGAGGTGTGGCACAACATTCGCCGCAGGACCGTGGCATACCAGGAGGAGGTCGGTGATCCGCCACTTGGCCACCGTGCATGAGGTCCAACCACGTTACTATAACTGGTGTTCCTTTTGCCGGACCAGAGTTGGCAGGAAACCGAGCACCCATGAGTGTCTCAAAGGAACCCCTCTCTCTGAAGAAGCCCCGGAACACCACACCTTCACCTGCAACAGGCCAGGGTGCGGTAAGAGGTTCCCAACCAAGCAAGCTCGCGCGACCCACTACTTGTGGCACACCAGACGGCGAGCTGCTGTTGGGAAACTCCCGCCCCCGCTTGCCAGGACGCCGAAGGACCTGAGGCCGATCCCGGGAAAGACTTCTGCCGTAGCATCAACGAGCAGAGCCACGTCGCCTGATGATGGCAGACCTGGTACTCAGGAGCAGACTGCTCGGACCCTGAGTGCCAGGCCTGTCACTCACGGCGGCCAGCGCTCTGCTCCCATTCCAGCCAGCAACCAACCCGTGCGGCAGGGAGCCACCCGTGCTAGCGTGCCTGCCTCCACCCTTGAAACTGTTCCGGAGGAAGTGGCCGCTGAGAATGGCGCTCCCACCGACGGATCTATTGGGAACAGCTCTCCGCCAAAAGCCAAGCGGAGAAGAACACGGAGGAGGAGGCGCTCCAACCCGGACCACAGCCCTCCTGCGGTCGTGGCTGGGACTGAGGAACAACATCCACCTCAGCCCGCAACTACTGTTAGGACTGTGCCGAGTGTCTCCTCGCCTGCAACCACTGAGGAAATTAGACCACCAACCATCCAGGACTCTGACAACATGGAGCAACCTCAGCCCCACAACGAAGCTCCACCTCAAGATTCACAGAATCCTCTGAGTGTTGAGTTCCACGCGAGGCTGCAGCAACTGCTCTGCGCCGAGATCAACGAGGACAGCTGGGTCAACTTTGAAGCTGTCCTCGGGGAGATTAGCGCCTTCGTCGCCGCAGCTGTGAGGCTTCCACCCGCCACTGCTGCTGGCCCACCCGCCAGTAGTGGTGACCCGTGTGAGGACCCTAAATCCATTCAGAAGCTGTACCGCAAGAACAGGAAAAAGGCTGTTCGAGCGATACTGAAGCTGGATGGTGACCGCTGCCAGGTCGAGGAGGAAAAGATCGCCTCCCACTTCAGAGACATGTGGCCGCCGAAGGAGTTCGACGAAGCCTTGTACCAGGAAATCACCACCAGGGAGCCATTGGCGTTAGCACCCTTTAGCACCTTCGAAGTCAGAAGGAAGCTACTGAGTGCCGACAACACAGCACCAGGGCCCGACCGCCTCACGTATAAACACTGGCGTATGGTCGACCCTGAGGCTGATGTTATGACCATGGCCTTCAACATGTGCCTGAGACACAGGCGAACGCCTTCGGCCTGGAAGACAACCAAGACCATCCTTCTTCCCAAGGCCGGTGACCCTGACGATGTTAATAATTGGAGACCGATCAGTCTATGCAGCACTATACACAAGCTGTTTTCAAAGTGTCTTGCTGGTAGGCTGATCAATTGGTCCACCGAAAATGACGCTCTCTCCTTCTGCCAGAAGGGGTTCCTACCGCATGATGGGGTGTACGAGCACACGTTCGTTCTTGAGAGGAGGCTTCGTGCCGCCAAGACCCAGCACAAAGAACTCTTTGTCGCATGGCTTGACCTATCAAGGGCGTTCGACTCTATACCCCACGGAGCCCTTCTCCATTCTCTCAAGGCGGCCGGGCTAGGTGAGGATTTCTGTAGGGTGATTGAGAGTTTGTACCAGGACATACAGACCTCTATCATCACGAAGGAAGGCCTCACTGACGCCCTTGATCTAAGCAGCGGCGTGAGACAGGGCTGTCCGCTTAGCGGGATCCTTTTCAACTATAGTATTGATCCCCTAGTGCGACAGCTTCAAGGTGAAGACACAGATCATCACCGAGTCCTCGCCTACGCTGACGATCTTGTCATCATTGCTGACACCGAGGAAGAGCTACAGAGCCAACTCAACCTTGCGGAGGAGCTTGCTAGGAAGGCTGGGTTATCCTTCAACCCCGCCAAGTGCGCCACCCTTCATCTCTCTGGGAAAACCCCAGTGGGCGCGCGTGCCACCTCCTTCGTGCTCAACGGGCAAACCGTCAGACATCTTGTCGATAACGAAGCTTACAAGATGCTCGGTAAGCCCGTTGGCTTCAACGTTTGTCCAGACATCGGCAGCCTCCAGGATGCAGCTGCAAAAGCTTTCCAGCTCACTCGGAGCAAGTTGAGCCCTTGGCAAAAACTAGACGCACTAAGGGCCTTCTTCTTTCCGAGTTTGAGCTTCCACCTGAGGACCGGAGTCTACCAGAAGACGGATTGGAAAGACCTCGATGACCTGCTGAGGCCAGAGCTCAAAGACCTGCTCTGTGTTCCCACTGAGGCGTCTAACGACTACCTCTATGGGAGCAGACAACTCGGCTGCTGTGGGATCCCGAACCTAGCGGAGGATGCGGACTTGCAGGCTACTGATAACGCCTACAAGCTCTTGTCCTCGCGAGACTTCCTGATCCGGCAGTTTGCGATGGAGGACCTCAAGGACAACACCAAGAGGAGAATCCACCGTGAACCACAGCCCGAGGACCTAGGTAAGTATCTTTCAGGGCACATGGACGACGACTACCGGAGGACCAGCAATGTTGCTGCAGACGCGTGGACTGTGGCTCGAAAGGCTGCCACCCGACTAAAGATTTCGTGGCAGTTCCCGACGGAACACTCTCCAATCGTCCAGTGGCATGGTGCTGTAATCCGCATACGGCAACGCCACCTGCTCCTTCACAAGTTCAGGGAAGCCTCCAGAAAACTCACTGGAGGTCGCCTGATTGAGCGGCCCAACCAGGGCAAGGTGATGGAGTGCGTAGCCGCAGCACCTGAGAGCTCGCGTTTTATTTACACTGGCGAGCACCTTAGGTTCTGTGACTGGCGCTTCATCAACCGAGCCCGGTTAAACCTGCTTCCCCTGAACGGATGCCGACGATGGGACCCCAGCGGTAACAAGTCCTGCAGGAGGTGTGGGCACGTAAACGAAACACTTCCACACGTGCTCAACCACTGCAGGCAGTTTAGTGCTGCGTGGAACCACCGCCACAACAACATCGTGGACCGAGTAAAGAATGCGGCGGTCTCCCGAGGATGGTCGATCCGTTCGGAAAACCTTGGCATAGGGCCAGGCGGTGAAAAACCCGACCTGGTCCTGGCAAAGGGAAGTACCGCGATCATTCTCGATGTGGCTGTCCCATTCGAGAATAGGATTGGCGCCTTCACCGAGGCCAGGAGGACAAAGAAAGAGAAGTATGAACCGGTGGCCGAGATGCTGAGGAGCGATTTCCGCATGGTAAAGAATGACGCCGTCATCGTAGGAGCCCTGGGATCCTGGGACCCCCTCAACGACGTCATCCTCAAGTCCTTCTGCGGAGCCGGATACCTGAGGAAGATGAAGACCATCTGCTCGAGCCTTGCCATCCAGTGGTCGCGAGATATATATACGGAGTTCATCACCGGAGAGCGACAGTGGACGTCCCCTACCAAACTTGTTGTCCCCTACTAACTCCTGAGCTGCGTCACAAAGGGAGTTAGAGAACCACCTGAGCTGCGCACAAAGGGTGGCAACGATAGCCGTCCAAACCTGAGCTGCGCACAAAGGGTTTGGCGGCACATATTATTTTCTTTTTCAGGGTTTGTAAAGGCACTTACAATTGTAAAATGCATGCTAGTGGGATTACCACGGTGCCTATTTTTCTTAGTGTTTGTACATATTTACATGATTTAGCATGAGAATAAATGTTTTAATATCTGTTCTTATCAGCTTAATCTTGGTTGAGCCTGATTCGAACACTGCGACTCCTACGGTGGGTTTGATTTTTGTCAAACTATCATCTACTAACCCTATGTAGGTTGTCGTAAGCCTTTTGCGGGCGGGGGAGGGGCTTGCCCCTCTTTCCTAGCAGGCTTGTGCTGTTTCTAATTTTTTATGTCTCTCTCTTTTTAGATTTGTTTTATTTTAGTCGCGTTAGGCAAGTCACCATTTGGTCTCTTCTTCAGCCTCGTGCTCTAAATTATAAGACATGGCATCCTACCCGTCATTCCTGGCGGCGGGGGAGAGCGGGAACTGTTGTTCCCCACGCATGGCTCAGCCTGTAAGCCGTGCTTTTCGCCTTTGGCTGGCCGGGGTTTGATTCCCCTGCAATGTCTTGTGACAAGTCTCATGTTTAGGTCTCCTTCTTCCTTCCCTGTCCTCTGCTTGCAGAGTTGACTCCCCTTGGGTTCTTGGGCCAATCCGCAGTCCTTGCGACTCGCAGCCTGCTCCTACCCCTCTGTCTGGCGTCTTCTCAAAATTTCTATTATTCTGCCGCTTGTCTTCCTCCATGTGGAGTGTGCCATCTGGATTCCAGAGTGTTGCGCTCAGGGAGGGCTGATACATTGGGTCCGGTGTGAGCCACCCCCGTGCCATTAATTCACGGGGACGGAATACTACCTGGCCGCAATGCGGATGCTCCTCCTGGGACCCAGATGAAACTGCACACGCCCTGAGTGACCTCTCCTGTAATCTTTTAAGGGTCATTCGGGTCTATTGCTCCTCCGCTCGTCCTATTACAGAGCCTGCACTTCCTGGTGGGGTTTTGCTGAGCCCCAGATCTGCCAGGGGTCTCTGGATGGGAACTCCCTGGAGACATACTGAACGTGGTCACTGTCTCCGCCACCCTTCTTTCACTTGCAGTGTGCGCCACCTCCCAAACTGAGGGTTCTCTTCCCTCGAGCCGGGCTGACTCTCCGAGAGAGCTTGTCTCTCTTGGGGGGTGTGGGGTTGTGACTCCCCCTGCAAGCACCCTTTTTCCTTCGCCACATGGAGGTTAGTTTAGTTTCTTCTCTCACGTTCCCGCAACCCCCCTCGCCCGCACAGATTCTGCACTTTGGTCTGCCTTACTATTTTCTTTGTGATGGAATTTGCCAATGCTTCCCCTGCTTTGCTGACTTGTGAGTGTGCGTCTCCATCGGCTACGTTCCACCCTGACTCGCCTGCCTGCAGTAGTCTGGATCATCTGCCTGGCCTGCGATCTGCCTCTGGGAGCACTGTTGGCTGGAGCGTACCCTTTCCTGGTGTGGAACCCCCTTCTTCCAACACCTTGGATGACTACATGCTCATGCAGTGCTCTCTGTTTGAGGCTAGCTACTACTCATCCCTCTCCCTGCAGGAGAGAATTTGGGACCTAGACGACTGCCTCTTAGATGTCTCCGTCGGTCTGGACCTCCTCCGCCTTCGGGTGAATGAGGACTTTGGGAAACTGGAGGCCTCGTTGGACTCTGCCAGACTCGAGATCGGAGAACTAGCCTGCCAATTCTCCAGCCTCTCTTGTGCTTCGTCGTCTTCAAGTGATGATCCTGTGGTGACCCCTGGACCTCTCAGTGCTGTGGACCTCTACGAAGCTGACCTTCTGATTCCGACCAGAGCGCCTCTCCCCGTCGTGGGAGTGCTTCCCTTCATTCCTTGGGAATTCTTCATTCTGGAGACGACCTCTCCTTGTGAGCCTGTGACTCCTTTGTTCTCGCCTCATTTGGTTCGTGAACCTCCGGACCTTTCTGCGGATTCCTCCAGCTGTGAACTCTTGCGTGGGATGAACAACCCCAGGACGCCTGAGAAGAAGAAAGCACGGAAAAAGAGAAGACGGGCCATTCCCCCTAAGCCGGAGGGTCCCGTCCCTTACTCACCGGAGTGGTTCTCTTCTCTCTCTTTCAAGGCCACTGGACTCCCGGTCCACAAAGAATCAAAGAAGTATTTCTTGGAAAACTTCCCCCAGGTCGCCTCCCTTCTGGGAGATGGATCTTCCTCCACCAGCGACGACTCAGCCTCCGCCTTTCAACTGACCACTGACCCACCTTGTGGTGACTCGGAAGACCCTCCAGTTTGTTCTTCTCCTTGCTCCCAGGTTTTCATAAACGAACTGGCGCAAGTTTCGGTTTCACCGATTCTACCTGTACCCGGCTCCTTTGGACCTCCGGTCGGGAGTGACGGGTCCAGCCGAAGGGAGAGCTCGAAGACTAGGAAGAGAGGAAGAAAGAAAACGAAGAAGGGAAGGATTCGGAATACTCTGGAGGCGGCGACTCCTGCTGACGATGTCTCTCGCCTACTGGCTCCTTCTCCTCCCCTGCAGGAGCTCAAGCCCTTGCCTCACCTAATTGAACTGCTCCTTCCTCCGGCGCTACCTGTCCCTGATGTGGCTCCGCAACTTCAACCTGAACTCTTGGAGACGCCTGCGGGCTCCTGCTCCTCTCCCCATCGGGTCTCTTCTGACCACTCGAAGGGCGCTTCTCATCACCCTGCCCGATCTCATCCTGCTGCTGCTACGGCTGCCGATGTGGTTTGTTCTTCTCCTCTGCCAGCCGGCCTACCTCAGCCTGCGCTGCAACCTGCTGCTGTCTCACCCTCGGCGACTCCTACTGCTAGGACTGATGCTTCAGAACGACTTATTGGGACCTCTGAGCCTGTGTCTGTGGCTCCTACGTCTTCTGCCATTGCATCAATGGACGAACCTGGTGCGGCCTCGCCCACCTTGTCATCGGCGACTGCTTCCCGAGAGGACATGCTTTACGTACTACAACACCGGGTTCTTGCCGAGTACCCCTCGCATACTTCCTACTTGGGTGTCTGTTTGCAGAGTTCCTCAACCTCCTTGCTTCGACAGTTAACTCGGGAGAATGACTTTCTGCTGGCCACCCTGGAACAGTGGTTGGGGGAGGCCCAGCAATTTTGTTTTAGATCCACTTCGGCTCCCCCCACTCCGCCCACGGAGGAGATTGCCTTGGTTAGAGACGATGGCTCCTTTCGAATGGACCTGATCCACCACTGTGCGGATTTCGCCAGACTAAAGTTTCCGCTGCACGCCCAATTTCTGGCTGACTGCTTGTCCATGTTCGATACGGAACGACTGCAGCGTCTGGCCTCGGACCGCCAACTTCTGTCTTCGGCCTTGTCTTCGCTTCTTCCGCCCTCTCCTGGGGATGGGTGCCCCGCTGCTCTTCCTCCCGGATCGCATTGTGCTCCGGCCACTACCACTTTGCCTGACGTTTTGGTCCTCTCTCAAGAGCCTACTGAGGAAGAGATTCTTCTTCCGCCTCTTCATGCTGCCAGCGAGGGGGGTCCCCAGACCACCATGCTACCTGGGGAACCCGCGGGACCTATTCCAGAAACTTTGGCCACTCCGAATGCTGCCCAGGTGACTCCCGATCCACCTTTGGACTCCAGACAGGACCAACAGCGGGCGTTGCCCATGATGGAGACTTTGGTCTCTCCCTCTGATTCCCCCGGTGGGGATACGGAGGCATTTCTCAAGCAAGACTTACTTTTGGCCTTCAAGAAATTCCTCACTTCCAAGAAGCTTCGCAACATTCCTCAAATCATCGCAAGACTTCTGTCCTTCTCTGTGGAACAACTCCAGGACTTCTGCCTTAACCGGGACCACTTCTGGCAGAACATTGACTCCATCCTTCAGCTTAATGTTAGGGGAACCCGTCCTCCAGTGACTGACTCAGTTCCTGCTTCAATTTCTGCTGCTGCTACACCTCAAGATCCCCCTCTACGTCACTTCCTCCGGCAAAGACTTGCTCTCCTCTTGCCTGGAGTGACCTGCCACATAAATCTCCTCACCTTTCTTTTGAAAAATACCATCTCTTCTTCCCCATTTCTGATGTCCTTGTCTGCCCATTGGAGGGCTGTGGAAGATCTTTTCGTACCGGATTCTGGTTTCGCACCAAGGCCTCTGTAATCAGCCACCTCAGGGAAAAACACTACTTTAAAGATGTTCCCTCTCTCTTATGGTGCTCTAATTGTCATCGCACTCTTGACAAGCCATCACTTCACTCTTGCTTCCGCGGGAAGTCCTTCGTCATCAAATCCACCAATGCTTTGGATTTCTGCTGCCATTTGTGTGACTTCACTTCCTTTACAAGACAAGGGCTACTCAACCACCAGATCTACCACAGAGGCCATCCCACTACCTCCAACTCAAATCTCGCACTCGAATCGGAGAGGGAGGACGTTGTTCAGAAACTGCATACTTTGGTCCAAAAACTGCAACCGGCCAATTCGGGAACGGTCATGACCAAACTCCTTCTTAGGAAACATAAGGAGCTGAAGCAACTCATCTGCACCCCAAGGATCCTCGAGAAACAGATTAAACTCATCGTCAAGGATCTGGAACCTTCTCATGTCAAGCAACCTGGCCCAATTCGGAGGCCTGTATCTCACAAACACTCGGGGCCATCCTCCGTCCGAAGGCATATTGCCACTCTTAGAACTAACCCGCTGACTTCTTGCACCCCTCCAACCACTCCACTTCTGGCGGCTCCTTCCACGGACCAGATTAATGCGGTCCCGGATACTTCTGCACCTCTTCAATCCACCAGCTCAAAAGTGGATGTGGCCAATCTCCCTCTGGAGAGCAACGCCAGTTCTGAAGTTCTGCAGCTCCGCGCAGACCTCACTGTTTTGATCTCGGGGTGGCACCCCTCACTCTCTGAAGAAATCACCTCTCAACTTCTGCAACTGAGCCTTCCAATACTTCGGACCCTCCAACAACGACCACGTCTTCTCAGAGCTCGTGTTGAAAGGATCATTAACTTTCTTCCCGAGGAGGTTCGCTCTAAACACCGCTCAACTTCCTCCTCCGATAGCCGCTCCCATGGTATAGCGGCTCGCGTTCCGGGAGCAAATAAAAAACAAGTCACATTCGCAGGCCCAGTCGAAGCTCAGCCCCTTTAAGACCTGCTAGACCGGAGCAACAACCTCCTTCTGCTTCCACCGAAGCTAAAAGGCTTCGAAACAAACTTTTTGGCAAACCGGTTCAACCGAATGCAAAACAGGTTGATTGGTTAAACACCTTGTCAGAGGAATCGAATTGGCAGGAAGCCGAACACCAGATCGAGCTTGTTCTCGCATGCTTCCAGAAATCATTCGAAGAATTCAAGCGGAGTCAACCGAAGACGTCCAACGATACCCCTTCCTCGTTGGGGATCAACAAAGAACCCACTGGCTCCACCACTACAGCTAGTTAGTTAGTTAGTTAATTGATTTTAGTGGCGCAAGGGCCAGGCTTGGCCAAAGAGCGCCAGACACAGAACTATCAGCTAAAGATTTTAAAAAGCGGGGTGAAATGATTAAGAGCAGACAGGCTTGGTAAAAGTTAGAAAAGAGGATGATGAAAGATGTTGTGAAGACTAGTTAGTTTATTAGGTTTATATATAACTTTATTAATTTACCATTATAATATAACTTTTTTTTTTTTTTTTTTTTTTTTTTTAAATAAGTTTTAAAACGTTAATCTGTTTTAAAAAGGAAAATACTGCGAAAGTGTCGCAGTGGTCGCCCAAAAGCTTTTGAAGCGTAGCTGCGTCCTCGTCCAGCAGATGAGACTGAAAATAGTGAAACCGATGCTGACGAAAACGAACACAACTGCACAAAACATGAGAGACGGTGAGTAAACAGTCGCACGCCTCACACATCGGGGCAGCGTCGCCACACAGCAAATAGCTATGCGTGAAGCGACAATGCCCAATGCGGAGACGCGCAAGAACAACTTCTTCCCTACGGTTCCGGCGACACGATGATTTCCAGACTCCAAGGATGGGTTTAACACGGTGCAGTTTATTCTCTACCTGTTGGTCCCACAGACTTCGCCACGTTCGTCTGATATGATCGTGAACAAGAAAGCGAAAATCACGGTGAAACAGTGGCAAGGGTGTGACGACCAAAGAAGAGGCAGATCTAGCAGCAGCATCAGCAGACTCGTTCCCTGGGATCCCAACATGCCCAGGAATCCAGCAGAACCGAATCTGGACATCAGCCTCGAGCAAAGAACGAAGAAGTCTCCGTACGGTAAAAAGAAGTGGGTGGCCAGAGAAATCCAAAGATGACAATGATTGCACAACACTCAAAGAATCAGTGTACACAATAGCACGCTGATGAGAGCTCGACTGCACGTGAACAAGTGCAAGATACACAGCATGCATCTCCGCCGAAAACACCGTGGCCTCGGCAGGAATGCGGGCAACAGAAACTTCGTCAATGCAGACGGCGGCGCATCCAACGACACCAGCTGCCTTAGATCCATCGGTGAAAACAGGAATAAAGTCTGCATTGACGTAACGGTGTTCGGCGAAGAGCTGCTGGTACACTGACGCAGGGGTTGAGGACTTGTCAAAAGATGTAAAGCTGGTATCAACCATGACACCAAGAGGGTGCCATGGGGGATCCTCAAAGCCCCTGGTCTCTCCAACGAGTGACAAGTCGAGCCCTGCATCACGAGCTACGGCCGCCATACGAAGACCGAAGGTTCGAATGCACGAGGGACGGGTCTCGAACAAACGAGCATGCTGGGGATGAAAAACTGCATCGTGTAAAGTATGTTCTGAGAGAGATCTAAGTTTCAGGTAAAATTGAAGGGACAGCTGCAGACGGCGTAAATGAAGCGACGGTTCGTTCGCGTCGGCATAAAGGCTGGGAATGGGTGACGTGCGAAATGCTCCCGTACAAAGACGCAGCGCTTGATGGTGGATGGTATCCAACGGCCGGAGAACGGAAGGACGCGCAGAGCCATACACCATACAGCCATAATCCAGTTTAGACCGAATGAGAGAATGGTAAATACGGAACAAGGAAGTCCTGTCTGCACCCCAGGAGACTGAGGCGAGGATCTTGAGGATGGACAAAGCTCTCAGACAGGAAGTGCGGAGTCGTCGAACGTGCGAGCGAAAGGTGAGCGCACGGTCGACGGTCAAACCAAGGAACTTGGTTTCCGGCAAAACTGGAATGGCTGCATGGTCCAAATAGAGTTCTGGATCGGGGTGGAGGCCACGCCTCCGGCAGAAATGGACACACGCTGTCTTTTCAGCAGAAAGAACGAAACCATTGTTGTTCGCCGCTTTAACTATCTGGTTAATTGCAGACTGCAGCTGCCTTTCAATGAAATGCATGCTTGATGACGAGCAGAAGATGTGAAGGTCGTCAACATAAATGGTAGTCGAAACCGTAGGAGGAAGATTTTTAAGCAAACAATTAATGCGGAGGATGAAAAGAGTCACCGAAAGAATGCTGCCTTGAGGAACACCTTGTTCTTGATGGAAGAAGGCAGAGAGCGTTGTACCGAGGCGCACCTGGAACACACGGTTACGAAGAAAGTTGGCAATGAAGGTTGGCAGGTTTCCCCGCAACCCATTCTCGTGGAGGTCACGGAGGATACCGTGACGCCACGCTCTATCGTAAGCTTTTTCGATGTCAAAAAAGACAGACACCAGGTGCTGCCTACGCACGAATGCCTCTCGAACAGACGTCTCAAGGAGCAGGAGATGGTCAGGAGCTGAACGATGACGACGGAAGCCGCTTTGTGATGGCGACAGAATTTGATGTTCTTCTAGGAAGTAAATTAGCCTAGAATTAACCATGCGTTCAAGGATTTTGCACAGACAGCTAGTGAGGGCAATTGGCCGGTAACTAGAGGGAGACTTGGGGTCTTTGCCAGGCTTGGGAAAAGGTAAAACAAAAGCTTTTCGCCAGGAGTCCGGGAAACTGTGCTCCAACCAAATGCGGTTGAAAAGCACTAACAGATTCTCGAGAGACGACTGCGATAGATGACGGATCATGTCATAGTGGATGCCATCGGGACCTACAGATGTTGCACCGGACCGATGCAGAGCCACTCGGAGTTCAACCATGCTGAAGGGGGAGTTATACTCGGTGTTATGAAAAGGCGCAAAGGAGAGTCTCTGGCGCTCAGCAGCTGGTCTAGTCCTCTGAAAGGAGAGAGGGTACGCCTCAGAACTGGAAACAGAGGCAAACGCCCTACCCAAACAATCCACTATCTCCCCGACTTCAGCATACGTGCAGCCGTTACTCTCGAGAATAGAGATCTGATGGGAACCACAGTTTCCCCGAATCCTACGAATTTTTCCCAAACAGTTTTTGAACTGGCACGTGAATTGATCGATGAAACGTACTTTATCCAAGACTCCCTCTTGCTTCGTCGACGCACCAACCGAGCGTAAGATTTTGCTCTTTTAAATTCAACGAGATTAGCATCGGTTGGATACCGCCGAAATGTACACCAGGCCTTATGTTGAGCTCTCCTAGCCGCTGTGCAATCAGAGGTCCACCAAGGTTTCGGACGTCTTGGGAGCGTCGTTGATGTCTTTGGGATAGAGAGATCCGCTGCCTGAATGATACACGTGGTGACATCAGTAACAGTTGCATCGATTGACCCTCGGGTCACCATGACAGAAGGTATCACTGCGGACGATGTGAAGACCTCCCACTTGGCACGATCCATCCTCCATCGAGGAGGGCGGGAAGCAGAAGATGGCACGCTCTCATTATAGCCAAGTACAATTGGAAAGTGGTCGCTCCCATGGAGGTCGTTGCACACCGTCCACGACCAGTCAGCAATAACCGATGGTGAACCCAAAGATAAATCGATCGCACTGAAACTTCGGGTAGGCTCGTGGAAATAAGTGTCAGCTCCGGTGTTAAAAAGGCACAGGGAGGTCGAGGACAGAAGAGATTCGATCCTACGGCCTCGTACGTCTGTTCTGACACTACCCCACAATGGATTATGAGCATTGAAGTCACCCAGAAGAAGAGCAGGTGACGGCAGCTGCCCAACTAAGCTCTCAAGAACGGACACGCTCACGTCCTCATCCGGCGGCAGATAGACGCTGCAAACAGTTAGAGGCACAGGCATGGAGATACGCACCGCAACGGCTTGTAAAGATGTTGAGACCGCAACGGGAGAAACTGGAACACTGTGGGGGACAAGAATGGCAACTCCCCCGCAAGCTATATCTCCTGAAACATTATCTTTCCGAAATGCACTGTAGCCTCGAACTGAGAGCAGGTCTGATGGTTTAAGTTTTGTCTCCTGGAGGCAAAGGCACACCGGAGAGTACGACGAAAGCAGATGTTTGACGTCGTCATATTTTGTCCGAAAACCTCGACAGTTCCATTGAACGATTGAAACCATGATTTGAGGGGTAGATAGGAAGAAAGAAACGTGGGTCAAATGAACTGAAGAGGCCTAGAAGGCCTCGGAGTCCATGAATTCCTCAGTCTGGTCTGCAGTGCCCCTCGGCAGCGTGGTAACCGGGGGAAGGACTGGGGGGTGTCTGGAGGATGAAGACCGGGACTGATTCGTTCCGGCTTGAACCTTTGTTTGAGATTTAGTGGCTGAGGATTGTTTGGCCTTGCCTTTGTGTCTAGCAGGCGAGGGATCAGGGCTCGTAGAACGGGAAACCTGTTCTGCAACAGCGCGCTTGGGCGAGGATGCAGGACCCCGAGCATTGGTCTGTGGTGGCAAAGATAAACTGTCAGTGGTGGAAAGTCGAAGGGCCTTCAGCCCAGCAGCATAAATATCCTCGAGAGAGAAAGGGCAGTCTTTTGGTATAGTGATGTCTGTCTGAGTGGCAATGGATGTTTTAGGAGCCACAACGGAAGAGTAGGTGCGTGCGCTTGGAGCAGCGGGAACGACCTTCCGTCGAGCTTCAGGGTAGGACAGGTGTTCAAGTGTCTTAACCTCCTGAATCTTCCGCTCCTCAATCCACTTCGGACAGTTCTTGGCATTGGCAGCATGGTCGCCTTTGCAGTTCACACAATGGGCAGCTGCAGCAGAGCAGTCAGACTGAAGATGGTCGTGTGAACCGCAACGATTGCAAGTAGCAGCACCACGGCAAGACTGCTGGGAGTGCCCGTACACTTGGCATCGGTAGCAACGAAGGGGGTTAGGAATGTACGGGCGCACAGAGCAGTTCAAATAGCCCGCATGGATGGAAGATGGAAGAGTCGGGCGATCAAAGGTCAGAATCACTGTTCTGGAGTTGACCAGCTCCCCGTTTCGGCGGAACTTGATCCGACGAACCGCTGTGACACCTTGGTTGGCAAGCTCCTCCAGAAATTCTTCCTCTGAAACATCCACGAGGTCGCGCTCGGAGATGACACCTCTGGATGAATTCAGGGACTGATGAGGTTTGATGTCCACAGGGACACCACCCAAGTTGGAGACGCCCAAGAGCAATGAACCATGGCGTGGACTTGACATTTCCACCAATATATCTCCCGATTTTAACTTCTTCACACTAGTTGGTGACGCAACCGCTCCTTGCAGGGCTTTTGAATCCAGAAGGGAGATTTGGAGCCAAGCTTGTGAGATTCTTCCCGTGCATGGATGATAAAAAATCGGGCAGTGTCCGGCGGCAAAGTACGCAGTTTCTTATTGGTGGGGTTAGGATCCGTGTCCAAAGATTTCTTTAGTTTGACAGAAGGGGGAATAGTTGAAGAATCCATATATAATGCGAAAAAAAATTCATCCGCCAGCTTCCCCGCCCACTACCGAGCCCAACAGGGGAGAGCCGGAGGTCCGCAGGCCAACATGGGCGCAGGACACGGCCCTAGGGTTAGGCGGCGGATATAGCATGTTGATCGTGCAGACATGCGCTCAGCGAGTACCGCGACTTTCCCGGGTCTTGGTAATACCCCTTTGGCATGCCCACACTATCCCCAAACTCACCCCGTCGTACGAAATGACAAGCCGATTGACTAGGAGTAGGTTAGTTCCTAGCCTCCCGTTTAGGGTGAAGCAGGGGGCAAAGAGGAGTGTTGGCGACTGGTGACAACTATAGCCTGGCCCCCAGTAACCTCAGCCTCCAGCATCCCCTTTTCCACCTGTACGGGTCACCGCACACGGCAAACGTGCAGGTAGGTCTAGCTAACCAGCCCGAAGAAACGAAGAGGGAACAGAAAATGAAAAAGAAAAGGAAGAGGAGTAGAAAATAGAGAAAAAGGAAGAACAGGGAGTGGAGAAGAAAGCAAAAACAGGAAAGTGAGAGGAAAGGGCTGGCGCATAATCACAACCTCAGCAACCTACAGGACTGAGGCGGGAGCGTGGCGAGATAACAACAACAACAACCACAAATGGAAAAAGATTTTAAACTTTTTCCATTTGTGGTTAAAAAAGATTTCAGACTGGCCAAATCTATTCCGGAAAACCTTGGAACCAAATTTGTCAACAGGGTTCCGCCTCTGGTTGAAACCAACTTGAGGCCGGACCTAGTCATTCTCGACTCCACCAGGAAGAATGTCCACATCATCGACATCCAAATCCCCTTTGAAAACAGGTACGAAACCTTCTTTGATCGTCGCAAGAGCAAACTCGAGAACTACCTCCCACTTGCCCAGGAATACCGACGCCTGGGGTTCTCTGTCTACCTAAATGCGTTCCTCGTGGGATCTCTTGGCTCTTGGGACGAGGAAAACGAACATATTCTTCTCACATTGGGAATTAACCCGATCTATGCTGCACTAATGAAGAAACTGATGATCTCGGACACAATTAAATGGTCCCGAGACATCTATACTGAGCACGTAACAGGGAAGCGCCAATACTAATTGGAAAAAACCCCTCATGCGCTGCCACGTCTGTACACCTCTTCACACACCGATTCTGTGGAGCCATTGGACATACACTTATTGTTCTTACCACGCTGTGCCTAAGACATTATACACTGTTCGACACCAAGGGGGCTGTCAAACCTACCTACCTTCTTCTATACTATATACCGTGGGACCATGAATTATTTTCCAACCTGTATATATTGTGAATTTATTTATTGAGTGTGACCTGTATATATTTTGACTGTGAATTGATATTTAAAATGCGTATAATACGACTGTAAACCGAATATCAAACTGTATATCTGAATACCTGAATATAAAACTATATTGTGCTTTGAATACTAAAATGTATATTGAAAAATGTATATTCTTTGATCTGTAACAACTTGCTTCCTTCCAACTCTTCTGTGTCTTAAACTAATAATATTCCAACGAACCAAATGTATTTGCTCTATCCCGACTTGTGAGCTCCCAATCGATGCTCTGGAGGCATGTCTCCAAACATCGCATTGAAGTATGTAAAACACAGAATCACATATTGTAATGTACCTATTTGACGAGTAAAGAGTAAAAATCTGTGCATTTCAGCTCAATATCTGGAACGACTCACACTGTGGGTCGCGATATTGAGTATATCATTCAGCTTCGACGTCTGCTGGTTGTTTATGCCTGAGTCTACTTAGGCACGCCATGTAGGCCGTCGTAGCCGCCGCTGTGGGTGGGGGCGGGGAGAGGTCTGGCCCCCCGTCTGTGCATCCTTTCCTATTCATTTATGTTTCTCTCTGTTTTTATGATTGTTTTATTTTTTTCGCGTGAGACAAGTCACCATTTGGTCTCTGCTCTAAATTATAAGACATGGTATCTGCTATGTCTTGTGACGAGTCTTATTGCATCCTCCAGGTGGAGTGTGCCATCGGGATTCCTGAGTGATACGCTCAGGGAGGGCTGAGCCATTGGGTCCGGTGTGAGCCTCTCTCGTGTCATTGCTTCACGGGGTTGGAATACTACCTGGCCGCAATGTGGATGTACCTCCTGGGATCAAGATGGAACTACACACGCCCAGAATGGCCTCTCCTATCTACTTTTAAGGGTCATTCTGGTCTGTCGCTACTCCGCTCGTCCTTTCCAGAGCCTGCACTTCCTGGTGGGGTCCCTGACCCCGTGATCTGCCGGGGGTCTCTGGATAGGAATTCCTAGGAGACATACTGAACGTGGTCCCTGTCTCCGCCAACCTTCTTTCGCTTGCAGTGTGCGCCATCTCCCAAACTGAGGGTTCCCTTCCCTCGAGCCGGGCAGACTCTCTGAGTGAGCTTGTCTCTCTTAGGGGGTGTGGGGTTGTGACTCCCCTCTGCAAGTACCTTTTCTGTTCGCCATCTGGAGGCTGTCGTTTTTTGAAAAGTTTTTTTTTGGGGGCCCCTGCCTTCCCCCTCCCATCCACCGCAGCTACTGCACTCTTCAGGTTGGTTGGTTGGTTAGTGGATTTTAGTGGCGCAAGGGCCAGGTTTGGCCAAAGAGCGCCAGACAAAGAACGATCAGTCACAGATTTTGAAAAGCGTGGAAAATGAGTAAGAGCAGACAGGCTTGGGAAAAGTTGAAAAAGAGTATGATGAAAGCAGGGAAGACAAGGTAGTTAATCAGATTTATAAAAAAAATTACTAACGGAGAAGGACGAACAGTCACTCTCCTCCCCCCACACTCCTCTGCAACGCTGGCAGAGGGCGGGGACGAACTGTCACTCTCCTCCCCCCATGTTCCTCTGCAATGCTGGTTGAGGCTGGGGACGAACTGTCACTCTCCTCCCCCTATGTTCCTCTATAATGTTGGGTGAGGGTGGGGACCTCGCTGAGGCCGAGACAGTTTCAATGTTGGTCACGCGGACCGCGACAGTTGGATGGACACTGCACACCTTTGCGGATTGAGGGCCGGGTCTTCTGCACGTGCAGGCTGTCTGCGGGGAACCGGAAGAGGCGGGCGTCTTCAAAAGAGAAGGCGCAGACCCAGCTGGTCGAATAAGCTGGAGCTCGGTGAAATCCACCTGTGTGGCTTGTTCAACTGTAGATCGCCTGGCAAGTGCGGCGAGAGCTACAGGGCGCGGAACAAAGGGCTGCACGGGTTGTGGCAGAGACTGAACTACCGCGGCAAAAGTACGCTGTCGGGTGGTGGGTATACCCAACTTGGCCTTGGCAGCAGGGTACGAGAGGCCTTCCAGGGTCTTGAGACGCTGGATCGCCATCTCGTCCTTCCATTTCATACAAGTGCGGGAGTAAGCTGCATGGGCCTCACCACAGTTAACACAGGAGGCCGCAGAAGTGCAACCTTCCCCGTCATGTTCACTGGAGCCACAATTTGCGCAACGAGCGGAACTCTTACAAAAACGTTGGGAATGCCCGTACCTCTGGCACCTGAAACAGCGCAGAGGACTGGGAATGTACGGGCGAACGCCACAGACCAAGTAGCCAGCCTTGATTTCGGTCGGAACTTTCGGGGAATTAAAAGTCAAGATCACATTTTTAGACTTAATGAAAGAACCATCACGCCGGAACATCATACGACGTGCAGCAATAACACCTTGGTCTGCAAGTTCAGTCACTAATTCTTCTTCACTGCATGGCAAGAGATCAAACTCCGAAATAACACCCCGAGAGGTGTTAAGAAACAGGGTGAGGTGTCACTTTGACAGGAATGCCTTGAAGACTAGAGAGGCGCAGAAAAGCGTTACTCTGAGAAACACTGCAAGTTTGAACAAGCAGGTCCCCAGAGCGAAGCTTCCTCACAGACTTCAAGGGGCCAACCGCAGCGTCCAAAGCTTTAGAAATGAAAAAGGGAGATCTGGTGGACAGTCTCTCATTCGGATCGATGGATTCTACAAGTAAGTGTGTAGCATGCGTAGTCACAGCAATTGAGGGGAGACGACGCTTCGGAGCGACTGGTACAGCTGCCGAAGAAGAGGTTCCACATTCTTGGTCCAGGTCAAGGTCTAAAGGCCGTTTAAGGGTATGAGACTTGGTAGGTTGAGAAGACGAAGGAGAGTCGGTGTCAACAAACATTTCCTCAGGTGACTTAAATTTGGAGTTTTTCTTTTTGTTTTTGCCCATGGAAAAAAGGAGGAAGATTCGTCTGCAAACTACTCCACCCACCACCGAGTCCTACAAGGGAGAACTGGAGGTCCGCAAGCCGAGAAAATGACGCTGGACACAGTTCTGGAGCTTATACGTTGCAGATATAGTCCGTTGGCTGTGATCACACGCACTCGGCGGACACTTCGGCCTCCTGGTACCGTCATGCCAACGCCTTTGGCATGATCCCACAGCCCCCGGGCTCACCCTGCCGTGCCATACGACAAAAAAGCCGCTAAAGCCCGGTACACAACTTGGTACATGACTTCCGACTAGAGGTGGGTTAGTCTCTAGCCTCCCGTTTACAGCGAAGCCGGGGTCGAAGAGGAGTGTTGGTACACAGGAGGCACTTATCCGGTCTCCTGCGACCTCAGCCGCCAGACATCCCATTTCCGCCTCACGGGTCACCGCACGCGGCAAACATGCAGGTAGGTCTAGCACCCAAACCAGCTAAAAGGAAAAAAGGAAATCTAAAGAAGACAAATCCTGGCAGGGAACCTAAACGGAATCTCAGCAACCTACGAACTGAGCGGTTAATATTAAACAGTTAGTGGTGGAGGGTAACAAAACCACAAGACCGGGGTGTTAGTACATAACGTGGTAGCGATTAGGTAAAGTATACAACACGGGCAACTAGCCAGTGGAGAAAATGAATAAAAACGAAAAAGCGAGACACAAGACCAGCTCGGGATCGTGGGGCCGCGACTCCCCAACAGCTGGATGAACAGCCGTCCCGGCAAACACCAACAGCACCAAAATAAGCAAAAAACAAGCTGTGGCATGACATCAGATGTTGACCAGTCACAAGGTCAGCTCGGGCCGTGGGGGCGCCGCTCCCCAAATAACTGGAAAACCAGTTATCCCCGTGCGGGACCAACCGCAGCGTCCAAAGCTTTAGAAATAAAAAAAAAAAAAAAAAAAAAAATGGAGATCTGGTGGACAGTCTCTCAGTCGGATCGATGGATTCTACAAGTAAGTGTGTAGCATGCGTAGTCACAGCAATCGATGGGAGACGACGCTTCGGAGCGACTGGTACAGCTGCCGAAGAAGAGGTTCCACATTCATGGGCCAGGTCATGGTCTAAAGATCGTTTAAGGGTATGAGACTTGGTAGGTTGAGAAGACGAAGGAGAGTCGTTGTCAACCATCATATTCACAGGTGTCCTAAATTTGGAGTTTTGTTTTTTGTTTCTACCCATGGAAAAAAGAAGGAAGATTCGTCTGCAGACTACTCCACCCACCACCGAGCCCTACAAGGGAGAACTGGAGGTCCGCAAGCCAAGAAAATGACGCTAGACACAGTTCTGGAGCTTATACGTTGCAGATATAGTCCGTTGGCTGTGATCACACGCACTCGGCGGACACTTCGGCCTCCTGGTACCGTCATGCCAACGCCTTTGGCATGATCCCACAGCCCCCGGGCTCACCCTGCCGTGCCATACGACAAAAAAGCCGCTAAAGCCCAGTACACAACTTGGTACAAGACTTCTGACTAGAGGTGGGTTAGACTCTAGCCTCCCGTTTACAGCGAAGCCGGGGTCGAAGAGGAGTGTTGGTACACAGGAGGCACTTAACCGGTCTCCTGCTACCTCAGCCCCCAGACATCCCATTTCCGCCTCACGGGTCTCCGCACGCGGCAAACATGCAGGTAGGTCTAGCACCCAAACCAGCGAAAAGGAAAAAAAAAAAGAAATCCAAAGAAGACAAATCCTGGCAGGGAACCTAATCGGAATCTCAGCAACCTACGAACTGAGCGGTTAATATAAATCAGTTAGTGGTGGAGGGTAACAAAACCACAAGACCGGGGTGTTAGTACATAACGTGGTAGCGATTAGGTAGAGAATACAACACGGGCAACTAGCCAGTGGAGAAAATAAGGAAAAACGAAAAAGCGAGACACAAGACCAGCTCGGGATCGTGGGGCCGCGACTCCCCAACAGCTGGATGAACAGCCGTCCCTGCAAACACCAAAATAAAAAACAAGCGGTGGCATGACATAAGATGTTGACCAGTCACAAGGTCAGCTCGGGCCGTGGGGGCGCCGCTCCCCAAATAACTGGAAAACCAGTTATCCCCGTGCGGGGCCAAATAACTGGAAAACCAGTTATCCCCGTGCGGGGGCACTCTTCAGGAACTACCAACTCGAGGCTGTTACCACCCCGGTACTCCCGGATATAGGAGATCAACGTTTCGCCACCATGGACGACGCCAGGAAGCCTTCATACGCTGCCGTGACAAGGACGCCGCCACCGCACGTGCCATGCACCCCGTCACCTTCGCTGCCTCTCCGAAGTGGAGCCCTGCGCAGCAAGATGGTCCAACTCCAGCGGAAGCCTTCAAGACAACGCAGCAATGTTCAAGGGGGATCCGCCAATGTCTGCAGTCCACCTGTGACTCCCAAGGCTGGACCCCTCGTCTTCCGCCAGTCTTCGCCGGTACTTCCAGCTACCAGCACTTCACCACCTGGACATGACGGAGCGAGGACCTCTCCTGACCTCGGATCCACCAGCTCTGAGGAGAACTCACCAGTGCCGGTGGCAAAGAGTGCCAGAGATGTCATGGACAGAGAACTTCGCCGGCTTGTGTCCTTTAACTCCAACCTGGATTGGGCGACACTTCAACCGACGTTCGCCAGGACGAGTGACAGCGACCTTGCCGTGCTCCTCAAGGAACCGGACATGATCTACGAGCTGTGCATCGGGATAACTGCGGAGATGCCTTTACCCACCCTCCAGAGCCCGGAACCTTCATCGCCGGCTCCGGTTGAGGGGAGTCAGACTCCGAGTTCCCCGCCTTGCACTGCCTCCAGGACACAGAGCTCCACCTCTCCCAGGAGTTCACCATCTGGTGGCACCCGTGACGCTGCGGTGTGGGAAGATCTCGAAAAACCCCACACCCACCGTGCCGGGAACGCCATCCACTTCATCCTGCCACTGCAGGGTGAACTCTCCTGCCCGGAAAAGAGGTGTGGCACAACATTCGCCGCAGGACCGTGGCATACCAGGAGGAGGTCGGTGATCCGCCACTTGGCCACCGTGCATGAGGTCCAACCACGTTATTATAACTGGTGTTCCTTTTGCCGGACCAGAGTTGGCAGGAAACCGAGCACTCATGAGTGTCTCAAAGGAACCCCTCTTTCTGAAGAAGCCCCGGAACACCACACCTTCACCTGCAACAGGCCAGGGTGCGGTAAGAGGTTCCCAACCAAGCAAGCTCGTGCGACCCACTACTTGTGGCACACGAGACGGCGAGCTGCTGTTGGAAAACTCCCGCCCCCGCTTGCCAGGACGCCGAAGGACCAGCGGCCGATCCCAGAAAAGACTTCTGCTATTGCATCAACGAGCAGAGCCACGTCGCCTGATGATGGCAGACCTGGTACTCAGGAGCAGACTGCTCGGACCCTGAGTGCCAGGCCTGTCACTCACGGCGGCCAGCGCTCTGTTCCCATTCCAGCCAGCAACCAACCCGTGCGGCAGGGAGCCAACCGTGCTAGCGTGCCCGCCTCCACCCTTGAGACTATTCCGGAGGAAGTGGCCGCTGAGAATGGCGCTCCCACCGACGGATCTGTTGAGACCAGCTCTCCACCAAAAGCCAAGCGGAGGAGAACACGGAGGAGGAGGCGCTCCAACCCGGACCACAGCCCTCCTGCGGTCGTGGCTGGGACTGAGGAACAACATCCACCTCAGCCCGCAACTACTGTCAGGACTGTGCCGAGTGTCTCCTCGCCTACCACCACTGTGGAAAATGGTCCACCCAACCAGGACTCTGACAACATGGAGCAACCTCAGCCCCGCAACGAGGCTCCACCTCAAGATTCACAGAATCCTCTGAGTGTTGAGTTCCGCGCGAGGCTGCAGCAACTGCTCTGCGCCGAGATCAACGAGGACAGCTGGGTCAACTTTGAAGCTGTCCTCGGGGAGATTAGCGCCTTCGTCGCCGCAGCTGTGAGGCTTCCACCCGCCACTGCTGCTGGCCCACCCGCCAGTAGTGGTGACCCGTGTGAGGACCCTAAATCCATTCAGAAGCTGTACCGCAAGAACAGGAAAAAGGCTGTTCGAGCGATACTGAAGCTGGATGGTGACCGCTGCCAGGTCGAGGAGGAAAAGATCGCCTCCCACTTCAAAGACATGTGGCCGCCGAAGGAGTTCGACGAAGCCTTGTACCAGGAAATCACCACCAGGGAGCCATTGGCGTTAGCACCCTTTAGCACCTTCGAAGTCAGAAGGAAGCTACTGAGTGCCGACAACACAGCACCAGGGCCCGACCGCCTCACGTATAAACACTGGCGTATGGTCGACCCTGAGGCTGATGTTATGACCATGGCCTTCAACATGTGCCTGAGACACAGGCGAACGCCTTCGGCCTGGAAGACAACCAAGACCATCCTTCTTCCCAAGGCCGGTGACCCTGACGATCTTGACAATTGGAGACCGATCAGTCTATGCAGCACGATTCACAAGCTGTTTTCAAAGTGTCTTGCTGGTAGGCTGATCAATTGGTCCACCGAAAATGACGCTCTCTCCTTCTGCCAGAAGGGGTTCCTACCGCATGATGGGGTATACGAGCACACGTTCGTTCTTGAGAGGAGGCTTCGTGCCGCCAAGACCCAGCACAAAGAACTCTTTGTCGCATGGCTTGACCTATCAAGGGCGTTCGACTCTATACCCCATGGAGCCCTTCTCCATTCTCTCAAGGCGGCCGGGCTAGGTGAGGATTTCTGTAGGGTGATTGAGAGTTTGTACCAGGACATACAGACCTCTATCATCACGAAGGAAGGCCTCACTGACGCCCTTGATCTAAGCAGCGGCGTGAGACAGGGCTGTCCGCTCAGCGGGATCCTTTTCAACTATAGTATTGATCCCCTAGTGCGACAGCTTCAAGGGGAAGACACAGATCATCACCGAGTCCTCGCCTACGCTGACGATCTTGTCATCATTGCCGACACCGAGGAAGAGCTACAGAGCCAACTCAACCTTGCGGAGGAGCTTGCTGGGAAGGCTGGGTTATCCTTCAACCCTGCCAAGTGCGCCACCCTTCATCTCTCTGGGAAAACCCCAGTGGGCGCGCGTGCCACCTCCTTCGTGCTCAACGGACAAACCGTCAGACATCTTGTCGATAACGAAGCTTACAAGATGCTCGGTAAGCCCGTTGGCTTCAACGTTTGCCCGGACATCGGCAGCCTCCAGGATGCAGCTGCAAAGCTTTCCAGCTCACTCGGAGCAAGTTGAGCCCTTGGCAAAAACTAGACGCACTAAGGGCCTTCTTCTTTCCGAGTTTGAGCTTCCACCTGAGGACCGGAGTCTACCAGAAGACGGACTGGAAAGACCTCGATGACCTGCTGAGGCCAGAGCTCAAAGACCTGCTCTGTGTTCCCACTGAGGCGTCTAACGACTACCTCTATGGGAGCAGACAACTCGGCTGCTGTGGGATCCCGAACCTAGCGGAGGATGCGGACTTGCAGGCCACTGATAACGCCTACAAGCTCTTGTCCTCGCGAGACTTCCTGATCCGGCAGTTTGCGATGGAGGACCTCAAGGACAACACCAAGAGGAGAATCCACCGTGAACCACAGCCCGAGGACCTAGGTAAGTATCTTTCAGGGCACATGGACGACGACTACCGGAGGACCAGCAATGTTGCTGCAGACGCGTGGACTGTGGCTCGAAAGGCTGCCACCCGACTAAAGATTTCGTGGCAGTTCCCGACGGAACACTCTCCAATCGTCCAGTGGCATGGTGCTGTAATCCGCATACGGCAACGCCACCTGCTCCTTCACAAGTTCAGGGAAGCCTCCAGAAAACTCACTGGAGGTCGCCTGATTGAGCGGCCCAACCAGGGCAAGGTGATGGAGTGCGTAGCCGCAGCACCTGAGAGCTCGCGTTTTATTTACACTGGCGAGCACCTTAGGTTCTGTGACTGGCGCTTCATCAACCGAGCCCGGTTAAACCTGCTTCCCCTGAACGGATGCCGACGATGGGACCCCAGCGGTAACAAGTCCTGCAGGAGGTGTGGGCACGTAAACGAAACACTTCCACACGTGCTCAACCACTGCAGGCAGTTTAGTGCTGCGTGGAACCACCGCCACAACAACATCGTGGACCGAGTAAAGAATGCGGCGGTCTCCCGAGGATGGTCGATCCGTTCGGAAAACCTTGGCATAGGGCCAGGCGGTGAAAAACCCGACCTGGTCCTGGCAAAGGGAAGTACCGCGATCATTCTCGATGTGGCTGTCCCATTCGAGAATAGGATTGGCGCCTTCACCGAGGCCAGGAGGACAAAGAAAGAGAAGTATGAACCGGTGGCCGAGATGCTGAGGAGCGATTTCCGCATGGTAAAGAATGACGCTGTCATCGTAGGAGCCCTGGGATCCTGGGACCCCCTCAACGACGTCATCCTCAAGTCCTTCTGCGGAGCCGGATACCTCAGGAAGATGAAGACCATCTGTTCGAGCCTTGCCATCCAGTGGTCTAGAGACATCTACACCGAGTTCATCACCGGAGAGCGACAGTGGACGTCCCCCAACAAACTTGTTGTCCCCTACTAACTCCTGAGCTGCGTCACAAAGGGAGTTAGAAAACCACCTGAGCTGCGCACAAAGGGTGGCAACGATAGCCGTCCAAACCTGAGCTGCGCACAAAGGGTTTGGCGGCACATATTATTTTCTTTTTCAGGGTTTGTAAAGGCACTTACAATTGTACAATGCATGCTAGTGGGATTACCACGGTGCCTATTATTCTTGGTGTTTGTAAATATTTACATGATTTAGCATGAAAATAAATGTCTGTTCTTATCAGCTTAATCGCCATTCGACCCGCTCAGTGGGTTGCGGTTAAGCTCGATTAAGACTAAACGACTCCTACTGTGGGTTTGGTTTTCTGCCATTCAACCATCAATTAACCCCATGTAGGTTGTCGTACGCCTTGTTGTGGGTGGGGGAGGGTCTCGCCCTCCCTTCTCTGCAGGCTGCAATCTTTCTAATTATTTATGTCTCCTTCTTTTTAAATTTGTTTTATTTTAGTCGCGTTAGACAAGTCACCATTTGGCCTCTATCCTCAGCATTGCGCTCTAAATTATAAGACATGGCACCTTACCCGTCATTCCTGGCGGCGGGAGGGGGCGGGAGCTGTTGTTCCCCACGTTTGGCTCAGCCTGTAAATCGTGCTCTTCACCTTTTTGGTTGGCCGGGGTTTGATTCCCCTGCTATGTCTTGTGACAAGTCTCTATCTCTAGTTTAGGTTTCCCTTCCCTGTCCTCTGCTTACGGAGTTGACTCCCCGCTGGGGCTTTGACCCCACTGTTCCCAAATTAATGGCTCTCAGGCCAATATCCAGTCCTTGCGACTCGCAGCCTGCCTCTGTCCCCCTATTTGATGTCTTCTCAAAATTTTTCTTGCACTGCTGCTTTTCTTCCTCCAGGTGGAGTGTGTCATCTGACACACGCCCAGAGTGACCTCTTCTTTCCCCTTTTAAGGGTTACTCTGGTCTGTCTCTCCTCCGCTCGTCCTGCCCAGAGCTTGCACCGCCTGGTGGGGTCTCTTTGAGCCCCAGATCTGCCAGGAGTCTCTGGACGGGAAATCCTAGGAGACATACTGAACGTGGTCCCTGTCTCCGCCACCCCTCTGTCGCTTGCAGTGTGCGCCACCGCCCAAACTGAGGGATCTCTTCCCTCGAGCCGGGTTGACTCTCTGAGAGACTAGGTTTCCCTTGGCGGGAGCATGGTTCTCTTGGGGGGTGTGGGGTTGTGACTCCCCCTGCAAGCAGTTTTTTCTATCGCCACCTGGAGGTTGTACCGTCTCTTCCATCCTTTCCGCCTACCTCCCCCTCCACCACAGATACTCCACTTGATAGGTCTAGAAGCCCGTCACTCTCTCTTTTATTCTTGGAATCCACTGCAAACTACCTTCGTGGACCATGTCAAATCTCCTTAAATCCAAGAAGATGAAGATCTTCCTGACTCCGTCTCCTGCAAGGGACTCCTCAGGCGCTGCCCGCAGGAACGTCGACGATGGCTCCTCTCCGAGACTCCTACGGAATGGAGTAAACCGGAAAAATCCGAAGAAGCGGATTACTGGCCTCTCCGCCCCCATCAATGAGATTCTCTGTTGGGAAGATATCCCTGGAGACAAGAAGGCGTACAGAACTGGAGCTGGTTGGTTGGTTGGTTGGTTGTTGGATTTTATTGGCGCAAGGGCCAGGCTTGGCCAAAGAGCGCCAGACAAAGAACTATCAGCCACAGATTTTGAAAAACGTTGAAAATGATCAAGAACAGACAGGCCCGGTAAAAGCCGAAAAAGAGCATGATGAAAGCTGTGAAGACAAGGTAGTTAAGTAGGTTTATAAGAAAAATTTATTAAGTCACTATTATAATTATAACATCCTTTTTTTTTTTTTTTTTTTTTTTTTTTTTTTTAAACACAACTACACAAAGGATGAGTCACTCCCCTCCCCCCACACTCCTCTGCAAAGCTGGCAGAGGGCGGGGACGAACTGTCACTCTCTTCCCCCCATGGTCCTCTGCAATGTTGTTTGAGGCTGGGGACGAACTGTCACTCTCCTCCCCCTATGTTCCTCTATAATGTTGGGTGAGGGTGGGGACCGCGCTGAGTCCGAGGCAGCTGCAAAGTCGGCCATGATGGCCGCGACATGTGGATGGACACTGCACACCTTAGAGGATTGAGGGCCGGCTCTCCAGCACGTGCAGGCCTGCCGCCGGGAACTGGAAGAGTCGGTCGTCTTCAAAAGAGAAGGCGCAGACTCAGCTGGTCGAATAAGCTGGAGCTCGGTGAAATCCACCTGTGTCGCTTGTTCAACTGTAGATCGCTTGGCAAGTGCGGCGAGAGCTACAGGGCGCGGAACAAAGGGCTGCACGGGTGGTGGCTGAGACTGAACAACTGCGGCAAAACTACGCTGTCGGGTGTTGGGAATACCCAACTTGGCTTTGGCAGCAGGGTACGAGAGGCCGTCCAGGGTCTTGAGGCGCTGGATTGCCATCTCGTCCTTCCATTTCATACAGGTGCGGGAGTAAGCCGCATGGGCCTCACCACAGTTAACACAGGAGGCCGCAGAAGTGCAACCTTCCCCGTCATGTTCACTGGAGCCACAATTTGCGCAACGAGCGGAACTCTTACAAAAACGTTGTGAATGCCCGTACCTCTGGCACCTGAAACAGCGCAGAGGACTGGGAATGTACGGGCGAACTCCACAGACCAAGTAGCCAGCCTTGATTTCGGTCGGAACCTTCGGGGAGTTAAAAGTCAAGATAACATTTTTAGACTTAATTAAAGAACCATCGCGCCGAAACATCATACGGCGCGCAGCAATAACACCTTGATCTGCAAGTTCAGTCACCAATTCCTCTTCACTGCATGGCAAGAGATCAAATTCCGAAATAACACCCCGAGAGGTGTTAAGAAACGGGTGAGGTGCCACTTTGACAGGAATGCCTTGAAGACTAGTAAGGAGCAAAAGAGTGTTACTCTGAGAAACACTGCAAGTTTGAACAAGCAGGTCCCCAGAGCGAAGCTTCCTCACAGACTTCAAGGGGCCAACCGCAGCGTCCAAAGCTTTAGAAATAAAAAATGGAGATCTGGTGGACAGTCTCTCAGTCGGATCGATGGATTCTACAAGTAAGTGTGTAGCATGCGTAGTCACAGCAATCGATGGGAGACGACGCTTCGGAGCGACTGGTACAGCTGCCGAAGAAGAGGTTCCACATTCTTGGTCCAGGTCATGGTCTAAAGATCGTTTAAGGGTATGAGACTTGGTAGGTTGAGAAGACGAAGGAGAGTCGTTGTCAACCATCATATTCACAGGTGTCCTAAATTTGGAGTTTTGTTTTTTGTTTCTACCCATGGAAAAAAGAAGGAAGATTCGTCTGCAGACTACTCCACCCACCACCGAGCCCTACAAGGGAGAACTGGAGGTCCGCAAGCCAAGAAAATGACGCTAGACACAGTTCTGGAGCTTATACGTTGCAGATATAGTCCGTTGGCTGTGATCACACGCACTCGGCGGACACTTCGGCCTCCTGGTACCGTCATGCCAACGCCTTTGGCATGATCCCACAGCCCCCGGGCTCACCCTGCCGTGCCATACGACAAAAAAGCCGCTAAAGCCCGGTACACAACGTGGTACATGACTTCTGACTAGAGGTGGGTTAGTCTCTAGCCTCCCGTTTACAGCGAAGCCGGGGTCGAAGAGGAGTGTTGGTACACAGGAGGCACTTTATCCGGTCTCCTGCGACCTCAGCCGCCAGACATCCCATTTCCGCCTCACGGGTCTCCGCACGCGGCAAACATGCAGGTAGGTCTAGTACCCAAGCCAACTAAAAGGAAAAAAAGAAATCTAAAGAAGACAAATCCTGGCAGGGAACCTAAACTGAATCTCAGCAACCTACGAACTGAGCGGTTAATATAAATCAGTTAGTGGTGGAGGGTAACAAAACCACAAGACCGGGGTGTTAGTACATAACGTGGTAGCGATTAGGTAAAGTATACAACACGGGCAACTAGCCAGTGGAGAAAATCAATAAAAACGAAAAAGCGAGACACAAGACCAGCTCGGGATCGTGGGGCCGCGACTCCCCAACAGCTGGATGAACAGCCGTCCCTGCAAACACCAACAGCACCAAAAGAAGAAAAAAACAAGCTGTGGCATGACATCAGATGTTGACCAGTCACAAGGTCAGCTCGGGCCGTGGGGGCGCCGCTCCCCAAATAACTGGAAAACCAGTTATCCCCGTGCGGGGGAACTGGAGCTGTCCTCCACATAATGTACCCCCGTATCGCCTCCATCAGCTGTACAGAAGAATCATGCAGTAGTGAGATTCAGGCCAACTGTTGGCCTGCCACAGTCAACTCTCTGAAAACTCACCTCAGTGATAGCCACCAGGTCGACGTCACCAGTATGGTCTCTTGGTGCTCCATATGCAAATCGTGTATTGTGAACGATCCTAAGAGCCATGACTGCCTGAAGAAGACCGGCATCATCATTGTCTCGGGAGGTCCCCGCCCTGGTGCTCGCTTCATGTGCCCCACTTGCGCAGCGGAACTTCCGACCAAGAGCGGGCTTATTACTCACAGGAGGTCTACACATGGATACGACAACAGGGACGTGTTCCAAGTAATCCTTGACAACGCCGACAACATCATCAGAGCAAAACAACGTCTATGCATAACCGCCTCCTCCGAGTCCACCGACGCACCCATCTCGTCTCCTCCAGAAGCAGATGGATCAGACAATCCAATTCCTGATCTTCACTCCATCATCAGAGGAGAGGTTACCGGGACATCGGATGATCTGCTGGCTACAGTGGAACCCTTGGTCACTGATAGCGTTGCTCCTCAAATGCACCATCCCTCTCTGCAAAGGCAATGCAATGTAATCATGGAAGCCCATCCTATGTTCTCTGTCCCAATAGTGAAGGGCTTTGCAATTAGCACTTGTACCAGTGGTGACTTAGGATCAGCTGATCATGCCTCACAGCCCCTACAACCCATATTGAAGGAGCATACAGATGAAATAAAGAGACGTGCACTGGATCCATCACCAACTCCTGGTCCACTGACAGTATCTCCGTCTTATATTCCGGATACAACCACCCATGCTCCTCCGACTCAGCGGCATATAATCAATGAGTTCACAGGTGAGAACTCTGATAACTTAGATGCAATGGTCCAAAACACACTGACACAACGGTCTTCATTGGGAGAACATGCAGGTGAGAAGCAGAATTGTTCTCCAACTCAGCCATCAAATATGGATCCACAGACTGTCTCCCCTTCTAGTATCACTGATCGAATGACAGGGACTATTACGAGGAATGAGCATGCATCTACGCCTGACTCACTCCATGTTCGCCCCTCTCAGGCACCAGTAACTAACCACGCCACTGGCAGCCAAATCACTGCTCGTACAGCAAATCCATGCGAACTTACTCACGCAGGTGAAATAACTCTTCACAATGAAAATACTTCTCCCTCCATCAGTCATGCTCGCATTGCCTCTACTAGCAATCTGAGCGATACAACTCTCCGCCTCGAAGCTGATTTGGTAGAAAGTGGGATCGGTATAGAAAAATCGCATTTGGCCACCTCCTCCGCAAAGGTCGACCAACCTTCTCCACCCCGGCGCAGCCAGCCCATGCTTCCATCTGCAGATACGCTGATCCTTACCCCCAAGGCGAGGAAACTAGCAGCGCCCTGATCTCTCCAGATGCATCGACGACCAAAAGGAGCTCGCCTCAGGCTGATGATCTACCATCCAGCCCGCATACACCAGATACGGCTGCACCAAGGCAATGGTGTTGGGATAATCTCCTCTTCCACTCACCACACAGGATTGGAGACACCCTCCACTTTGTTTTTCCCACAGTCACTACTGTCAGATGTAGGGAGCCAGGCTGTGCGGGGCGCCCCTACGCCCCGCCGTTCAGCCCACCGCTGCACACACTGACGGACAAGTCAACCCTGACTCAGGCTGTCCCATTAGGAGTAATCTGCCTGACATTCCTCTGGTAGAGCCTGCTGCCCCTCCGCCTTCGGCTGTCGACGCGGATTCTGAACAATTGCAGTCTACTGTGCCACATACAATAGGAAACATGCCTGCTCATCGGCAAATTGAAGAGTCGAGTCTCCACAATTGTGACAGTGCCCCTCCTCTGTCTGGGGCCTTTATGGAGAGGATCAATGGCATTCAGAATGATGACCCAACCCCTGAAACATGGCAGGCATATGAGAATCTGCTCAATGAGGTCACGGCCTTCGTCCGCAATGCTGTCAATCTCAAGCCCATCATCACTGAAGGCCCCTCCAGCAGCAAAGCTATCAACCCTGAAGATCCCAAAGAAGTCCAACGGGCTTACAAGAGAAATCGACCCAAGACTATGAGGGCGATCCTGGGTCAAAACGCGAGAAGATGTGCGGCTACAAAGGAAGACACCTTCCAATTTTTTCAGCATGTTTGGGCAGATTCAAACATAGACGAATCACTATTCACCGCACCGCCACCCACCCGCCCAAGCCTTGAGCTCTCCTTCTTCTCCCAAGTGGAAGTCAGAAACAAACTGTTCAAGATGGAAAACACGGCTCCGGGACCAGATCGTATTGCGTACAACCACTGGAAAAAGGTTGACCCGGAGGCCGAAGTCCTCACTGCCCTCTTGAACATGTGCATTAAATTCAAAAATCCCATTGTCTTGGAAGGACTCCACCACCATCCTGCTACCGAAGGAAGGAGACCCTGACGATCTTCGGAACTGGCGCCCTATCGCACTCTCAAACACCATATATAAGCTGTTTGCTAAATGCCTAGCTGGCCATCTTACGGCCTGGATGAATGCCAACAATTGCGTCTCAAGGTGCCAGAAAGGCTTCATGCCGTACGATGGCGTCCTTGAGCACAATTATATCGTTCAAGAGAGAATGCGTATGGCAAAGCTGCAGAAACAAGACCTACTCCTGGCATTCCTTGATATCGCCAACGCCTTCGGCTCCGTTCCCTTCTTGGCAGTGCGAAGAGGATTAGAGGCAATGGGAGTCAGCGATGACATGACTGACCTAATATGCGATATCTACAAAGACGCCTCCACCCGAATCCTAACGGATGATGGCATCTCCGAGCGGATCACCATAAAATCGGGTGTCAAGCAGGGATGTCCGCTCAGTGGACTTCTCTTTAACATCGCAATGGAGCCCATCATCAGCGAACTACAAGGTGACTTAGATCAGTACCGGATCCTTGCTTATGCGGACGATCTCGTCCTGATGGCAACCTCCCCCAGTGAAATGCAGGAACTTCTGGAAAAGGCGGACTCTCTTCTGAAGAAGATTTCGCTGAATCTGAACCCTGCCAAATGCAAATTAATGCACCTTTGTGGCAGACAACCAGTTGGGCTGAGAGACACACCAGTCTGTATTGGTGAGTCTGCAATCATCTGTCTCAGAGAGGGCGAAACCTTCAATTTCTTGGGGAAGCCCATTGGAGTCTTTGCGGAGCACTTCAACTCCACTGTCGCTGAATTCATCGAGTTTGGATTAAAAATTGCCAACTCCAAACTGGCCCCGTGGCAAAAACTTGACGCTGCCCGCTCTTTCTATCACCCAGCCTTGCAGCACGCGATGAGAACGGGACAACTGAGAAAAACTGATTGGGCCAACCTCGATGCAGTTTTGAGGCCTGAATATAAAAAGATCCTCGGGCTCCCACAAGAGGCCTCAAACCATTACCTGCATGGGTCCACCAGGTATGGTTGCGTCGGAATCCCAGAAGCTGCGCCTGACTCGGACATATTTCTGGTGGACACCGCGTACAAATTATTGACAACCAAGGACCACGTTCTCAGAGAGGACGCGGAAAAACACCTCAATGAAACAGTCAAAAACAGGATTGGGCAGGACCCAGTTCCGCAGGATGTGGAAGACTTCCTCTCAGGGAGAAATGACACCAGATACGACACAACATCCAATAGAGGCACCTCTGTGTGGACTGCAGCGAGGAAGGCTGCCTCCCGCCTTAAAATATCGTGGTCTTACTCTGCAAACACTTTGCCTACCATTAAAGCAGGAGCATCTGAGACCACTGCCCAAAAGAGAAATCTGTTGGTAAAAAACATTAGAAATGAGTTAAGAACCAACAAAGCCGAACAACTCATTAATCTAAGAAGTCAAGGTAAAGCTATCGAGTGTGCTTCCCTGGATAAGATCAGCACTCACTTCATGTACACAGGGAGTACACTCAATTCAAGGACTGGAGATTTGTCCATAAAGCACGGTTGAATCTCCTGCCATTGAATGGAAATAAGCCTTACCTTCCTCTACAAGATAGAAGATGCAGGATCTGTGGCTATGTCTCAGAGACTACTGCACATGTATTATGTCACTGTAAACCCTTCTATGGTTTCAGAAAGGATAGGCACAACAGGATTGTGGAGCGAATCAAGAAGGCTGCCTCCAAAGACTTCGCAATCCTGGCTGAGGACCAGCAAATTCCTGGGTCCACTGGCAGACCCGACCTTGTCTTAGTGCGGGGTGACACAGCAGTAATTATAGACGTGGCCATCCCGTACGAAGATAGAGTCGATTCGTTCCGATCCACTCGACTCCTCAAGCAGAGCAAATATGAGGATGCTGCCCGGGTTCTCATGCAATCATACAGCCATGTTGTCGTAGATGCTGTCATCATAGGCTGCCTTGGCACATGGGATCCCGAGAACGACAGGATCCTAAGAAAATTCTGTTCGAGGAAATACTTGGGGCTGATGAAAAAGCTCTGCCTCAGGGACGTCCTCGACTCGTCTCGGGACCAATACATTGCCTGGCTGAACCGGGTCCCAAGAGGCACAGACGCCGTCCAATCGGAAAACTCCTGCACAGCGCCGAGATTCCCAATGTACGCCCCTCCACCTGGAGCCAACAACAACAACAATCCGAGCACCAGTGGAGCTCCGAACCAAGCACAGGACAAAGCCCAGGATTCCATCAGTCCAGCTGCAACTCCTAATCTACAGGAAGACACAGTGACACATACCATCAGTCATGCCACAGCCACCGAAACCCCACCTGAAAACAGCACACATGAACTCAGAAGGAAAGTGAGCAATGAAGTTAGTGGCGAAGGATGCAGATTCTCGCCCCCGTTTATAAGAGGTTCTCAAATCCTAAAAGAGAATGCCCGAATGAAATCCCAGCTCCAAGAACCCAAGAATCAAAAGAGAGTGAGGACCTTCATACAAGACATCTCGAGGGACTCAAGAACATCCAAACAAGCACATAAACACACTGTGCTGCCTGACCAAAAAGTACAAACAGGCATTCAAGAAAAAATTAATAAACAGCCAGCAGTGTCAACAGCGAAAGACAACACTGACCGAACGACGAAACAACGAGAGCGACCCATCACCCTCCCTCAGAGTTCGCAACGAGTCAGTGAGGTTGGTCACAACATCCTGTGCGCCATCCAAAACTTACTCGACCCAGACAGGGAAAAGAGCATAACTTGTTCCGACATGTCTGAGAGTGAGCGCCAAAAGCAAAAGACAGGGGAACTGCTGTTTCCCATGGCACATAGGAGTGCACCAACACACACGGGGGACATTGTGGCCATGCTGCTGAAATTAGAGGCGACGAACCTTCACAATTTAATCCAAAACAAACAGGTCCTCGTCCCTCTGGTTCAACAAGTTAGAGCCAGCCTGATGGAGGGGGTTGTCACCCCACTAACAGCGAGAGCTGCATTTGCGGCAGCCAGGGTGATGAGCAATGGAGAAACAGAAGAAGAACGCAGGCAAGAAGAAGAAAAATTGTAAATAAATTTATGCAAATGTTAATCCTTAGAACCAATGTAAAATTGTAATACAGAATTGTTATTTATTGTATTTGTAAATATATGTAAATAAATAAAGGGTACCAGCTGACGCGCGGAGACGAGACGGCGTAGTCGAGGTCTTTGGGATAACTTCTGCGGTCCCAAGGTTCACGACGTCGCCCGGAGTCTCACAGCAGAGGTTAATGATGTGACCCCGGCTGTCGCTCCCTATATGGTAAAAGCACTAACTGCTCCCTATATAGGAGATGCACGCCACACCATTACTGAAACCTCTGTTCTTATCAGCTTAATATCTGGTATGACTCACACTGTGGGTCACGATATTAAACGAATTTTTGTAATGCGACGGAGTTCCTAGGGGCTTGCCTCGGCTCTGTCACGGGTTGACCTGATATTGCACTACATTCAGGATCGGCCCACCCTAATCAAAGAAAAGAACACACCAACTTTTATCCAATACACCTTAAAGTTTTCAAATCTTCAATGTTAATATAAAAGAGCACATAAGACGAATACATGCAAATTAACAGGAAACCGTTGCCTTAGATTTGGTGTCAGTATTTCTTTGGAAAAAAACGCTTAAAACTTGGACTTAGAATAATATTTTTCCTATTTCTCCTTTCTACATTACTATATTCTGTGTTGTTGCTGCACTTTTTCCTGAAAGCCTTGGATTTAAATTTATCAAAAAATTCCCGCCTCTCTCTTGTTGAAACTGACTTGAGACCGGACCTAGTCGTTGTTGACTCTACAAAGGAGAACTTATAAGTTATTGATGTCCAAATCCCCCTTGAGAACAAATACGAAACGCTTTTTCTTTTGAACGACGCAAGAGAAAACTTTAGTATTACCTTCCACTCGCTCAGGAGTATCCAATACACTTTAAAGGTTTCAAATCTTCAATGTTACCATAAAAAAAGCTCATAAAACGAAAACATACTAATACAATGAAACCATTGACTTATACAACACAACTTTAAGTTTGCAAATCTTTAATGTTAATATAAATGAATACGTAAAACAAATACATATAATAATTAACATAAAACTTTTTTCTAAAATTTCTCGACAGTAATTTCTTTGAAAAAATAAGAATATATAGAAAAATACACTTTCGACCACATCGAAGTTTTTTTAAACTTTCTAGTAAAAAATAAGAAATATTTTTTTTTTTTTTAAAGTGAAAGGACATATGGACATCGTTTCTTTTCACCCTGAAAAGTTTGAAACCGCGTTTTTCATCGCTTCTCGGCCTATCATTTAAATTTATCAAAAAAACGCCATCCACTTCATCCTGCCACTGCAGGGTGAACTCTCCTGCCCGGAAAAGAGGTGTGGCACAACATTCGCCGCAGGACCGTGGCATACCAGGAGGAGGTCGGTGATCCGCCACTTGGCCACCGTGCATGAGGTCCAACCACGTTACTATAACTGGTGTTCCTTTTGCCGGACCAGAGTTGGCAGGAAACCGAGCACTCATGAGTGTCTCAAAGGAACCCCTCTTTCTGAAGAAGCCCCGGAACACCACACCTTCACCTGCAACAGGCCAGGGTGCGGTAAGAGGTTCCCAACCAAGCAAGCTCGTGCGACCCACTACTTGTGGCACACGAGACGGCGAGCTGCTGTTGGAAAACTCCCGCCCCCGCTTGCCAGGACGCCGAAGGACCAGCGGCCGATCCCAGAAAAGACTTCTGCTATTGCATCAACGAGCAGAGCCACGTCGCCTGATGATGGCAGACCTGGTACTCAGGAGCAGACTGCTCGGACCCTGAGTGCCAGGCCTGTCACTCACGGCGGCCAGCGCTCTGTTCCCATTCCAGCCAGCAACCAACCCGTGCGGCAGGGAGCCAACCGTGCTAGCGTGCCCGCCTCCACCCTTGAGACTATTCCGGAGGAAGTGGCCGCTGAGAATGGCGCTCCCACCGACGGATCTGTTGAGACCAGCTCTCCACCAAAAGCCAAGCGGAGGAGAACACGGAGGAGGAGGCGCTCCAACCCGGACCACAGCCCTCCTGCGGTCGTGGCTGGGACTGAGGAACAACATCCACCTCAGCCCGCAACTACTGTCAGGACTGTGCCGAGTGTCTCCTCGCCTACCACCACTGTGGAAAATGGTCCACCCAACCAGGACTCTGACAACATGGAGCAACCTCAGCCCCGCAACGAGGCTCCACCTCAAGATTCACAGAATCCTCTGAGTGTTGAGTTCCGCGCGAGGCTGCAGCAACTGCTCTGCGCCGAGATCAACGAGGACAGCTGGGTCAACTTTGAAGCTGTCCTCGGGGAGATTAGCGCCTTCGTCGCCGCAGCTGTGAGGCTTCCACCCGTCACTGCTGCTGGCCCACCCGCCAGTAGTGGTGACCCGTGTGAGGACCCTAAATCCATTCAGAAGCTGTACCGCAAGAACAGGAAAAAGGCTGTTCGAGCGATACTGAAGCTGGATGGTGACCGCTGCCAGGTCGAGGAGGAAAAGATCGCCTCCCACTTCAAAGACATGTGGCCGCCGAAGGAGTTCGACGAAGCCTTGTACCAGGAAATCACCACCAGGGAGCCATTGGCGTTAGCACCCTTTAGCACCTTCGAAGTCAGAAGGAAGCTACTGAGTGCCGACAACACAGCACCAGGGCCCGACCGCCTCACGTATAAACACTGGCGTATGGTCGACCCTGAGGCTGATGTTATGACCATGGCCTTCAACATGTGCCTGAGACACAGGCGAACGCCTTCGGCCTGGAAGACAACCAAGACCATCCTTCTTCCCAAGGCCGGTGACCCTGACGATCTTGACAATTGGAGACCGATCAGTCTATGCAGCACGATTCACAAGCTGTTTTCAAAGTGTCTTGCTGGTAGGCTGATCAATTGGTCCACCGAAAATGACGCTCTCTCCTTCTGCCAGAAGGGGTTCCTACCGCATGATGGGGTATACGAGCACACGTTCGTTCTTGAGAGGAGGCTTCGTGCCGCCAAGACCCAGCACAAAGAACTCTTTGTCGCATGGCTTGACCTATCAAGGGCGTTCGACTCTATACCCCATGGAGCCCTTCTCCATTCTCTCAAGGCGGCCGGGCTAGGTGAGGATTTCTGTAGGGTGATTGAGAGTTTGTACCAGGACATACAGACCTCTATCATCACGAAGGAAGGCCTCACTGACGCCCTTGATCTAAGCAGCGGCGTGAGACAGGGCTGTCCGCTCAGCGGGATCCTTTTCAACTATAGTATTGATCCCCTAGTGCGACAGCTTCAAGGGGAAGACACAGATCATCACCGAGTCCTCGCCTACGCTGACGATCTTGTCATCATTGCCGACACCGAGGAAGAGCTACAGAGCCAACTCAACCTTGCGGAGGAGCTTGCTGGGAAGGCTGGGTTATCCTTCAACCCTGCCAAGTGCGCCACCCTTCATCTCTCTGGGAAAACCCCAGTGGGCGCGCGTGCCACCTCCTTCGTGCTCAACGGACAAACCGTCAGACATCTTGTCGATAACGAAGCTTACAAGATGCTCGGTAAGCCCGTTGGCTTCAACGTTTGTCCGGACATCGGCAGCCTCCAGGATGCAGCTGCAAAAGCTTTCCAGCTCACTCGGAGCAAGTTGAGCCCTTGGCAAAAACTAGACGCACTAAGGGCCTTCTTCTTTCCGAGTTTGAGCTTCCACCTGAGGACCGGAGTCTACCAGAAGACGGACTGGAAAGACCTCGATGACCTGCTGAGGCCAGAGCTCAAAGACCTGCTCTGTGTTCCCACTGAGGCGTCTAACGACTACCTCTATGGGAGCAGACAACTCGGCTGCTGTGGGATCCCGAACCTAGCGGAGGATGCGGACTTGCAGGCCACTGATAACGCCTACAAGCTCTTGTCCTCGCGAGACTTCCTGATCCGGCAGTTTGCGATGGAGGACCTCAAGGACAACACCAAGAGGAGAATCCACCGTGAACCACAGCCCGAGGACCTAGGTAAGTATCTTTCAGGGCACATGGACGACGACTACCGGAGGACCAGCAATGTTGCTGCAGACGCGTGGACTGTGGCTCGAAAGGCTGCCACCCGACTAAAGATTTCGTGGCAGTTCCCGACGGAACACTCTCCAATCGTCCAGTGGCATGGTGCTGTAATCCGCATACGGCAACGCCACCTGCTCCTTCACAAGTTCAGGGAAGCCTCCAGAAAACTCACTGGAGGTCGCCTGATTGAGCGGCCCAACCAGGGCAAGGTGATGGAGTGCGTAGCCGCAGCACCTGAGAGCTCGCGTTTTATTTACACTGGCGAGCACCTTAGGTTCTGTGACTGGCGCTTCATCAACCGAGCCCGGTTAAACCTGCTTCCCCTGAACGGATGCCGACGATGGGACCCCAGCGGTAACAAGTCCTGCAGGAGGTGTGGGCACGTAAACGAAACACTTCCACACGTGCTCAACCACTGCAGGCAGTTTAGTGCTGCGTGGAACCACCGCCACAACGACATCGTGGACCGAGTAAAGAATGCGGCGGTCTCCCGAGGATGGTCGATCCGTTCGGAAAACCTTGGCATAGGGCCAGGCGGTGAAAAACCCGACCTGGTCCTGGCAAAGGGAAGTACCGCGATCATTCTCGATGTGGCTGTCCCATTCGAGAATAGGATTGGCGCCTTCACCGAGGCCAGGAGGACAAAGAAAGAGAAGTATGAACCGGTGGCCGAGATGCTGAGGAGCGATTTCCGCATGGTAAAGAATGACGCTGTCATCGTAGGAGCCCTGGGATCCTGGGACCCCTCAACGACGTCATCCTCAAGTCCTTCTGCGGAGCCGGATACCTCAGGAAGATGAAGACCATCTGTTCGAGCCTTGCCATCCAGTGGTCTAGAGACATCTACACCGAGTTCATCACCGGAGAGCGACAGTGGACGTCCCCCAACAAACTTGTTGTCCCCTACTAACTCCTGAGCTGCGTCATAAAGGGAGTTAGAAAACCACCTGAGCTGCGCACAAAGGGTGGCAACGATAGCCGTCCAAACCTGAGCTGCGCACAAAGGGTTTGGCGGCACATATTATTTTCTTTTTCAGGGTTTGTAAAGGCACTTACAATTGTACAATGCATGCTAGTGGGATTACCACGGTGCCTATTATTCTTAGTGTTTGTAAATATTTACATGATTTAGCATGAAAATAAATGTTTTAATATCTGTTCTTATCAGCTTAATCGCCATTCGACCCGCTCTGTGGGTTGCGGTTAAGCTTGATCAAGACTAAACGACTCCTACTGTGGGTTTGGTTTTCTGCCATACAACCATCAATTAACCCCATGTAGGTTGTCGTACGCCTTGTTGTGGGTGGGGGAGGGTTTCGCCCTCCCATCCCTGCAGGCTGCAAACTTTTCTAATTATTTATGTCTCCTTCTTTTAAATTTGTTTTATTTTAGTCGCGTTAGACAAGTCACCATTTGGTCTCTATCCTCAGCATTACGCTCAAAATTATAAGACATGGCACCCTACCCGTCATTCCTGGCGGCGGGAGGGGGCGGGAGCTGTTGTTCCCCACGTTTGGCTCAGCCTGTAAACCGTGCTTTTCACCATGTGGTTGGCCGGGGTTTGATTCCCCTGCGATGTCTTGTGACAAGTCTCTAATTCTAGTTTAGGTTTCCCTTCCCTGTCCTCTGCTTGCAGAGTTGACTCCCCCTGGGGCTTTGACCCCACTGTTCCCAAATTAATGGCTCTCGGGCCAATATCCAGTCCTTGCGACTCGCAGCCTGCCTCTGTCCCCCTATTTGATGTCTTCTCAAAATTTTTCTTGTACTGCTGCTTTTCTTCCTCCAGGTGGAGTGTGTCTTCTGACACACGCCCAGAGTGACCTCTCCTTTCTCCTTTTAAGGGTCACTCTGGTCTGTCTCTCCTCCGCTCGTCCTGTCCAGAGCTTGCACCGCCTGGTGGGGTCTCTTCGAGCCCCAGATCTGCCAGGGGTCTCTGGATAGGAATTCCTAGGAGACATACTGAACGTGGTCCCTGTCTCCGCCACCCATCTGTCGCTTGCAGTGTGCGCCACCGCCCAAACTGAGGGTTCTCTTCCCTCGAGCCGGGTTGACTCTCTGAGAGACTAGGTTTCCCTTGGCGGGAGCATGGTTATCTTGGGGGTGTGGGGTTGTGACTCCCCTCTGCAAGCAGTTTTTCTATCGCCACCTGGAGGTTGTACCGTCTCTTCCGTCCTTTCCGCCTACCTCCCCCTCCACCACAGATACTCCACTTGATAGGTCTAGAAGCCCGTCACTCTTTCCCTGAAAGCCTTCCCTGGTTTACCACCTTGTTTTGAAGCCCAGCTGTACTGTGAGACGTTTTCTGGGTCATTTCACCGCTCTCTGCATTAGTTCTGCAGCTCATCATGACTTCACAGCTGCGAGCCAAGAAAGTGAGCCTTCTCAACTCACCTTCAGTTCCAAGGGCCGGGACCAGCGCCTGTATAAGGGTCTCCCCGCCGTTCAAGACATCTCCACGGCTCCTTAGGAATGGAAAGAACCGCTCGCAGATGAACAACTCATGCATTGCCTCGGTGGAGAACTGCCCCCGGTGGATTGAACCCCCAAGCAATAAAAAGGCGTATCGTCTGGACTCCACATTACACTGCCTGTTTCCGCGGATTGCTCCCCGCACGGGGATAACTGGTTTTCCAGTTATTTGGGGAGCGGCGCCCCCACGGCCCGAGCTGACCTTGTGACTGGTCAACATCTGATGTCATGCCACCGCTTGTTTTTTATTTTGGTGCTGATGGTGTATGCAGGGACGGCTGTTCATCCAGCTGTTGGGGAGTCGCGGCCCCACGATCCCGAGCTGGTCTTGTGTCTCGCTTTTTCGTTTTTATTTATTTTCTCCACTGGCTAATTGCCCGTGTTGTGTTCTCTACCTAATCTCTACCACGTTATGTACTAACACCCCGGTCTTGTGGTTTTGTTACCCTCCACCACTAACTGATTTATCTTAACCGCTCAGTTCGTAGGTTGCTGAGATTCCGTTTAGGTTCCCTTTCAGGATTTGTCTTCTTTGGATTTCTTTTTTCCTTTTAGCTGGTTTGGGTGCTAGACCTACCTGCATGTTTGCCGCGTGCGGAGACCCGTGAGGCGGAAATGGGATGTCTGGCGGCTGAGGTCGCAGGAGACCGGTTAAGTGCCTCCTGTATACCAACACTCCTCTTCGACCCCGGCTTCGCTGTAAACGGGAGGCTAGAGACTAACCCACCTCTAGTCAGAAGTCTTGTACCAAGTTGTGTACAGGGCTTTAGCGGCTTTTTTGTCGTATGGCACGGCAGGGTGAGCCCGGGGGCTGTGGGATCATGCCAAAGGCGTTGGCATGACGGTACCAGGAGGCCGGAGTGTCCGCCGAGTGCGTGTGATCACAGCCAACGGACTATATCTGCAACGTATAAGCTCCAGAACTGTGTCTAGCGTCATTTTCTTGGCTTGCGGACCTCCAGTTCTCCCTTGTAGGGCTCGGTGGTGGGTGGAGTAGTCTGCAGACGAATCTTCCTTCTTTTTTCCATGGGTAGAAACAAAAAACAAAACTCCAAATTTAGGACACCTGTGAATATGATAGTTGACAACGACTCTCCTTCGTCTTCTCAACCTACCAAGTCTCATACCCTTAAACGATCTTTAGACCATGACCTGGACCCAGAATGTGGAACCTCTTCTTCGGCAGCTGTACCAGTCGCTCCGAAGCGTCGTCTCCCATCGATTGCTGTGACTACGCATGCTACACACTTACTTGTAGAATCCATCGATCCGAATGAGAGACTGTCCACCAGATCTCCATTTTTCATTTCTAAAGCTTTGGACGCTGCGGTTGGCCCCTTGAAGTCTGTGAGGAAGCTTCGCTCTGGGGACCTGCTTGTTCAAACTTGCAGTGTTTCTCAGAGTAACACTTTTCTGCGCCTTTCTAGTCTTCAAGGCATTCCTGTCAGAGTGACACCTCACCCGTTTCTTAACACCTCTCGCGGTGTTATTTCGGAGTTTGATCTCTTGCCATGCAGTGAGGATGAATTGGTGACTGAACTTGCGGATCAGGGTGTTCTTGCTGCACGTCGTATGATGTTCCGGCGTGATGGTTCCATGATTAAGTCAAAAAATGTCATCTTGACTTTTGACTCCCCGAAAGTTCCGACAGAAATCAAAGCAGGCTACTTGGTCTGTGCAGTTCGCCCGTACATTCCCAGTCCTCTGCGCTGTTTCAGGTGCCAGAGGTACGGGCATTCACAACGATTCTGTAAGAGTTCCGCTCGTTGCGCAAATTGTGGCTCCAGTGAACATGACGGGGATGGTTGCACCTCTGCGGCCTGCTGTGTTAACTGCGCTGAGGCCCATGCAGCTTACTCCCGCAACTGTATGAAATGGAAGGAAGAGATGGCGATCCAGCGCCTCAAGACCCTGGAAGGCCTCTCGTACCCTGCTGCCAAAGCCAAGTTGGGTATTCCCAACACCCGACAGCGTAGTTTTGCCGCAGTTGTTAAGTCTCTGCCACAACCCGTGCAGCCCTTTGTTCCGCGCCCTGTAGCTCTCGCCGCACTTGCCAAGCGATCTACAGTTGAACAGGCGACACAGGTGGATTTCACCGAGCTCCAGCTTATTCGACCAGCTGAGTCTGCGCCTTCTCTTTTGAAGACGACCGACTCTTCCGGTTCCCGGCAGACAGCCTGCACGTGCGGAAGACCCGGCCCTCAATCCGCGAAGGTGTGCAGTGTCCATCCAACTGTCGCGGTCCGCCTGACCAACATTGCACCTGTCTCGGACTCAGCGAGGTCCCCACCCTCAACCAACATTGTGGAGGAACATAGGGGGAGGAGAGTGACAGTTCGGACCCAGCCTCCACCAACATTGCTGAGGACCATGGGGGGAGGAGAGTGACAGTTCGGACCCAGCCTCCGCCAACATTGCAGAGGAACATGGGGGGAGGAGAGTGACGGTTCGTCCCCGCCCTCGGCCTCGGCCAGCATTGCAGAGGAGTGTGGGGGGAGGAGAGTGACGGTTCGTCCCCCTCCTGGTGACTCATCCTTTGTGTTGTTGTGTATAAAAAAAAAAAAAAAAAAAGCAAATAATAATAATTATAATAGTGAATTGATCATTTTTTTTATACACCTGGTTGCCTAACTTTTCTTCACAGCTTTCATCGTTCTCTTTTCCGGCTTTTGCCCAGCTTGTCTGCTCTTGGTCATTTTCAACGCTTTTAAAAATCTGTGGCTGATAGTTCTTTGTCTGGCGCTCTTTGGCCAAACCTGGCCCTTGCGCCAATAAAATCCACCAACCAACCAACCAACCAACCGCGGATTGCTACTCTCCATTGCACCGAAGTTGGGTGCAATTTGGAGATCCAAGCTAATAAATGGACCGCCACCGTCAACGCCCTACAAGCTCATTTGCAGACGGCCCACAACACTGAGATCGGTTACATGACCTCTTGGTGCGCCGTCTGCAAGAACTGTTTTGAGGGCAACCCCTCCTCCCATGCCTGCCTCAAGGGAACTGGTGCCATAATCAACCCTGGAGACTCGCGCCAGAACATCTGCTTTTTATGCCCGACATGCTCAACCCAGTGCGCCAGCAGGAAGCTTCTGACTGCCCATAGGAAAAAGGCTCACGACTACAACAATATAGACAGTTTCAACCTGGTAGCTCAGATTGCAACCATTGACGAGCCTAATACCCTCTCTCGTCGATTGACATCCGACAATCCTGGATGGTTGGTTGGTTGGTTGGTGTATTTTAATGGCGCAAGGGCCAGGTCTGGCCAAAGAGCGCCAATCACGAAGCAATTAAAGAAAAGTTAAAAGCTAGGTAGAGTAATAAGAAGCACGGCGGAGTAGGACAACTGAAAAACAAGAACGATAAAAGCTTTGGTAATTTAGATTAGTTTAAGAAAGTCAATTTGCCTGAAAAATGAAAAAACTGCGAACGTATCACAACAGTCACCTAAGATACTTTGAAGGGAAGCTGAATTGTCTTCCAAAGAATAAGCTCGGAAATATTGAAAACGGTTGTCACGAAAGCGGACACAAGTACACAAGACATGAAGGACACTGAGACGACTGTTACACGTCTCGCACATTGGGGCAGTGTCGCCACACAGCAAGAAGCGGTGGGCGACAATCCTGGAATCTCTCCTGAAACAGACACTGTCCCGAGGCTGATCGTCTCCTCGGCTGCTCATTCCTCCCATAGCCATCCGGCCCTGCAAGTCCATACCGGTGGAAACATCAAGGATTTTGCCTCAATCCCTGGATCGGAGAGCCTGCAGACATGTAGCCCTTTGTGGAGCCCAAATTTGGGATTCTCCAACAGACGGGTAAATCCTCGCCAACCGGCACTTTTTCAACCAGTAAGCCATCGGCCGACCAACATGCACATGCGGACCTTACTGGACTGGAAGTCGTGAAGGAGCCCCCTGGCGCCTTACCTCTGCCCACTTCTACTGATTTTGTGGATTCCGCTCCTGCGATAAACCAGGTTCATATTCATACAGGTGAAAGCCGTGAAAACGTATCTGCGATATCAGTCATGACGGAAGGTCTCCAAACATCTGAAGCAGGTGAGAAAGTAGGACTTCATACTCGGCTCGAGGACTGTGTCACTGATGATGATCATCATGAACCTGAGGCCCTCTTCCCCACCTGTGTTCCTGGTCTGCTCCAACCGCGCAATCCGCCTTGGTTAGTTAGTTAGTTAATTGATTTTAGTGGCGCAAGGGCCAGGCTTGGCCAAAGAGCGCCAGACACAGAACTATCAGCTAAAGATTTTAAAAAGCGGGGTGAAATGATTAAGAGCAGACAGGCTTGGTAAAAGTTAGAAAAGAGGATGATGAAAGATGTTGTGAAGACTAGTTAGTTTATTAGGTTTATATATAACTTTATTAATTTACCATTATAATATAACTTTTTTTTTTTTTTTTTTTTTTTTTTTTTAAATAAGTTTTAAAACGTTAATCTGTTTTAAAAAGGAAAATACTGCGAAAGTGTCGCAGTGGTCGCCCAAAAGCTTCTGAAGCGTAGCTGCGTCCTCGTCCAGCAGATGAGACTGAAAATAGTGAAACCGATGCTGACGAAAACGAACACAACTGCACAAAACATGAGAGACGGTGAGTAAACAGTCGCACGCCTCACACATTGGGGCAGCGTCGCCACACAGCAAATAGCTATGCGTGAAGCGACAATGCCCAATGCGGAGACGCGCAAGAACAACTTCTTCCCTACGGTTCCGGCGACACGATGATTTCCAGACTCCAAGGATGGGTTTAACACGGTGCAGTTTATTCTCCACCTGTTGGTCCCACAGACCCCGCCACGTTCGTCTGATATGATCGTGAACAAGAAAGCGAAAATCACGGTGAAACAGTGGCAAGGGTGTGACGACCAAAGAAGAGGCAGATCTAGCAGCAGCATCAGCAGACTCGTTCCCTGGGATCCCGACATGCCCAGGAATCCAGCAGAACCGAATCTGGACATCAGCCTCGAGCAAAGAACGAAGAAGTCTCCGTACGGTAAAAAGAAGTGGGTGGCCAGAGAAATCCAAAGATGACAATGATTGCACAACACTCAACGAATCAGTGTACACAATAGCACGCTGATGAGAGCTCGACTGCACGTGAACAAGTGCAAGATACACAGCATGCATCTCCGCCGAAAACACCGTGGCCTCGGCAGGAATGCGGGCAACAGAAACTTCGTCAATGCAGACGGCGGCGCATCCAACGACACCAGCTGCCTTAGATCCATCGGTGAAAACAGGAATAAAGTCTGCATTGACGTAACGGTGTTCGGCGAAGAGCTGCTGGTACACTGACGCAGGGGTTGAGGACTTGTCAAAAGATGTAAAGCTGGTATCAACCATGACACCAAGAGGGTGCCATGGGGGATCCTCAAAGCCCCTGGTCTCTCCAACGAGTGACAAGTCGAGCCCTGCATCACGAGCTACGGCCGCCATACGAAGACCGAAGGTTCGAATGCACGAGGGACGGGTCTCGAACAAACGAGCATGCTGGGGATGAAAAACTGCATCGTGTAAAGTATGTTCTGAGAGAGATTTAAGTTTCAGGTAAAATTGAAGAGACAGCTGCAGACGGCGTAAATGAAGCGACGGTTCGTTCGCGTCGGCATAAAGGCTGGGAATGGGTGACGTGCGAAATGCTCCCGTACAAAGACGCAGCGCTTGATGGTGGATGGTATCCAACGGCCGGAGAACGGAAGGACGCGCAGAGCCATACACCATACAGCCATAATCCAGTTTAGACCGAATGAGAGAATGGTAAATACGGAACAAGGAAGTCCTGTCTGCACCCCAGGAGACTGAGGCGAGGATCTTGAGGATGGACAAAGCTCTCAGACAGGAAGTGCGGAGTCGTCGAACGTGCGAGCGAAAGGTGAGCGCACGGTCGACGGTCAAACCAAGGAACTTGGTTTCCGGCAAAACTGGAATGGCTGCATGGTCCAAATAGAGTTCTGGATCGGGGTGGAGGCCACGCCTCCGGCAGAAATGGACACACGCTGTCTTTTCAGCAGAAAGAACGAAACCATTGTTGTTAGCCGCTTTAACTATCTGGTTAATTGCAGACTGCAGCTGCCTTTCAATGAAATGCATGCTTGATGACGAGCAGAAGATGTGAAGGTCGTCAACATAAATGGTAGTCGAAACCGTAGGAGGAAGATTTTTAAGCAAACAATTAATGCGGAGGATGAACAGAGTCACCGAAAGAATGCTGCCTTGAGGAACACCTTGTTCTTGATGGAAGAAGGCAGAGAGCGTTGTACCGAGGCGCACCTGGAACACACGGTTACGAAGAAAGTTGGCAATGAAGGTTGGCAGGTTTCCCCGCAACCCATTCTCGTGGAGGTCACGGAGGATACCGTGACGCCACGCTCTATCGTAAGCTTTTTCGATGTCAAAAAAGACAGACACCAGGTGCTGCCTACGCACGAATGCCTCTCGAACAGACGTCTCAAGGAGCAGGAGATGGTCAGGAGCTGAACGATGACGACGGAAGCCGCTTTGTGATGGCGACAGAATTTGATGTTCTTCTAGGAAGTAAATTAGCCTAGAATTAACCATGCGTTCAAGGATTTTGCACAGACAGCTAGTGAGGGCAATTGGCCGGTAACTAGAGGGAGACTTGGGGTCTTTGCCAGGCTTGGGAAAAGGTAAAACAAAAGCTTTTCGCCAGGAGTCCGGGAAACTGTGCTCCAACCAAATGCGGTTGAAAAGCACTAACAGATTCTCGAGAGACGACTGCGATAGATGACGGATCATGTCATAGTGGATGCCATCGGGACCTACAGATGTTGCACCGGACCGATGCAGAGCCACTCGGAGTTCAACCATGCTGAAGGGGGAGTTATACTCGGTGTTATGAAAAGGCGCAAAGGAGAGTCTCTGGCGCTCAGCAGCTGGTCTAGTCCTCTGAAAGGAGAGAGGGTACGCCTCAGAACTGGAAACAGAGGCAAACGCCCTACCCAAACAATCCACTATCTCCCCGACTTCAGCATACGTGCAGCCGTTACTCTCGAGAATAGAGATCTGATGGGAACCACAGTTTCCCCGAATCCTACGAATTTTTTCCCAAACAGTTTTTGAACTGGCACGTGAATTGATCGATGAAACGTACTTTATCCAAGACTCCCTCTTGCTTCGTCGACGCACCAACCGAGCGTAAGATTTTGCTCTTTTAAATTCAACGAGATTAGCATCGGTTGGATACCGCCGAAATGTACACCAGGCCTTATGTTGAGCTCTCCTAGCCGCTGTGCAATCAGAGGTCCACCAAGGTTTCGGACGTCTTGGGAGCGTCGTTGATGTCTTTGGGATAGAGAGATCCGCTGCCTGAATGATACACGTGGTGACATCAGTAACAGTTGCATCGATTGACCCTCGGGTCACCATGACAGAAGGTATCACTGCGGACGATGTGAAGACCTCCCACTTGGCACGATCCATCCTCCATCGAGGAGGGCGGGAAGCAGAAGATGGCACGCTCTCATTATAGCCAAGTACAATTGGAAAGTGGTCGCTCCCATGGAGGTCGTTGCACACCGTCCACGACCAGTCAGCAATGACTGATGGTGAACCCAAAGATAAATCGATCGCACTGAAACTTCGTGTAGGCTCGTGGAAATAAGTGTCAGCTCCGGTGTTAAAAAGGCACAGGGAGGTCGAGGACAGAAGAGATTCGATCCTACGGCCTCGTACGTCTGTTCTGACACTACCCCACAATGGATTATGAGCATTGAAGTCACCCAGAAGAAGAGCAGGTGACGGCAGCTGCCCAACTAAGCTCTCAAGAACGGACACGCTCACGTCCTCATCCGGCGGCAGATAGACGCTGCAAACAGTTAGAGGCACAGGCATGGAGATACGCACCGCAACGGCTTGTAAAGATGTTGAGACCGCAACGGGAGAAACTGGAACACTGTGGGGGACAAGAATGGCAACTCCCCCGCAAGCTATATCTCCTGAAACATTATCTTTCCGAAATGCACTGTAGCCTCGAACTGAGAGCAGGTCTGATGGTTTAAGTTTTGTCTCCTGGAGGCAAAGGCACACCGGAGAGTACGACGAAAGCAGATGTTTGACGTCGTCATATTTTGTCCGAAAACCTCGACAGTTCCATTGAACGATTGAAACCATGATTTGAGGGGTAGATAGGAAGAAAGAAACGTGGGTCAAATGAACTGAAGAGGCCTAGAAGGCCTCGGAGTCCATGAATTCCTCAGTCTGGTCTGCAGTGCCCCTCGGCAGCGTGGTAACCGGGGAAGGACTGGGGGGTGTCTGGAGGATGAAGACCGGGACTGATTCGTTCCGGCTTGAACCTTTGTTTGAGATTTAGTGGCTGAGGATTGTTTGGCCTTGCCTTTGTGTCTAGCAGGCGAGGGATCAGGGCTCGTAGAACGGGAAACCTGTTCTGCAACAGCGCGCTTGGGCGAGGATGCAGGACCCCGAGCATTGGTCTGTGGTGGCAAAGATAAACTGTCAGTGGTGGAAAGTCGAAGGGCCTTCAGCCCAGCAGCATAAATATCCTCGAGAGAGAAAGGGCAGTCTTTTGGTATAGTGATGTCTGTCTGAGTGGCAATGGATGTTTTAGGAGCCACAACGGAAGAGTAGGTGCGTGCGCTTGGAGCAGCGGGAACGACCTTCCGTCGAGCTTCAGGGTAGGACAGGTGTTCAAGTGTCTTAACCTCCTGAATCTTCCGCTCCTCAATCCACTTCGGACAGTTCTTGGCATTGGCAGCATGGTCGCCTTTGCAGTTCACACAATGGGCAGCTGCAGCAGAGCAGTCAGACTGAAGATGGTCGTGTGAACCGCAACGATTGCAAGTAGCAGCACCACGGCAAGACTGCTGGGAGTGCCCGTACACTTGGCATCGGTAGCAACGAAGGGGGTTAGGAATGTACGGGCGCACAGAGCAGTTCAAATAGCCCGCATGGATGGAAGATGGAAGAGTCGGGCGATCAAAGGTCAGAATCACTGTTCTGGAGTTGACCAGCTCCCCGTTTCGGCGGAACTTGATCCGACGAACCGCTGTGACACCTTGGTTGGCAAGCTCCTCAAGAAATTCTTCCTCTGAAACATCCACGAGGTCGCGCTCGGAGATGACACCTCTGGATGAATTCAGGGACTGATGAGGTTTGATGTCCACAGGGACACCACCCAAGTTGGAGACGCCCAAGAGCAATGAACCATGGCGTGGACTTGACATTTCCACCAATATATCTCCCGATTTTAACTTCTTCACACTGGTTGGTGACGCAACCGCTCCTTGCAGGGCTTTTTGAATCCAGAAGGGAGATTTGGAGCCAAGCTTGTGAGAATCTTCCCGGGCATGGATGATAAAAAATCGGGCAGTGTCCGGCGGCAAAGTACGCAGTTTCTTATTGGTGGGGTTAGGATCCGTGTCCAAAGATTTCTTTAGTTTGACAGAAGGGGGAATATTTGAAGAATCCATATATAAGGCGAAAAAATTCATCCGCCAGCTTCCCCGCCCACTACCGAGCCCAACAGGGGAGAGCCGGAGGTCCGCAGGCCAACATGGGCGCAGGACACGGCCCTAGGGTTAGGCGGCGGATATAGCATGTTGATCGTGCAGACATGCGCTCAGCGAGTACCTCGACTTTCCCGGGTCTTGGTAATACCCCTTTGGCATGCCCACACTATCCCCAAACTCACCCCGTCGTACGAAATGACAAGCCGATTGACTAGGAGTAGGTTAGTTCCTAGCCGCCCGTTTAGGGTGAAGCAGGGGGCAAAGAGGAGTGTTGGCGACTGGTGACAACTATAGCCTGGCCCCCAGTAACCTCAGCCTCCAGCATCCCCTTTTCCACCTGTACGGGTCACCGCACACGGCAAACGTGCAGGTAGGTCTAGCTAACCAGCCCGAAGAAACGAAGAAGGAACAGAAAATGAAAAAAGTAAGGGAAGAGGAGTAGAAAATAGAGAAAAAGGAAGAACAGGGAGTGGAGAAGAAAGCAAAGACAGGAAAGTGAGGAAAGGGCTGGCGCATAATCACAACCTCAGCAACCCACAGGACTGAGGCGGGAGCGTGGCGAGGTAACAACAACAACAATCACAAATGGAAAAAGATTTTAAACACTACTGTCGGCTCGGGCCGTGGGGTCGCCACTCCCCATCAGCTGGATGAACAGCTGTCCCTTCGGTGATGTAATCGTTCAAGACGAAATGACAAAATGATCCGTCACAAGGTCAGCTCGGGCCGTGGGGGCGCCGCTCCCCAAATAACTGGAAAACCAGTTATCCCCGTGCGGGGCAATCCGCCTTGCCAAATTGATTCTATTGCAGCAGTCGACTTCATTACTAGTAACTCCTCTGCCTCGCCACACGGAACCCCCCTACTGGCGACAACCCCATTTCTTCTGCTAATCCGCCACCATCTTGCATCATGAATGCTGTTAGCGGTGAAATGTGGAGAAACGCATATGCAAGTTGCTCGGATTATTGCCTTCCGGTGATTTCTCGCAGTCAAGTGGAGAAGAAACTCCTTGAGACGTCCGATCCGCCTGCAATCCGTACAAGCACTGCCTCTCGTCTTGACGGGCTCAAGACCAAAAGTGCAGCTGAGAATACAGATCATCCTTCAACCCAGCACGGAAGGGAATCGCCGGATATTCCAAAATGTGCCCTGGGTAATCATCTCTTGAATCAAGAATCTGTGCCTCAACACGCGGAACCTTCCTCTTCTACCTCCACGCATTGTGAACTCTCGACCAACGCTGTTGATTCTGACACACTGATCCTCAGCCCTGAGATTGCTAACGAGGACCTGCCAGGCAGTTGGTTGGTTGGTTGTTGGATTTTATTGGCGCAAGGGCCAGGCTTGGCCAAAGAGCGCCAGACAAAGAACTATCAGCCACAGATTTTGAAAAACGTTGAAAATGATCAAGAACAGACAGGCCCGGTAAAAGCCGAAAAAGAGCATGATGAAAGCTGTGAAGACAAGGTAGTTAAGTAGGTGTATAAGAAAAATTTATTAATTCACTATTATAATTATAACTTCCTTTTTTTTTTTTTTTTTTTTTTTTTTTTTTTTTTTTTTTTAACACAACTACACAAAGGATGAGTCACTCTCCTCCCCCACACTCCTCTGCAATGCTGGCAGAGGGCGGGGACGAACTGTCACTCTCTTCCCCCCATGGTCCTCTGCAATGTCGTTTGAGGCTGGGGACGAACTGTCACTCTCCTCCCCCTATGTTCCTCTATAATGTTGGGTGAGGGTGGGGACCGCGCTGAGTCCGAGACAGCTGCAAAGTCGGCCATGATGGCCGCGACATGTGGATGGACACTGCACACCTTAGAGGATTGAGGGCCGGCTCTCCAGCACGTGCAGGCCTTCCGCTGGGAACTGGAAGAGTCGGTCGTCTTCAAAAGAGAAGGCGCAGACTCAGCTGGTCGAATAAGCTGGAGCTCGGTGAAATCCACCTGTGTCGCTTGTTCAACTGTAGATCGCTTGGCAAGTGCGGCGAGAGCTACAGGGCGCGGAACAAAGGGCTGCACGGGTGGTGGCTGAGACTGAACAACTGCGGCAAAACTACGCTGTCGGGTGTTGGGAATACCCAACTTGGCTTTGGCAGCAGGGTACGAGAGGCCGTCCAGGGTCTTGAGGCGCTGGATTGCCATCTCGTCCTTCCATTTCATACAGGTGCGGGAGTAAGCCGCATGGGCCTCACCACAGTTAACACAGGAGGCCGCAGAAGTGCAACCTTCCCCGTCATGTTCACTGGAGCCACAATTTGCGCAACGAGCGGAACTCTTACAAAAACGTTGGGAATGCCCGTACCTCTGGCACCTGAAACAGCGCAGAGGACTGGGAATGTACGGGCGAACGCCACAGACCAAGTAGCCAGCCTTGATTTCGGTCGGAACCTTCGGGGAGTTAAAAGTCAAGATAACATTTTTAGACTTAATTAAAGAACCATCGCGCCGAAACATCATACGGCGCGCAGCAATAACACCTTGATCTGCAAGTTCAGTCACCAATTCTTCTTCACTGCATGGCAAGAGATCAAACTCAGAAATAACACCCCGAGAGGTGTTAAGAAACGGGTGAGGTGTCACTTTGACAGGAATGCCTTGAAGACTAGTGAGGTGCAGAAAAGTGTTACTCTGAGAAACACTGCAAGTTTGGACAAGCAGGTCCCCAGAGCGAAGCTTCCTCACAGACCTCAAGGGGCCAACCGCAGCGTCCAAAGCTTTAGAAATGAAAAAGGGAGATCTGGTGGACAGTCTCTCATTCGGATCGATGGATTCTACAAGCAAGTGAGTAGCATGCGTAGTCACAGCAATTGAGGGGAGACGACGCTTCGGAGCGACTGGTACAGCTGCCGAAGAAGAGGTTCCACATTCTTGGTCCAGGTCATGGTCTAAAGATCGTTTAAGGGTATGAGACTTGGTAGGTTGAGAAGACGAAGGAGAGTCGTTGTCAACTATCATATTCACAGGTGTCCGAAATTTGGAGTTTTGTTTTTTGTTTCTACCCATGGAAAAAAGAAGGAAGATTCGTCTGCAGACTACTCCACCCACCACCGAGCCCTACAAGGGAGAACTGGAGGTCCGCAAGCCAAGAAAATGACGCTAGACACAGTTCTGGAGCTTATACGTTGCAGATATAGTCCGTTGGCTGTGATCACACGCACTCGGCGGACACTTCGGCCTCCTGGTACCGTCATGCCAACGCCTTTGGCATGATCCCACAGCCCCCGGGCTCACCCTGCCGTGCCATACGACAAAAAAGCCGCTAAAGCCCTGTACACAACTTGGTACATGACTTCTGACTAGAGGTGGGTTAGTCTCTAGCCTCCCGTTTACAGCGAAGCCGGGGTCGAAGAGGAGTGTTGGTACACAGGAGGCACTTATCCGGTCTCCTGCGACCTCAGCCGCCAGACATCCCATTTCCGCCTCACGGGTCTCCGCACGCGGCAAACATGCAGGTAGGCCTAGCACCCAAACCAGCTAAAAGGAAAAAAGAAACCCAAAGAAGACAAATCCTGGCAGGGAACCTAAACAGAATCTCAGCAACCTACGAACTGAGCGGTTAATATAAATCAGTTAGTGGTGGAGGGTAACAAAACCACAAGACCGGGGTGTTAGTACACAACGTGGTAGCGATTAGGTAGAATACAACACGGGCAACTAGCCAGTGGAGAAAATAAATAAAAACGAAAAAGCGAGACACAAGACCAGCTCGGGATCGTGGGGCCGCGACTCCCCAACAGCTGGATGAACAGCCGTCCCTGCATACACCATCAGCACCAAAATAAAAAACAAGCGGTGGCATGACATCAGATGTTGACCAGTCACAAGGTCAGCTCGGGCCGTGGGGGCGCCGCTCCCCAAATAACTGGAAAACCAGTTATCCCCGTGCGGGGGCCAGGCAGTGCGGACACCATCCCGCTTCAGGTACAAAGATCTCCCAACTCGTGCTGGCAATGGGACGACCTGATCGAAAGCACTCCGCATCGTCTTGGAAGCACCCTACACTTTATCTTCCCGGTGCCTTCTACCATCCCCTGCTCTGAACCGGGATGCTGTCTATCTTACACTAACAAATCCTGGCATGTGCTGAGGAACAACCTCAGGAGACACCTTCTCAGAGGACATGGCATATCAACGCCAAACACCGTTTATTGGTGTTCACTATGCAAGATACAACTGTCTGACCGTCCCAGTCTTCACAACTGCTTCAAGGTAGCAAAAATTGTCACGTCTCCCTCGCAGTCCGGCGCCTTCTCATGCAACACTTGTGACTTTTCTTGCACCTCTTCCACTGGGCTCCAGAACCACAAGCTCTCTCACAAAAAACAATTGCATGCCGCGGATGACAGGAACCTTTCTATTCCAAAGCCTGAGACTCGCCATTTCCGCAGGCAAAACCGCGGCACTACTCGAATCGTGCACCGCAAAGGATCAGTATTCATTAATTCCAGAATAGCCAACAAGGGGACCGCCTCTGTCCCAGTCAGCTCGACTGTCCCGCCCGCGGTCGCCTCTGCAGTTGCTGATACCGGCACCTCCAGCTCAACCGAGACTGTTCCGCTTCAGCCTGTTCCTACCATTGATCCTCCCATTCCTGTTGAAATTCTGCCTAACAGCCAGTCAAGTCTCCCATTCTTTAGGAGACAAGAAGAAGATTCTCTAGATCTCTGTGACAGATCCCCGCCCCTCACCAGGGATTATCTTCAGAGGATCCTTGACTGTCTGGAAGAAGAAGCCACGGAAGATCATTGGAACAGTTTCGAAGGATTGCTTCTTGAACTAACGGAATACCTTCGTGAGGCTGCCAAAATCCCTCCTTTAATTCAAGATGACCAATCCAGCAGCAGGAAGGAAACCGACATCAATGACCCGAAAGACCTCCAGCGGGCCTACAAACGGAACAGGCCCAAAACCATCAGGCTCCTAACTGGGCAATGTGCCGTGCGCTGTAAAGCCCCGAAAGAAGACACCTTTGCTTTCTTTCAAGAGGCTTGGGCCCACACTTCTCTTGACCGTTCCATCTTTCCTGTGGCCCCCACGGGTAGGCCATGTCTCGAGCTCCTGCCTCTCACTCAATCGGAAGTTCGAGTCAAGCTTTTCAAGATGGAGAACACTGCCCCGGGTCCGGACAGGCTCTCATACAACCATTGGAAAAGCGCTGATCCGGACGCCGAGGTCTTGACGGCCATCTTCAATGTTTGCATCAAGCATAAAAGGATTCCTGCTCCCTGGAAGCTTTCTACAACCATCCTCCTGCCGAAAGATGGCGACCTGAATAACTTGAGAAACTGGCGGCCAATTGCTCTCTCCTGTACGGTCTACAAGCTTCTTGCCAAATGTCTTGCAGGTCAGCTGTCTGCCTGGATCTCCTCCAACTGCTGCATCTCCAAATGTCAAAAAGGCTTCATGCCTTACGACGGTGTGCTGGAGCATAATTACGTCCTCCAAGACCTGATTCAGAAGGCTAAATCGAAAAAGCAGGATCTCCTATTGGCCTTCTTGGACATCACCAATGCTTTCGGCTCACTCCCTCTTGAAGCCATCAGTGAAGGACTCTCATCAATCGGTGTCAGTCCTGAATTCACTGAATTAATCTCTGACATATACAAAGACGCCTACACCAGAGTGCTGACCGACCAAGGCATCTCCGACTCCATCCCCCTCAATTCTGGGGTTAAACAAGGCTGTCCCCTGAGTGGCCTGCTATTCAATATCGCCATCAATCCCATTATTGAGGAAATGCAAGGTGAAGAACCGGATTACCAGATTCTTGCCTATGCTGATGACTTGGTCCTCATCACTCGCTCTCCGGAGGAACTCCAGGCAAAGTTGTCCAAAATTAATACCCTGCTGGCCAAGGTTGCTCTCAAACTCAACCCGGATAAATGCAAAACCCTTCACGTCAGCGGTCATCCACCTGTCGGGATCAGAAATACTCAAGCTTTTCTCGAAGACATCCCTGTACCCTTTCTTGCTGAAGGTGAATCTAACTCCTTCCTGGGAAAACCTATCGGCATGTTCTTCGAAAGATTCAAGGCCACCACCAAGGATTTTGCTGAATTCGGGCTGATTATCGCCAAATCCCAGCTTGCCCCATGGCAAAAGTTGGACGCCGCCAGATCCTTCTTCTATCCAGCGCTCCAACATGCCATGAGAACACAGTTACTCAGGAAAAGCGACTGGACCCAACTTGATGCTATCCTCCGTCCTGAATATAAGAGAATCCTTGGCCTCCCTCAGGAAGCGTCCAACCTGTACCTGTACGGGTCCTCTCGGTATGGCTGTGTTGGAATTCCTGAGGCAGCCCCTGACTCTGATGCTTTCCTGATTGATGCTGCTTTCAAGCTCTTGACTTCGAGGGACCTCACTTTGCGTGAAGCTGCACACAATCACCTCTCCGAGTCTGTTCAACACAGGATAAATGCTCCTCCTCAACCTGAGGACATTGAATGCTTCCTTTCTGGGGACAACGACGAGAGGTTCCAGGCCACCTCCAACCGGGGATTTTCTGTCTGGTCGGCTGCTAGGAAGGCTTCTGCGAGGCTCAAAACCACCTGGAGCTTCACCAATTCATGTCTCACATCTATCAAAATTCGAGGCTGTGAAACTCCTGCCCATAAGCGTCATCTGGTTGTTAAGAACATAAGGAACGAGATTCGCACCGAAAAAGCTGAGGCCCTCATTAACCTGAAGAGCCAGGGTAAAGCGATTGAGTGCGCCGCTCTTGACCGTACCAGCACCCACTTTATGTTCACAGGCGACTACATGCAGTTCAAGGACTGGAGGTTTGTGCACAAAGCTAGACTAAACCTTCTGCCCTTGAACGGCAACAAGCCTTACCTCTCCAACAATGATCGTAGATGCAGGGTCTGTGGATACAGGACAGAATCAACTGCACACGTCCTCTGTCACTGTCCCTCATTCTTCGTCCAGCGTAGGGAGAAGCATGATAGAATCGTGGAACGGATCAAGAAGGCGGCTGCCAAAAACTTCTCCATCCTTGCAGAAGATCAGCAAATTGGAAACTCCACTGGTCGCCCTGATCTGGTTCTGACAAAAGGGGATTTGGCCATCATCATCGACGTTGCCATCCCGTACGACGACCGAGCCAGCGCCTTTAAATCTACGCGGGATTTGAAGATCGCCAAGTACGAAGATGCCGCCAACTTCCTCAAGAGGAGCTACACTCATGTGTTTGTTGACGCTGTAGTTGTTGGAACGTTGGGCACTTGGGATCCGGAAAACGATAAGTTGCTTCGTAGGTTGTGCTCGAGGAAGTACCTAAGGCTCATGAAGAAACTGTGCATGAGGGATGTTCTCGACGCAACCCGCGACCAATACATCGACTGGCTGAACCTGGTCCCACGGGGCCCAACTGTCGGCAACGCTGGTCCTGACGACTCATCTCCACCTGTCGCCAGGCCACTTCCGACAACGCATGCGCCTCGGCCTTCATTGCCTTTTCCAACATATGCACCTTTGAGGAACAGCACCAGTGACCCCCATATCCAGTTGGCTACCTCTACCGCCGTGCCTCCGTCTCCTCTGCAGCACTCTTCCTCGTCTCCCTACAGCCGGGCTAATTCGGTCGCTCCCCCTTCATCAGTGCCTCTCAAATCCTTCAGGACAACCACCGTTGCCGCCAAGAGCAGATGACCACCGTGCCTCCGAAAGCAAGAAAAAGTGTTCGCTTCGATGGGGATGAATCGTGCTCTAGCCTGGTTCCTGTGGCCCTTCAACACCCCACCGAGCACAGGGCGATTGTCTGCAAGAATTCTGAGACCCTCACCACCAATCAAGGTCCTCCGAAGAATTGCAACCTCCTCTTCTCCCCTGAAACTCTGACTCTTGGGCACAAGATCATCTCAAATATCGAGCTGATCTTGAATCCAAATGGTGAGCGCACTTCGGACAACCCCCACTTGAGCACTCACAATCTCATAATTTTGATAGTGATGGGGAAATCGCCGACTTGGTATATCGGCTTGCTGTAGCATCGTCTCCAACTTACGCCACCCAAGTCTCAAATATGCTCCTGAAACTCTCCAAACATGAACTTTACAGGCTGGTGAAAAACAAAGAAAACTTCACTTCTCTTCTGCACCACATCAGCACTAGTATCCATGAAGGAAAGATCACCCCCTGACCGCTCAAGCGGCATTCCAAGCAGCCAGAAGCCCAGTGAAAGACGCGGGAATCTGGCAGAAGCTGCAACAAGAAGAAGTCAATATTGTATAAATTATGTAAATGTGATGTACTCTGTAAATATGTAACTATGTATACAAATGTCTGTAAATAATTGTATAAAGTAAATAAAAGATATTAAGCTGTCGCGCGGGGATGAGACGGCGTAGTTGAGAGTCAGGGGATCCTAAGGCATCCCAGGGCTCACAATGTCGCCCGGAATCCCACAGCAGAGGTTAATGATGTGACACTGACTGTCGCTCCCTATATGACAAAAGCTGAACTTGCTTCACATATAGGAGATGCACGCCACACTATTACTGAAACCTCTGTTCTTATCAGCTTAATATCTGGTATGACTCACACTGTGGGTCACGATATTAAACGAATTTTTGTAATGCGACGGAGTTCCTAGGGGCTTGCCTCGGCTCTGTCACGGGTTGACCTGATATTGCACTACATTCAGGATCGGCCCACCCTAATCAAAGAAAAGAACACACCAACTTTTATCCAATACACCTTAAAGTTTTCAAACCTTTAATGTTAATATAAAAGAGCACATAAGACGAATACATGCAAATTAACATGAAACCGTTGCCTTAGATTTGGTGTCAGTATTTGTTTGGAAAAAAACGCTTAAAACTTGGACTTAGAATAATATTTTTCCTATTTCTCCTTTCTACATTACTATATTCTGTGTTGTTAGTACACTTTTTCCTGAAAGCCTTGGATTTAAATTTATCAAAAAATTTCCTCCTCTCTCTTGCTGAAACTGACTTGAGACCGGACCTAGTCGTTGTTGACTCTACAAAGGAGAACTTATAAGTTATTGATGTCCAAATCCCCTTTGAGAATAAATACGAAACGCTTTTTCTTTTGAACGACGCAAGAGAAAACTTGAGTATTACCTTCCACTCGCTCAGGAGTACCGACGTCTTAGACTCTATGCCTGCGTAAAGGCATTCCTTGAGTTCCTAGGGGCTTGCCTCGGCTCTGTCACGGGTTGACCTGATATTGCACTACATTCAGGATCGGCCCACCCTAATCAAAGAAAAGAACACACCAACTTTTATCCAATACACCTTAAAGTTTTCAAACCTTTAATGTTAATATAAAAGAGCACATAAGACGAATACATGCAAATTAACATGAAACCGTTGCCTTAGATTTGGTGTCAGTATTTGTTTGGAAAAAAACGCTTAAAACTTGGACTTAGAATAATATTTTTCCTATTTCTCCTTTCTACATTACTATATTCTGTGTTGTTAGTACACTTTTTCCTGAAAGCCTTGGATTTAAATTTATCAAAAAATTTCCTCCTCTCTCTTGCTGAAACTGACTTGAGACCGGACCTAGTCGTTGTTGACTCTACAAAGGAGAACTTATAAGTTATTGATGTCCAAATCCCCTTTGAGAATAAATACGAAACGCTTTTTCTTTTGAACGACGCAAGAGAAAACTTGAGTATTACCTTCCACTCGCTCAGGAGTACCGACGTCTTAGACTCTATGCCTGCGTAAAGGCATTCCTTGAGTTCCTAGGGGCTTGCCTCGGCTCTGTCACGGGTTGACCTGATATTGCACTACATTCAGGATCGGCCCACCCTAATCAAAGAAAAGAACACACCAACTTTTATCCAATACACCTTAAAGTTTTCAAACCTTTAATGTTAATATAAAAGAGCACATAAGACGAATACATGCAAATTAACATGAAACCGTTGCCTTAGATTTGGTGTCAGTATTTGTTTGGAAAAAACGCTTAAAACTTGGACTTAGAATAATATTTTTCCTATTTCTCCTTTCTACATTACTATATTCTGTGTTGTTAGTACACTTTTTCCTGAAAGCCTTGGATTTAAATTTATCAAAAAATTTCCTCCTCTCTCTTGCTGAAACTGACTTGAGACCGGACCTAGTCGTTGTTGACTCTACAAAGGAGAACTTATAAGTTATTGATGTCCAAATCCCCTTTGAGAATAAATACGAAACGCTTTTTCTTTTGAACGACGCAAGAGAAAACTTGAGTATTACCTTCCACTCGCTCAGGAGTACCGACGTCTTAGACTCTATGCCTGCGTAAAGGCATTCCTTGAGTTCCTAGGGGCTTGCCTCGGCTCTGTCACGGGTTGACCTGATATTGCACTACATTCAGGATCGGCCCACCCTAATCAAAGAAAAGAACACACCAACTTTTATCCAATACACCTTAAAGTTTTCAAACCTTTAATGTTAATATAAAAGAGCACATAAGACGAATACATGCAAATTAACATGAAACCGTTGCCTTAGATTTGGTGTCAGTATTTGTTTGGAAAAAAACGCTTAAAACTTGGACTTAGAATAATATTTTTCCTATTTCTCCTTTCTACATTACTATATTCTGTGTTGTTAGTACACTTTTTCCTGAAAGCCTTGGATTTAAATTTATCAAAAAATTTCCTCCTCTCTCTTGCTGAAACTGACTTGAGACCGGACCTAGTCGTTGTTGACTCTACAAAGGAGAACTTATAAGTTATTGATGTCCAAATCCCCTTTGAGAATAAATACGAAACGCTTTTTCTTTTGAACGACGCAAGAGAAAACTTGAGTATTACCTTCCACTCGCTCAGGAGTACCGACGTCTTAGACTCTATGCCTGCGTAAAGGCATTCCTTGAGTTCCTAGGGGCTTGCCTCGGCTCTGTCACGGGTTGACCTGATATTGCACTACATTCAGGATCGGCCCACCCTAATCAAAGAAAAGAACACACCAACTTTTATCCAATACACCTTAAAGTTTTCAAACCTTTAATGTTAATATAAAAGAGCACATAAGACGAATACATGCAAATTAACATGAAACCGTTGCCTTAGATTTGGTGTCAGTATTTGTTTGGAAAAAAACGCTTAAAACTTGGACTTAGAATAATATTTTTCCTATTTCTCCTTTCTACATTACTATATTCTGTGTTGTTAGTACACTTTTTCCTGAAAGCCTTGGATTTAAATTTATCAAAAAATTTCCTCCTCTCTCTTGCTGAAACTGACTTGAGACCGGACCTAGTCGTTGTTGACTCTACAAAGGAGAACTTATAAGTTATTGATGTCCAAATCCCCTTTGAGAATAAATACGAAACGCTTTTTCTTTTGAACGACGCAAGAGAAAACTTGAGTATTACCTTCCACTCGCTCAGGAGTACCGACGTCTTAGACTCTATGCCTGCGTAAAGGCATTCCTTGAGTTCCTAGGGGCTTGCCTCGGCTCTGTCACGGGTTGACCTGATATTGCACTACATTCAGGATCGGCCCACCCTAATCAAAGAAAAGAACACACCAACTTTTATCCAATACACCTTAAAGTTTTCAAACCTTTAATGTTAATATAAAAGAGCACATAAGACGAATACATGCAAATTAACATGAAACCGTTGCCTTAGATTTGGTGTCAGTATTTGTTTGAAAAAACGCTTAAAACTTGGACTTAGAATAATATTTTTCCTATTTCTCCTTTCTACATTACTATATTCTGTGTTGTTAGTGCACTTTTTCCTGAAAGCCTTGGATTTAAATTTATCAAAAAATTTCCTCCTCTCTCTTGCTGAAACTGACTTGAGACCGGACCTAGTCGTTGTTGACTCTACAAAGGAGAACTTATAAGTTATTGATGTCCAAATCCCCTTTGAGAATAAATACGAAACGTTTTTCTTTTTGAACGACGCAAGAGAAGACTTTAGTATTACCTTCCACTCGCTCAGGAGTATCCAATACACTTTAAAGGTTTCAAATCTTCAATGTTACCATAAAAAAAGCTCATAAAACGAAAACATACTAATACAATGAAACCATTGACTTATACAACACAACTTTAAGTTTGCAAATCTTTAATGTTAATATAAATGAATACGTAAAACAAATACATATAATAATTAACATAAAACTTTTTCTGAAATTTCTCGACAGTAATTTCTTTGAAAAAATAAGAATGTATAGAAAAATACACTATCGACCACATCGAAGTTTTTTTAACTTTCTAGTAAAAAATAAGAAATATTTTTTTTTTTTTTTTAAAGTGAAAGGACATATGGACATCGTTTCTTTTCACCCTGAAAAGTTTGAAACCGCGTTTTTCATCGCTTCTCGGCTCGCGTTTTATTTACACTGGCGAGCACCTTAGGTTCTGTGACTGGCGCTTCATCAACCGAGCCCGGTTAAACCTGCTTCCCCTGAACGGATGCCGACGATGGGACCCCAGCGGTAACAAGTCCTGCAGGAGGTGTGGGCACGTAAACGAAACACTTCCACACGTGCTCAACCACTGCAGGCAGTTTAGTGCTGCGTGGAACCACCGCCACAACAACATCGTGGACCGAGTAAAGAATGCGGCAGTCTCCCGAGGATGGTCGATCCGTTCGGAAAACCTTGGCATAGGACCCGGCGGTGAAAAACCCGACTTGGTCCTGGCAAAGGGAAGTACCGCGATCATTCTCGATGTGGCTGTCCCATTCGAGAATAGGATTGGCGCCTTCACCGAGGCCAGGAGGACAAAGAAAGAGAAGTACGAACCGGTGGCCCAGATGCTGAGGAGCGATTTCCGCATGGTAAAGAATGACGCCGTCATCGTAGGAGCCCTTGGATCCTGGGACCCTCAACGACGTCATCCTCAAGTCCTTCTGCGGAGCCGGATATCTCAGGAAGATGAAGACCATCTGTTCGAGCCTTGCCATCCAGTGGTCGAGAGACATCTACACGGAGTTCATCACCGGAGAGCGACAGTGGACGTCCCCCACCAAACTTGTTGTCCCCTACTAACTCCTGAGCTGCGTCATAAAGGGAGTTAGAGAACCACCTGAGCTGCGCACAAAGGGTGGCAACGATAGCCGTCCAAACCTGAGCTGCGCACAAAGGGTTTGGCGGCACATATTATTTTCTTTTTCAGGGATTGTAAAGGCACTTACAATTGTAAAATGCATGCTAGTGGGATTACCACGGTGCCTATTTTTGGTTGGTTGGTTGGTTGTTCGATTTTTATGGCGCAAGGGCCATGGTTGGCCAAAGAGCGCCAGAAACAAGACAAACAAATAGTATTAAAAGTGTGGTAAAAAAGCTTAAAATCTGAGTGATCATGTAAAACTGAAAAATGAGAACGATGGAAGGGCTAAAAAAGATAATGGAACAAACAGTATTAAAAACATGATACAATGATTAAAATCTAGCTGATGCAGTAAAACTGAGAAATGAGGATGATGATAGGCTAAAATCTAGATACGTTTAAAATAGTCAATTTCTTTAAAAAATGAAAACACGGCAACAGAGTCACAGTGGTCATTGAGGAGCCGCTGCAGTGTAGCGGCGTCCTCGGTCAACAAATGAGAATGAAAGAAATGAAAACGTACATCACGAAAACGAACACAGGTACACAGAAGATGAGTGACAGTGAGTCGGCAGTTGCACGCCTCACACATCGGCGCAGTGTCGCCACACAGCAAAAAGCGGTGAGTGAAACGACAATGCCCAATGCGGAGACGCGCAAGCACCACTTCCTCCCTACGGTTCCGACGATATGAGGATTTCCAGACTTCAAGATTAGGTTTAATACGATGCAGTTTATTTTCCACCTGTTGGTCCCACAGACCTTGCCACGTTCGCTTAATATGGTCGCGTACCAGAAAGCGGAAATCCAGGTGAAACAGTGGCAAGGGTGTGACGACCAAAGAGGAAGCAGATCTAGCAGCCGCATCAGCACACTCGTTACCCGAGATTCCAACATGCCCAGGAATCCAGCAAAACTGAACCTGAAAACCGGCCTCGAGCAAACGACGAAGTAACTGTCTCACATTCACGAGAAAAGGATGGTCACGGCAATCTGCAGATGACAAAGACTGCAAGACACTCAAGGAATCCGTATAGACCATAGCACGATGATGAGAACTCGACCGAACATGAAGAAGAGCGAGATACACAGCATGCATCTCCGCCGAAAACACCGTGGCCTCAGCTGGGATCCGCGCTACTGAAACGTCATCTACACAGACAGCCGCGGATCCAACGACTCCGTGCATTTTGGAGCCATCAGTAAAAATAGGAGTGTAATTAAAATTTAGGTCACGGTGCTCAGCGAAGAGCTGCTGGTACACTGACGCAGGGGTTGAGGATTTATCGAAAGATGTAAAGGTGGTATCAACCATGACACCAAGTGGGTGCCATGGCGGATCCCCAAAGCCCCTGGTCTCTCCAACAAGTGACAAGTCGAGCCCTACATCACGGGCTACGGCCGCCATACGAAGACCGAAGGTTGAAATGCACGAGGGCCGGTTCCCGAATAAACGAGCATGCTGGGGATGAAAAACTGCATCGTATAAAGGATGGCCTGGAAGAGATCTAAGTTTCAGGTAGAAATGAATAGACAGCTGCAGACGGCGTAATTCAAGCGATGGTTCGTTCGCGTCAGCGTATAGGCTGGGAATCGGAGATGTTCGAAATGCTCCCGAACAAAGACGCAGTGCTTGATGGTGAATAGTGTCCAAAGGCCGGAGAACGGAACGACGAGCAGAGCCATACACGATACAACCATAATCCAGTTTCGACCGGATTAAGGAATGGTAAATACGAATCAAAGACATCCTGTCTGCGCCCCACGAGACTCTCGAAAGGATCTTAAGAATAGATAGAGCCCGCAGACAGGAAATCTTGAGCCGCCGAACGTGCGCACGGAACGTAAGCGCACGGTCGACGGTCAGACCAAGGAACTTGGTCTCCGGCAAAACTGGTATGGCTGCACGGTCTAAAAACAGCTCTGGGTCAGGATGGAGGCCACGCCTCCGGCAGAAATGGACACACGCTGTCTTGTCGGGAGAAAGAACGAAACCATTGCTATTCGCCGTTTTAAAGATCTGATTAATTGCAGACTGCAACTGCCTTTCAATAAAATTCATGCTGGATGACGAGCAGAAAATGTGTAAATCATCAACATACACAGTAGCCGAAACCGCAGGAGGAAGATTTGTGAGGAGACAATTAATGCGAAGGATGAACAATGTGACAGATAAAATGCAACCTTGAGGAACACCTTGTTCTTGATGGAATGTTGCAGATAGCGTCGTACCCAGGCGCACCTGGAACACCCGATTGCGAAGAAAATTTAAAATAAATGTCGGAAGATTTCCTCGCAATCCGCATGCGTGGAGGTCACGGATAATACCGTGCCGCCACGCTCGATCATAAGCTTTTTCAATATCAAAAAATACAGAAACCAGGTGCTGCCTACGCACGAACGCCTCGCGCACAGATGTCTCAAGGTGCAGGAGATGATCGTGAGGTGAACGATGACGGCGAAAGCCGCTTTGTGATGGTGAAAGTACTTGATGATATTCTAAAAAATGAATTAACCGGGAATTAACCATGCGTTCAAGAACTTTACACAGACAGCTAGTGAGAGCAATTGGACGATAACTAGAGGGAGACTTGGGATCCTTGCCAGGTTTGGGAAAAGGCAGAACAACTGCTTTTCGCCAAGACTCCGGGAAACTGTGCTCCGACCAAATACGATTGTAAAGGATTAAGAGATTCTCGAGAGACGACTGCGAGAGATGACGGAGCATGTCATAATGGATGCCATCGGGACCGACCGATGTAGCGCCGGACCGATGCAGAGCCACCCTGAGTTCAACCATGCTGAAGGGGGAGTTATATCCCGTGTCGAGAAAAGGCGCAAAGGAGATTCTCTGGCGTTCCGCAGTGGATTTCATTCTTTGAAAAGAAGTAGGATACGCCAGGTCACTCGACACGGAGGCAAACGCCTCCCCTAAACAATCAGCAATCTCCCCGACTCCAGCATATGTGCAGCCGTTGCTCTCGAGAATGGAGATCTGGTGAGAGCTGTAGTTACCCCGGATCTTTCGGATCTTTTCCCACACACTTTTCGAACTGGCACGTGAAGTGAGAGATGACACATACTGGATCCAAGACTCCCTCTTGCTACGTCGACGCACCAACCGAGCATAGGATTTTGCTCGTTTGAATTTAACGAGATTAGCATCGGTCGGATAACGCCGAAACATAGACCAGGCCTTATGTTGAGCTCTCCTAGCCGCTGCGCATTCAGGGGTCCACCAAGGCTTCGGACTTCTGGAGAGTGTCGTCGATGTTTTTGGGATAGAAAGATCAGCTGCCTGAAGAATACAATTTGTGACTTCAAGAACCGCTGCGTCGATTGACTCTTGGGTCACCATCGCAGAAGAGATCAAAGCTGACGGCGTGAAGACCTCCCATCTCGCACGCTCCATCCTCCAACGAGGGGGCGGGAGGCAGAAGTTGGCAAGTTGGCATGATGCGAGAGCAAAATCGGATAATGGTCGCTCCCGTGGAGGTCGTTACACACCGTCCACGACCAGTCAGCAACAATTGATGGTGATCCCAAGGTCAAATCGATCGCACTGAAGGATCGTGTCGGTTCATGGAAGTACGTGTCAGCACCGGTGTTAAAAAGGCACAAAGAGGCCGAGGACAGAAGAGACTCTATGCGACGACCTCTCGTGCTGATGCTGACACTACCCCACAAATGATGATGGGCATTGAAGTCACCTAGTATTAGAAAGGGTGAAGGCAGCTGATCAACCAATCTCTCCAGTACCGGGACGCTCACGTTCTCGTCCGGCGGCAGATAGACACTGCAGACAGTAAGAGGTACAGGCATAGAAATACGAACCGCCACGGCCTGCACAGTTGTGGAAACCGCGACGGAAGATACCGGAACCCTGTGAGGGACGAGAATGGCAACTCCCCCACAGGCTATATTTCCAGACGAGTTATCTGTCCGAAATGCACTGTAGCCTCGAACTGAAAGCAGGTCCGATGGTTTAAGCTTCGTCTCCTGTAGACAAAGGCACACCGGAGAGTAAAATGAAAGCAGATGTTTCACTTCATCAAAGTTCGTCCGAAAACCTCGACAGTTCCACTGAATGATTGAAGCCATGGTTATAAGTGAAATGAAAATGAAAATGATCAAACAAAGTCCGGCTCCATCGCCTCTGCTGGGGGTTCCCCCAGATCTGGAGGCGTGTGACCAGGGGCTAAGATGGGAGAATGTTTTGTCCCAAGTGTCTTACCGGGAGGCGCACGACGTTGAGTCGTTTCCTGAGATTTTGGAGGAGAAGAAATGCTTTTCTTATCCTGGGCTTTGGTCTTTTTGTTAGAAGATTGGTTGGTTGGTTGGTTGATAAGTTTTAGTGGCGCAAGGGCCATAGTTGGCCAAAGAGCGCCAAACACAAGACAACAAAAGGAAAAACAAAAGTCACTCAAAGACGCACACAAAGGTTAAAAACAGATTGATTCGCTAAAAATGAAAAATGGTCGTGAGCAAAATAAAATACTAGATGCGGGTAAAGAAATCGACCGCCTTGAAAAATGAGAAGACAGCGGTCGCATCGCATCTGTCTCCAAGGATGGCTTGCAGCGCAGATTCAACTTCGACAAACAGGTGGGTATGAAAAAAACGAAGACGAGGACCACAAAAACGCACACAAGAACATAAAACATGAAGAATGGTGAGACGACAATTGCACGTCTCGCACATCGGCGCAGTGTCGCCACACAGCAAAAAGCGGTGAGTGAAACGACAATGCCCGATGCGGAGACGCGCAAGGACAACTTCCTCTCGTCGATTGACACGGAGGCTGGATGTCCACAATCCGATTTCAGGCTTGATCGTAAAAAGCTTATTCGCCGTCTGGGTGCTCCAGCGATCCTGCCATTTTCGCCGGATGTAACGAGCAATGGCAGGCCGAAAGTCACGATGGTACAGGGGCAGAGCAGAGATAGGGAGAGAGGCGACAGACTTGGCAGTGATATCCGCCAACTCGTTTCCCCGTATACCAACATGGCTTGGAATCCAGCAAAAACGGATGTGGAAACCAGCCTCGGTCAGATGGTGCAAAACACGCCGCACCGTCTGAACACCGGGATGGTCACTTACAGCGCCAGATGACAGCAGCTGTAAGACACTCAGGGAATCCGCGTAAATAACAACCCTGCGATGGGGTCTCGCCTGGACATGCCGAAGACAGAGAAGGATAGCATGCACCTCAGCAGAGAACACTGAAGCTTCTGACTGAAGGCGTTCGCCGCAGATTTCGCCAGCGCACACAAATGCAGAACCCACAACCCCCACGGATTTTGAGCCGTCAGTAAAGGCCGGCACAAAATCCGGGTGGCGAGAACGGTGCTCGGCGAAACCTTGGCAAAACTCCACAGGATGACAGGAAAATTTCGGCACTCTACTGAGGGACAAATCGACAACTGGAATGGTTGACGTCCATGGCGGCTGATCCACAAACCGCAGCTCGCCAAGCAGGGAGACATCAAAACCAGCATCTCGGGCTGCAGTCCTCACGCGGATCCCAAAGGTCGGAACACAGGATGGACGGTGCTCAAATAGGCGAACGAACTGGGGTTCAAAGATGGAGTCTCTCAAAGGATGGTCAGGGAGAGCCCCCAGTTTCACATAGAACTGGATCGACAGTTGCAGACGACGCAGACTCAAAGGTGGTTCATGTGCTTCAACATAGAGACTTTCGACTGGGGAGGTTCGGAATGCCCCGGTGCAGAGTCGCAGGGCCTGATGGTGCACAGGGTCCAGGGGCTTGAGGATAGAATCCCTGGCCGAACCATATACCACACAGCCGTAGTCCAGCCGAGAACGAATGACCGCACGGTAGATGTGAAGCATGGTGCTTCGATCTGCTCCCCATGATGTATTGGAGAGCATCTTCAAAATGCGCAACGCCTTAGTGCAAGAGGTTTTCAAGCGTTGCACGTGTGGGCGAAAGGTCAGAGACCGGTCAAAAAGAATACCCAAGAAAGTGGTCTCAGGGAGAACAGGAATTTCGGCAGAGCCCAACCGCAGAACTGGGTCTGGGTGGAGACCGCGTCTGCGGCAAAAATGCACGCAGACGGTCTTTTCCTGCGAGATGACAAACCCATTCCTGTCCGCCCAAGAGCAGATTCTGTTCACCCCACACTGCAACTGACGCTCAAGCATGCGCATATTGGAGGAAGCACAAGAGATCTGCAAGTCGTCCACAAACATCGATCCAGAGATTGCCGAAGGAAGGTCACGAAAAGCCTGATTAACACACAGGATGAATAATGAGACAGATAATATGGAGCCTTGAGGCACTCCTTGGTCTTGAATAAAAGGAGCAGAGAGGGTAGTACCGAGGCGCACCCGGAACACCCGACCGCGAAGGAAGCCGGCAATGAAGATGGGAAGGTTTCCTCGCAAACCGCACTGGTGCAGTTCGCGAAGAATGCCAAACCTCCAAGCACGATCGTATGCTTTTTCGAGGTCAAAAAAGATGGAAACGAGGTGCTGCCTCTTAACAAACGCCTCTCGAACAGACGTCTCAAGGCGGAGAAGATGGTCACCGGTATTATGATGACGTCGGAAACCACTCTGGAAAGGTGAAAAAACGTTGTTGCTCTCTAGATAAAAGATTAGACGTGCATTTACCATACGTTCTAGGACTTTGCACAAGCAGCTGGTCAGCGCAATGGGCCTGTAGTTACTAGGGATTCTGGGGTCCTTACCGGGCTTAGGGATGGGAATGACAATAGCCAAACGCCAAGAATCAGGGAACTGTTGCTCGCACCAGATGCGATTGAAAAGCGCAAGGAGGTGAGCGAGTGAGGACGGCGAGAGGCGCCGCAACATCTCATAGTGGATCTGGTCGTGTCCTACAGCAGTGCTCCCCGAGCGACGGAGAGCAGCCCGCAGCTCCGTGAGAGTAAAAAGGCCGGTTGTAATCCGAACTGTCGCGAGCGGAGAAATTTAATTTCTGCCGCTCAGCGCTCTCTTTTACCCCACGGAACGAGGCAGGGTAGGCAGCACTGCTGGAAACAGAAGCAAAAGTTTCTCCCAGACAATCCACTATGCCAGTCATATCAGCAATCTCGTCGCCGTCCCGCTCAAGCACAGAGATCTGGCTGGAGCGAGAACTACCCCTGATCTTGCGTATTCGGTCCCAGATGAGTTTGGGACTCGAGCCGGTACGGATGGTGGAGACATAGGTCCGCCAAGAATCCCTTTTACTACGGCGTCGAACCAACCGAGCATAAGCCTTGGCACGTTTAAAGGCCAGGAGATGTTCCTGCGTAGGGAAGCGCCGAAATTTTCCCCACGCCTTATGCTGTGCTTTCCTAGAAACGCTGCATTCCTCATTCCACCAGGGTTTCGGGATCTTTGGAGTCTGACTAAGAGAGGTCTTGGGGATGGCAGAGTCAGCTGCACGCACAATGCACTCTGAAACCTCGGAGACTGCAGCTTCCAGAGGCTCCTGGGTCACCATAGTCTCAGTAATGACGGCAGTGGCGGTGAAAACCTCCCACTTGGCACGATCAATTTTCCATCTGGCCGGGCGAGAAGGTGGAACAGACCCGTCGCGGCACAGAGACAAGAAAATCGGAAAATGATCACTGCCAAGGGGGTCCTGCGACACAGACCACTCCCAGTCGGCAGCAACCGACGGAGAACCCAGGGCAAGGTCGATAGCAGAAAACGATCGACTCGGCTCATGGAAGTAGGTACAGTCTCCGGTATTCAGTATGCAAAGAGGGCTGGAGGCCAAAAGGCCCTCCACCCTGCGACCTCTAGTATCCGTGCGATCACTGCCCCACAAAGGACTGTGGGCATTAAAGTCCCCCAACAGAAGGGCTGGGGTGGGCAGTTGATCCACGAGACTCCCAAGATCAGAAGCACTGACATCATCAGACGGCGGCAGGTACAGGCAGCAAACAGTAAGCAGAGACTTCACGGAAAGTCGCACCGCCACAGCCTGCAAAGGCGTGTCGAGCAAAAGCTGCGAGGCCGGGACAGCGTGCGGGACAAGGATAGCCACGCCCCCACACGCAATGTCACCACTAGTGTTATCTTTCCGGAAGCTGCTGTGATGCTGGACGGACAGCAGATCGCTGGGTCGAAGCTTCGTTTCCTGCAAGCACATGCACACCGGCGAATGAGTAGTGAGAAGATGTTTAACGTCATCGACGTTGGAACGGAAACCCCGACAGTTCCATTGTAAAATGCACGTATCCATAAAAGAGCAACAAGAGTGGAGTCAGTGACAAAGAGTCAATCAAAACTCTTCGTCACTCCGGAGGACCGACGTCTTGTCCTTCGGCAAAGTAGCAGAAGAGGAGGACGAACCGTCACTTTCCTCCCCCGCATGGTCCCCCACAATGGTGGTTGAGGGTGAGGGCCTCAAAGAGTCCTGAATATCAGTGAGCTGAACCGCTACACACGGATGTAAAGGGCAGACCTTCGCAGACTTTGGGCCAGCCCTACCACAAACACAGGAAGGCTTCCTGGTAGTGGAAGAACCGGTCTGCTTGGGAGACGCAGAGTCAGATGGTCGACTCTGCAGAAAGTCTGAAAAATCTACCTGCGTCGCCTGCTCAGATGTAGATTTTTTAGCAAGCCCGGCGAGAGCGACAGGGCGCGGCAAAAGGGTTTGAACAGACTGTGGTGAAGATTGTACTACAGAAGCAAAACTGCGCTGTCTAGAGTTGGAAATGCCTAGTTTTGCCTTGGCGGCAGGGTACGAGAGGCCCTCCAGGGTTTTAACGCGCTGAATGGCCATCTCGTCCTTCCACTTGGTACAATTTCTAGAATAGGCGGCATGTTCCTCACCACAGTTGACGCAGCAGGCTGCAGAAGAGCAACCCGCCCCGTCATGTTCGGTGGAACCACAATTGGCGCACCGCGCAGCACTGTTACACGAGCGCTGCGAGTGCCCATATTTCTGACACTTGAAGCAGCGCAGAGGGGTGGGGATATATGGGCGTACTCGGCAGGCCAAGTAACCAGCTTTTATCTCGCTCGGGACGGTGGGAGAGCTAAAGGTCAAAGTGACATTCCTGGATTTAACTAAGTTACCATCCCGTCGGAACATCATCCGACGGGCGGCAATGACTCCCTGATCTGCCAGTTCTCTGACTAGTTCATCCTCACTGCAATCCAAAAGATCCGATTCGGATATTACACCCCGAGAGGTGTTAAGGTAGGGGTGTGGGGTAACCTTAATGGGAATACCCTGAAGGGTGTTCAGTTGCAGGAGGTTCTTGCTCTGAGAAACACTGCTAGTTTGGACTAGCAGGTCCCCAGAACGAAGTTTCTTCACAGATTTCAGCGAGCCAATAGCAGCATCCAAAGCCTTGGATATAAAGAATGGAGACTTGGTGGACAGTCTCTCACTTTGACCAGTAGACTCTATCAGCAGAAACGCCGCAGCGAGATTTAAGTCGTTCGATGTTAAACGACGTTTCAAAGCAGCAGGTTCAGCAGAAACATTTGAAGGTCCACTCCGGGTCTCAAAGTCACGGTCTAAGGACCGTTTTAAGGTAGTAGGTTTTGTCTTGACGTCGTCAACGATCATCTTCTCAGGGGGTTTACCCCTTGGGATTTTAGAGTCCGGGGACTTGGGTTTGGAGGTGTGATGTCTCCCCATGGAAAATGAATAAAGATTCGTCTGCAGTCTACTCCGCCCACTACCGAGCCCAACAAGGGAGAACTGGAGGTCCGCAAGCCACGAAAGCGACGCTGGACACAGTTCTGGAGTTTATGCGCTGCAGATATAGTCCGTTGGCTGTGGTCACATGCACTCGGCGGACACTTCGGCCTCCAATACCGTCATGCCAACGCCTTTGGCATGATCCCACAGCCCCCGGGCTCACCCTGCCGTGCTATACGACAATAAAGCCGCTAAAGCCATGCACACAACTTGGAACAGGGCTTCTGACTAGAGGTGGGTTAGCCTCAAGCCTCCCGTTTACAGCGAAGCCGGGGTCGAAGAGGAGTGTTGGTACACAGGAGGCACTTCTCCGGTCTCCTGCAACCTCAGCCGCCAGACATCCCATTTCCGCCTCACGGGTCTCCGCACGCGGCAAACATGCAGGCAGGTCTAGCACCCAAACCAGGAAAACGGGGAAATAAAAACCAAGCGAGAAAAAAACCCTGGAAAGGGGCCTAAGCGGAATGTCAGCAACCTACAGACTGAACAGTTAATAGGAGTAGTAATGGATGGTAACAAAAACAACAAAAACCGGGATGTTAGTAAAAAAGAATTAAAAAAAAAACGAGATACACGGGCAACTGGCCAGCGCAGGAAACAAAATGTCGAGACACAAGACCAGCTCGGGATCGTGGGGGCGCGACTCCCCAGCAGCTGGGTGAACAGCCGTCCCTGCGAAAGCCGCCAACAAAGTAAACAAATGGTAGCAGGACACCAGATGTTGACCGGTCACAAGGTCAGCTCGGGCCGTGGGGGCGCCGCTCCCCAAATAACTGGAAAACCAGTTATCCCCGTGCGGGGTGCCTGCCTGGATCCTCGGTGCTCGACTCGTCTGCCTGCCTCGATCCTCGGTGCTCGACTCGTCTGCCTGCCTTGATCCTCGGTGCTCGATTCGTCAGCCTGCCTGACCTGATCTTCGGCGCTCGACTCGTCCGCCTGCCTGGCTCTTCGGTGCTCGACCCGTCTGCCTGGAACCTCGGCGCTTGAACTCATCCGCCTGCCTGGATCCTCGGTGCTCGACTCGTCCGCCTGCCTTGATCTACAGGGTTCGACTCGGAACTTCTGGTGCTCGACTCGTCCGCCTTCCTCGATCTTCGGAGGTCGACGCATCCTCCGCCCACGATCTTCGGTGAACGACTCATCCGGCATCCTGACCCTTCAAATAATCGTGTCACCATACTACTTCTCCTAGTATGATCTCAACCATGGAGTGAGACCTCGACAAGGCCCCCGGAGGATTGAGCGGCGCTGATTAGCGGCGTCTCCTGATGGCAGTCTACAGTCCTGGACGACTCTTTCCTGACAGCGGCATTGAAAATCATCTGTTCCCGCCTGCGGTCGCGGAAACCCACCATCTGCCGCCCAGAACGACTTCAGCCGACAAGAGTCCAGAACATTTCGCCTACTGAACCTCCAGGAGATGTCGTGGTGACCTCGGTTGCCCTGTGTGCGTGAGTTGCGGTTGCTGTGGGATCACGTGGGTTTCACCGCTTTCCTTTTCAGCACGGACGGCTAGGTGCAGACTTCAATCGAAAAGCAGCGATGCTACTCTCAAACTCTGTTTCTTCTCCCATCTCCCTGGATTATGTGAAATGCCTGCATTCTTACATGATCCATTTCCCCTTTTCTCCTGCCTTTTTAGGTAAGTGCGTCTGCACACTGCTCATGGGGCGATTGGTGCGCCGCGTGGCCCAAATTCTTCCATTGACTCTGAAATGGAAACCTTTGGTGCCGTGCGGTGTGCGGATGTCAACTGAGCAGACCTAAAATTGCTTGACATCCTAATTCCACCGTCTTTACTACTTTTAATCGATGGAATTAGCTGTCTCTCGTCCCAAGTGGTACAAGGACTGCACTGTTCATGGGAGCCATGAACTTCCCTTGTAACACCCTGCCAGCCACTTTATTTTTAATAATTTATGGAGTTATTTGTTTATTTTTATTAATTTATTTTTCACTAACATTTTGTGCTATTTTTCGTCGCCCTTGGGTGCAAGGAGGCAATTTCTTTTTTTTCAGTAGTGAGCGGCTGCACTTCTCATTAACTTGGGAACCTGTCTCTCACTAATGCACAATCCCCTCCTATGCTGCGAAGTAGAATGAAGTCTGCACCGATGCGTCCCTTAGGGTCCCTCCCATCTGCTAGACAACTTGGATAGTCTCCATTGAACTGCGCTCGCAACTCACGCCCACTGCCCCAGTTAGAACAACCTGCCCCCGCTCCTCCTCCGGGAGCCTACCATCTTACGAACCTACCTGCTCCTAAAAAGAAAATAGTCACCCCTATACATGCTAGGGATCTGTTTTCTTTGTCGCCTCCCACTCCACTACACTTGACAGAGATTAACGCCCGTTGGGATTCCACTACACACTATCCTTGTGGTCCTAAAATAAAAATGGCAAACCTGCTCAAAACTAAGAAGATGCGAATACTGTGTACTCCATCTCCTGCAAGGGAGCTCGTCAAGCCTTGCCCGTAGAAACTGTGATGAGGGCTCCTCCCCTAGACTCTTGCGTAATGGAGTAAACAGGAAAAACCCAAGGAAGCGGACTACTGGCCTCTCTGTTCCCATCAACGAGATTCTCTGCTGGGAAGATATCCCTGGTGACAAGAAGGCATACCGAACTGGAGCCATCCTCCACATCGTGTACCCCCGTATTGCCTCCATCCACTGCACAGAAGAATCGTGCACTAAAGAGATCATAGCCAACTGCTGGCCTGCCACAGTCAACTCCCTAAAAACTCACCTGAATGATTGCCATCAGGTGGACATCACTAGCATGGTCTCCTGGTGCTCCATTTGTAAGACATGCATTGAAAGTGACCCAAAGAGCCATGACTGCTTAAGGAAGTCCGGCACTATTATCAGCTCGGGAGGTCCCCGCCCCGGTGTTCGCTTCCTTTGCCCCACCTGTGCGGAAGAACTCTCGACCAAAAGCGGACTTATTGCTCATAGGAAAGCCTCCCACGGATATGATAACAGGGACGTCTTCCAAGTAATCTCTGACTCTGCTGCCAACATCATAAGTGCAAAGCACCGGCTGTCTTTACCCTCCTCAACGGAACGCTCCAGAAACAGCACTGTTTCCACAGAAGTGACGCCCAGTCTCTACTCCAAAGCGGAAAACAAGCGATTGGGACAAAAGGAAACACCTCTACCTTGCCACCAGAGTCAGACAAATAGCTCGATTAGTAAGCTGCCTCCTAATCTAAAACCTTCAGCTTCTTCGAGCACCCCAACCCAATTGCACCAACCTTCTCACTCAAGACAGATAGAAGTGATGTTGCAAACCCCACCTGGACTCACTATTCCAATAGTAAAAGGTTTCATTGTCACGCAAACCTCTCAAGGCGACAGTGAATCCAAAAACGACCCTCCCCTGCAATTCAACCCTCATCTTCAAAAGAACATCAATCTGAGGACGTTGACGTATCTAAAAACACCATCCTTGAACCAGCCAACCCAAGAGCCCCGCTTCCTGGAGCCACAGCAAACGCCGATTTGTTCCCCAGGTCGGACAGTGCCTACAGTCTGACTGAAGATGAAACTGACCCCCCCACTGACTGTATCTCTCCTTCTACTCCTGTAAGGAACTCCCCTCCTGCCAAATCTCATCCGCTCCCAACTCGGAGGGAACATAAAGGTGAAAATATGGGACATACTCCAGTCAACCTCCCCCAGCAAATCCACAGGTTTCAACTCATACAGGTGAAACTGAATTACCGCCCATATCTGGTAATATGCTACCATCCACTCATATGACAGAACAGAAAATCATACATCTGGAGACAAAAGAACGCGTACTTACCTCTGTTTCACCAAACTCCTGCACAACTACATCGGAGAAGCAGGGTCATACAGGTGAATGGCTGAAACGCATGTGTGACAAAGGCATGCCGCAGGAAAGATCAACCGTCGCCGAAAAGATCGGACTCACCCAATCTGATGTGCTCTCGATCAACCCCCTGGCAAACCTCCCCCAGGCCACTTCTGACCACAGCTCAGCGCCAGACACCCTAATTCTGACACCTGAGGCAGAATCTGAAATGCTTCCGACACTGGAAGGAACAATTGATGAGCCTGTTCAGCCTCTCATTCCCAGCAACAGCATAGGCACGACTTCTGAATCTAACAGAACCTCAGAGCTTTGGACCTGGGACGACCTCACGGACTCCACCCCACACAGGCTTGGAAACACCATGCACTTCATCTTCCCGGTTCCCTCTACAATCCAGTGCAAAGAACCAGGTTGTAACCTGGCCTATACCAACAAATCTTGGAGCATCCTTCGAAACAACCTCAGAAGGCATATTCAAAGGGGACACGGGAAGGCTACCCCAAACACCATCTATTGGTGCAGCATCTGCAAATGTCGGCTCCCTGCGCGGCCTAGTGGACATCACTGCTTCAGGGAAACCAGAATTGTTTCCCCCTGAGCAAACGGGAAGCTACTCATGCAGAATATGCAATTTTAACTGCACCACCTCAATCGGACTCCATAACCACTCCCTTTCTCATAAGCGGGAACAGCTAGCCGCTGAAGACAGAAGGATTCTATTGCCTCCACCTAGAACTAGGCAACGACGTAGAATGGATAACCGGACTACCCGCATAGTACATAGGACTGGTTCAATATTTATTCGACCAAATCACAACGAAGTCACTGTACCATCAGCACAACACCAACTCGTGGATCCTCGCACGCCTCCACATCCAGTTAACGCTGAAAACATCCCGCCCGACAATGACATGCAGAGTGAAGTTCCGACACCTCAGGCTCCCTTGGCTGGCCATTCACAAAGCACCATCCTGCCGGAAATCACCTGCCTCCCACCATATAGAAGACAAGAAGAATCAGAACTTATCCAATGTGACAACCGTGCTAGACTTGCTAGCCGCTTTCTCCAACCCATACTGGATATTAATGAGGAAGACGCAACAGATCAGCTCTGGCAAGACTTTGAAGGCATTCTGCTAGAATTGACTGGTTTTGTAAGAGGAGAAGTGAACCTTCCCTCAGATATACTGGATAAGACCACTCCCAATTCAAAAGGGATCAATATCAACGAGCCCCGGGAAATTCAGAGGTCATACAAGAAAAATAGGCCAAGAACCATGCGGCTGATTCTAGGGAACAACTCGGAGAGATGCAAAGCCTCCAAAGAAGAGACTTTGGCATTCTTCAGGGAAGCATGGGCCGAGACACCACTTGATGTCTCCCTCTACCCGCCCACACCTGCAAATCGGCCCGCATTGGAACTTGCTCCACTCTCACAGACCGAGGTGCGCACAAAACTATTCAGGATGGAAAACACTGCCCCCGGACCCGACAGGATTACATACAATCACTGGAAGAAAGTAGACCCGGAGGCAGAAGTTTTAACTGCCATCCTGAATACATGCATCAAGTATAAAAGAATCCCCTCAACTTGGAAGCACTCCACCACAATCCTTCTGCCAAAAGATGGGGACCGTTCTGACCTAGGAAACTGGAGGCCGATTGCCTTATCAAACACAATCTACAAATTGCTCACCAAATGCCTTGCCGCACAACTCACCTCATGGATCAACGTAAATAGCTGTATCTCGAATTGCCAAAAAGGGTTCATGCCCTATGATGGAGTCCTGGAGCACAACTATGTCATCCAGGATTTAATCAGCCAAACTAAAACCAAGAAAGGTGAGATCTTCTTCGCTTTCTTGGACATTGCAAATGCCTTCGGTTCTGTCCCTCACCAGGCTATTACCAAAAGTCTTGAATCCATCGGCCTTAGCCCAGAGTTCACCGACTTCATCTCGGACATATACAAGAACTCTACCACCCGGATCCTCACCGACTCTGGTATTTCTGAAGAGATTCAAATCCGGTCAGGAGTTAAACAAGGCTGCCCGTTGAGTGGACTGCTATTTAACATCACCACAAACCCTATCATTGAAGATCTCCAAGGTGACAATTCGGGATACAGAGTATTGGCCTACGCCGATGACCTGGTCCTAATTGCCCACACCAAAGAGGACCTAGAAAGCCTGATCTCTAGAGCATACCATCTTCTGGAGAAAATCTCGCTACGTTTGAACCCTCTGAAGTGCAAGTCTCTCCACATCAGCGGGCACTCCCCGGTGGGAGTTAGAGAAACTCAGGTAGACATCAATGGCATTCCAATTCCCTTCCTCAGAGAAGGTGAGCACAGCTCCTTCTTAGGCAAGCCAATTGGTCTCTACTTCGAGACCTTTAACTCCTCCATCAATGAACTGGCGAACTTTGGGCTCAAGATAACAAACTCTCAACTCGCTCCCTGGCAGAAGTTGGATGCAGTAAGAACCTTCTTTTACCCAGCACTCCAACACGCCATGAGGACGCAGCAGCTGAGAAAAGGAGACTGGGCACGGCTTGACTCCATCCTAAGGCCCGAATACAAAAAGATTCTTAGTCTCCCTCAAGAAGCCTCAAACCACTACCTTCACGGCTCATCAAGATACGGATGTGTTGGGATCCCCGAAGCCGCCCCTGACTCCGACATCTTCCTAATTGATGCAGCCTTCAAGCTGCTTACCACCAAAGACCTCACCCTTAGGGAAGCTGCCGGACAAAGGCTGGAGGAAGTAGTACAGCAAAGGGTCAATCGTACCCCAGAAAGCTCCGATATTGAAGACTTCCTATCCGGGAAAATCAACGAGGAGTTCCAAGTCACATCAAACAGAGGGACATCGATATGGGCAGCGGCCCGAAAAGCTTCCACAAGGCTTAAAACAACATGGAACTTCAGCCGCTCCCCGCTCCCCTCTTTGAAAATCAGAGCCTCTGAAACTCCAGCACACAAGAGGAACCTGGTTGTAAAGAACTTACGGAACGAAATCCGAATCGAGAAAGCTGAAGCCATGCTGAACCTCAGAAGCCAAGGCAAAGCTATTGAATGTGCCTCCCTCGATAGTGTAAGCACCCATTTTATGTACACCGGAGACTTCATGCAATTTAAAGATTGGAGGTTCGTACATAAGGCGAGATTAAACCTACTCCCCTTAAATGGCAACAAGCCGTTTCTCTCGGACAACGACAAGAGGTGCAGAGTCTGCGGATACCGCACTGAATCCACAGCACACGTCCTATGTCACTGCCCCTCCTTCTTCACCCAGCGCAGAGCCAAGCACGACCGGATCGTTGAGAGAGTGAAAAAGGCAGCCGCAAAAGAATATAGCATCCTCGCCGAGGACCAGCAAATCGAGGGCTCAACAGGCCGGCCCGACCTTGTGATTGTCAAAGGGGACACGGCGATCGTTCTGGACATCGCAATCCCATACGACAACAGGGTCGATGCATTTAAAAGCACAAGGGAGCTAAAGAAATTAAAATATGAAAGTACAGCCGCCAAGCTCCAGCAGACATACGGAAAAGTCATTGTAGATGCCATTATCATCGGCACTCTTGGCACGTGGGACCCTGAAAACGACAAAATCCTGCGGAAGATGTGTTCGAGGAAGTACCTGCGATTAATGAAAAAGCTTTGCATCAGGGATGTCCTCGACGCAACCCGCGACCAGTATATTGACTGGCTCAACTCGGTCCCGCGTGGCCAACAAACCACACACCCTGCTGAACCCACCAGCAGCCCAGAAGAGAGAGCGGCAACTTCAGGAAATACCACACAATTAGCACATGCAACTGAAAGTCTGCCAGTTGATGCGGTGGCAGAAGTAGTACGCTCCAATACTCAACCCCAACTAAATAACCAAGTGTATCAGGAGCAAGAAAACTCGGCCAATACAATGAGCGATATGCCGCGTGATACCTCCGACCTCCCTCTATCACCACCCTTCATTAGAGGATCGCAAGTCATCAGCGAACAGGAAGAGTTAAGACAGCGCAAAAAGAAACCCAGGCGCAGTCAAGCTCAGGGAGCCAAACACTGTCTTAACCAACCGGCTCGTCGGAGAGAACCTTATCGCCCGCCTGACGCACAGAGGACTGTATCGCTGAGCAAAAGCGAAAATCCAATAGGTTTACGTATCATTGAAGGAATTGAAAAGCTGATGGACCCAGACAGAGAAGTAAACATCTCCACAGTCAGCTCCTCCCCCAACACCCGTACAAAAACACAGGAAGAGCAAAAGGTATCGGAAGCTATCTTCCCTATGGTACACAAGCTTGCGCCTGAACATGCTGGGGACATTGTTGCAATGCTTTTGAAGCTACCCAGAGAGGACCTTAACAGCCTACTGACTGACTGGCAGAAATCCATCAGCCTAATAAGATACGTAAACCAAAGCCTGCAGGAAGGGTATGTCACCCCGCTGACAGCAGAAGCCGCTTTTGCTCTAGCGGACAACCAGCCTTCCACTCACAGCACTGAGTCGGACAGGTCTGGCTAAATATGTGTGTGTGTGTGTGTGTGTGTGTGTGTGTGTGTGTGTGTATGTGTGTGTGTGCCTTTTTTTTTTTTTTTTTTTTTTCCTTCGCGCGGAGACGAGACGGTGTAGTCGAGGCTCTTGGCATGTGTCAACGGGGAACCCTAACCCGGAACCTCAATTGTGCATCTCAAGGGTTACGACGTCATCCAGACAGAGTCTCAACAGAGATCGATGATGTTACACAAGCTGTCGCTCCCTATATGAAACAAGCTATATGCTGTCTATTTAGGAGATGCACGCTGAAATATTACTGAGACCTCTGTTCTTATCAGCTTAATCGCCATTCGACCCGCTCAGTGGGTTGCGGTTAAGCTTGATCAAGACAAAACGACTCCTACTGTGGGTTTGGTTTTCTGCCATACAACCATCAATTAACCCCATGTAGGTTGTCGTACGCCTTGTTGTGGGTGGGGGAGGGTTTCGCCCTCCCTTCTCTGCAGGCTGCAATCTTTCTAATTATTTATGTCTCCTGCTTTTTAAATTTGTTTTATTTTAGTCGCGTTAGACAAGTCACCATTTGGTCTCTATCCTCAGCATTACGCTCAAAATTATAAGACATGGCACCCTACCCGTCATTCCTGGCGGCGGGAGGGGGCGGGAGCTGTTGTTCCCCACGTTTGGCTCAGCCTGTAAACCGTGCTTTTCACCATGTGGTTGGCCGGGGTTTGATTCCCCTGCTATGTCTTGTGACAAGTCTCTATCTCTAGTTTAGGTTTCCCTTCCCTGTCCTCTGCTTGCGGAGTTGACTCCCCTGTTCCGAAATTAATGGCTCTCGGGCCAATATCCAGTCCTTGCGACTCGCAGCCTGCCTCTGTCCCCCTATTTGATGTCTTCTCAAAATTTTTCTTGTACTGCTGCTTCTCCTCCTCCAGGTGGAGTGTGTCATCTGACACACGCCCAGAGTGACCCTCTTCTTTCCCCTTTTAAGGGTCACTCTGGTCTGTCTCTCCTCCGCTCGTCCTGTTCAGAGCTTGCACTGCCTGGTGGGGTCTCCTTGAGCCCCAGATCTGCCAGGAGTCTCTGAACGGGAAATCCTAGGAGACATACTGAACGTGGTCCCTGTCTCCGCCACCCTCCTGTCGCTTGCAGTGTGCGCCACCGCCCAAACTGAGGGTTCTCTTCCCTCGAGCCGGGTTGACTCTCTGAGAGACTAGGTTTCCCTTGGCGGGAGCATGGTTCTCTTGGGGGTGTGGGGTTGTGACTCCCCCCTGCAAGCAGTTTTTTCTATCGCCACCTGGAGGTTGTACCGTCTCTTCCATCCTTTCCGCCTACCTCCCCCTCCACCACAGATACTCCACTTGATAGGTCTAGAAGCCCGTCATTCCTTCTCTGAAAGCCGTCCCTGGTTTACCACTTTATTGTCAAGCCCAACTGTACTGTGGGAGACGTTTTCTGGGTCATTCCACCGCTCCCTGCCTTAGTCTTGTGGCTCACCATGACGTCACAACTACGAGCCAAGAAAGTGAGCCTTCTCAACTCACCTTCAGTTCCAAGGGCCGGGACCAGCGCCTGTATGAGGGTCTCCCCGCCGTTCAAGACATCTCCTAGGCTCCTTAGAAATGGAAAGAACCGCTCGGAGATCAACACTTCAGACATTGCCTCCGTGGAGAACTGCCCCCGGTGGATTGAACCCCCAGGCAATAAAAAGGCGTATCGCCTTGACTCGACGCTCCACTGCCTTTTCCGCGGATCGCTACTCTCCATTGCACCGAAATTGGGTGCAACTTGGAGATCCAAGCCAACAAATGGACTGCCACCATCAACGCCTTACAAACTCATTTGCAGATGGCCCACAACACTGAGATAGGCTACATGACATCTTGGTGCGCCGTCTGCAAGAACTGTTTTGAGGGCAACCCCTCTTCTCATGCTTGTCTCAAGGGAACCGGTGCCGTCATCAACCCCGGAGACTCGCGACAGAACATTTGCTTTCTTTGTCCAACCTGTGCAACCCAGTGCGCCAGCAGGAAACTTCTGACTGCCCACAGGAAACAGGCCCATGGATATAACAGTGTTGACAGTTCCAACCTGGTTGTTCAGATTGCAACCAATCCGAATCCGACTACCCACTCCCTTGGATTGGCATCCACCACATCTGGAAACTCTTCTGAACCGGGCCCAGTCCCGAGGTTGGCTGTCTCCTTGGCTGCTCATTCTTCCGAAGGCCAATCGATTCTGCAATCTAACATCCAAGAATCGGCCTCTCTCTTTTTATCAGAGAACCTGCAGCCATGCAGCCCATTGGGGAGCCCAAAACTGGGATTCTCTTCCAGCTGGGTAAATCCCTCGCCACCCGGCAATTCGTCACGCAGCCAGCGGTCAACCGACCACCCTGCACCCTCGGTCCTTGGCGGACTGGAAGTCGCCGATGTGCCCCTGCACATCACCTCTGCCCACATCCTCTGGTTGTTTGGAAGCCGCTCCGGGATTACGCCTACTCCAAAATCACGCAGGTGAAAATTGTGAAATCAGACCGGTAACACCAGAAATGACGGATGCTCGCCAAATCTCCGGTAAAGGTGAGAAAGTTGAAGGACTTATTGCTCGGTTCGAGGACGGTGGCTCCGGTGAAGGTTACCTTGAACCTGAGATCCTCGTCCCCACCTGTGGTACTGGTCAGCTTCAACCATGTAATCCGACTTGCCACACTGAATCCGAATCGTTAGTTAGTTAGTTAGTTAGTTAATTGATTTTAGTGGCGCAAGGGCCAGGCTTGGCCAAAGAGCGCCAGACACAGAACTATCAGCTAAAGATTTTAAAAAGCGGATTGAAATGATTAAGAGCAGACAGGCTTGGTAAAAGTTAGAAAAGAGGATGATGAAAGATGTTGTGAAGACTAGTTAGTTTATTAGGTTTATATATAACCTCATTAATTTACCATTATAATATAACTTTTTTTTTTTTTTTTTTTTAAATAAGTTTTAAAACGTTAATCTGTTTTAAAAAGGAAAATACTGCGAAAGTGTCGCAGTGGTCGCCCAAAAGCTTTTGAAGCATAGCTGCGTCCTCCTCCAGCAGATGGGACTGAAAATAGTGAAACCGATGATGACGAAAACGAACGCAACTGCACAAAACATGAGAGACGGTGAGTAAACAGTCGCACGCCTCACACATTGGGGCAGCGTCGCCACACAGCAAATAGTTATGCGTGAAGCGACAATGCCCAATGCGGAGACGCGCAAGAACAACTTCTTCCCTACGGTTCCGGCGACACGATGATTTCCAGACTCCAAGGATGGGTTTAACACGGTGCAGTTTATTCTCCACCTGTTGGTCCCACAGACTTCGCCACGTTCGTCTGATATGATCGTGAACAAGAAAGCGAAGATCACGGTGGAACAGTGGCAACTGTGTGACAACCAAAGAAGAGGCAGATCTAGCAGCAGCATCAGCAGACTCGTTCCCTGGGATCCCAACATGCCCAGGAATCCAGCAGAACCGAATCTGGACATCAGCCTCGAGCAAAGAACGAAGAAGTCTCCGTACGGTAAAAAGAAGGGGGTGGCCAGTGAAATCCAAAGATGACAATGATTGCACAACACTCAACGAATCAGTGTACACAATAACACGCTGATGAGAGCTCGACTGCACGTGAACAAGTGCAAGATACACAGCATGCATCTCCGCCGAAAACACCGTGGCCTCGGCAGGAATGCGGGCAACAGAAACTTCGTCAACGCAGACGGCGGCGGATCCAACAACACCAGCCGCCTTAGATCCATCGGTGAAAACAGGAATAAAGTCTGCATTGACGTAACGGTGTTCGGCGAAGAGCTGCTGGTACACTGACGCAGGGGTTGAGGACTTGTCAAAAGATGTAAAGCTGGTATCAACCATGACACCAAGAGGGTGCCATGGGGGATCCTCAAAGCCCCTGGTCTCTCCAACGAGTGACAAGTCGAGCCCTGCATCACGAGCTACGGCCGCCATACGAAGACCGAAGGTTCGAATGCACGAGGGACGGGTCTCGAACAAACGAGCATGCTGGGGATGAAAAACTGCATCGTGTAAAGTATGTTCTGAGAGAGATCTAAGTTTCAGGTAAAATTGAAGGGACAGCTGCAGACGGCGTAAATGAAGCGACGGTTCGTTCGCGTCGGCATAAAGGCTGGGAATGGGTGACGTGCGAAATGCTCCCGTACAAAGACGCAGCGCTTGATGGTGGATGGTATCCAACGGCCGGAGAACGGAAGGACGCGCAGAGCCATACACCATACAGCCATAATCCAGTTTAGACCGAATGAGAGAATGGTAAATACGGAACAAGGAAGTCCTGTCTGCACCCCAGGAGACTGAGGCGAGGATCTTGAGGATGGACAAAGCTCTCAGACAGGAAGTGCGGAGTCGTCGAACGTGCGAGCGAAAGGTGAGCGCACGGTCGACGGTCAAACCAAGGAACTTGGTTTCCGGCAAAACTGGAATGGCTGCATGGTCCAAATAGAGTTCTGGATCGGGGTGGAGGCCACGCCTCCGGCAGAAATGGACACACGCTGTCTTTTCAGCAGAAAGAACGAAACCATTGTTGTTAGCCGCTTTAACTATCTGGTTAATTGCAGACTGCAGCTGCCTTTCAATGAAATGCATGCTTGATGACGAGCAGAAGATGTGAAGGTCGTCAACATAAATGGTAGTCGAAACCGTAGGAGGAAGATTTTTAAGCAAACAATTAATGCGGAGGATGAACAGAGTCACCGAAAGAATGCTGCCTTGAGGAACACCTTGTTCTTGATGGAAGAAGGCAGAGAGCGTTGTACCCAGGCGCACCTGGAACACACGGTTACGAAGGAAGTTGGCAATGAAGGTTGGCAGGTTTCCCCGCAACCCACTCTCGTGGAGGTCACGGAGGATACCGTGACGCCACGCTCTATCGTAAGCTTTTTCGATGTCAAAAAAGACAGACACCAGGTGCTGCCTACGCACGAATGCCTCTCGAACAGACGTCTCAAGGAGCAGGAGATGGTCAGGAGCTGAACGATGACGACGGAAGCCGCTTTGTGATGGCGACAGAATTTGATGTTCTTCTAGGAAGTAAATTAGCCTAGAATTAACCATGCGTTCAAGGATTTTGCACAGACAGCTAGTGAGGGCAATTGGCCGATAACTAGAGGGAGACTTGGGGTCTTTGCCAGGCTTGGGAAAAGGTAAAACAAAAGCTTTTCGCCAGGAGTCCGGGAAACTGTGCTCCAACCAAATGCGGTTGAAAAGCACTAACAGATTCTCGAGAGACGACTGCGAGAGATGACGGATCATGTCATAGTGGATGCCATCGGGACCTACAGATGTTGCACCGGACCGATGCAGAGCCACCCGGAGTTCAACCATGCTGAAGGGGGAGTTATACTCGGTGTTATGAAAAGGCGCAAAGGAGAGTCTTTGGTGCTCAGCAGCTGGTCTAGTCCTCTGAAAGGAGAGAGGGTACGCCTCAGAACTGGAAACAGAGGTTGGTTGGTTGGTTGGTTGGTGGATTTTATTGGCGCAAGGGCCAGGTTTGGCCAAAGAGCGCCAGACAAAGAACTATCAGCCACAGATTTTTAAAAGCGTTGAAAATGACCAAGAGCAGACAAGCTGGGCAAAAGCCGGAAAAGAGAACGATGAAAGCTGTGAAGAAAAGTTAGGCAACCAGGTGTATAAAAAAATGATCAATGCACTATTATAATTATTATTATTTGCTTTTTTTTTTTTTTTTTTTTTTTTTTTGGAAACAGAGGCAAACGCCCTACCCAAACAATCCACTATCTCCCCGACTTCAGCATACGTGCAGCCGTTACTCTCGAGAATAGAGATCTGATGGGAACCACAGTTTCCCCGAATCCTACGAATGTTTTCCCAAACAGTTTTTGAACTGGCACGTGAATTGATCGATGAAACGTACTTCATCCAAGACTCCCTCTTGCTTCGTCGACGCACCAACCGAGCGTAAGATTTTGCTCTTTTAAATTCAACGAGATTAGCATCAGTTGGATAACGCCGAAATGTACACCAGGCCTTATGTTGAGCTCTCCTAGCCGCTGTGCAATCAGAGGTCCACCAAGGTTTCGGACGTCTTGGGAGCGTCGTTGAGGTCTTTGGGATAGAGAGATCCGCTGCCTGAATGATACACGTGGTGACATCAGTAACAGCTGCGTCGATTGACCCTCGGGTCACCATGACAGAAGGTATCACTGCGGACGATGTGAAGACCTCCCACTTGGCACGATCCATCCTCCATCGAGGAGGGCGGGAAGCAGAAGATGGCACGCTCTCATTATAGCCAAGTACAATTGGGAAGTGGTCGCTCCCATGGAGGTCGTTGCACACCGTCCACGACCAGTCAGCAATAACTGATGGTGAACCCAAAGATAAATCGATCGCACTGAAACTTCGTGTAGGCTCGTGGAAATAAGTGTCAGCTCCGGTGTTAAAAAGGCACAGGGAGGTCGAGGACAGAAGAGATTCGATCCTACGGCCTCGTACGTCTGTTCTGACACTACCCCACAATGGATTATGAGCGTTGAAGTCACCCAGAAGAAGAGCAGGTGACAGCAGCTGTTCAACTAAGCTCTCAAGAGCAGACACGCTAACATCCTCATCCGGCGGCAGATAGACGCTGCAAACAGTTAGAGGCACAGGCATGGAGATACGCACCGCAACGGCTTGTAAAGATGTTGAGACCGCAACGGGAGAAACTGGAACACTGTGGGGGACAAGAATGGCAACTCCCCCGCAAGCTATATCTCCTGAAACATTATCTTTCCGAAATGCACTGTAGCCTCGAACTGAGAGCAGGTCTGATGGTTTAAGTTTTGTCTCCTGGAGGCAAAGGCACACCGGAGAGTACGACGAAAGCAGATGTTTGACGTCGTCATATTTTGTCCGAAAACCTCGACAGTTCCATTGAACGACTGAAACCATGATTTGAGTGGTAGATAGAAAGAAAGAAACGTGGGTCAAATGAACTGAAGAGGCCTAGAAGGCCTCGGAGTCCATGAATTCCTCAGTCTGGTCTGCAGTGCCCCTCGGCAGCGTGGTAACCGGGGGAAGGACTGGGGGGTGTCTGGAGGATGAAGACCGGGACTGATTCGTTCCGGCTTGAACCTTTGTTTGAGATTTAGTGGCTGAGGATTGTTTGGCCTTGCCTTTGTGTCTAGCAGGCGAGGGATCAGGGCTCGTAGAACGGGAAACCTGTTCTGCAACAGCGCGCTTGGGCGAGGATGCAGGACCCCGAGCATTGGTCTGTGGTGGCAAAGATAAACTGTCAGTGGTGGAAAGTCGAAGGGCCTTCAGCCCAGCAGCATAAATATCCTCGAGAGAGAAAGGGCAGTCTTTTGGTATAGTGATGTCTGTCTGAGTGGCTATGGATGTTTTAGGAGCCACAACGGAAGAGTAGGTGCGTGCGCTTGGAGCAGCGGGAACGACCTTCCGTCGAGCTTCAGGGTAGGACAGGTGTTCAAGTGTCTTAACCTCCTGAATCCTCCGCTCCTCAATCCACTTCGGACAGTTCTTGGCATTGGCAGCATGGTCGCCTTTGCAGTTCACACAATGGGCAGCTGCAGCAGAGCAGTCAGACTGAAGATGGTCGTGTGAACCGCAACGATTGCAAGTAGCAGCACCACGGCAAGACTGCTGGGAGTGCCCGTACACTTGGCATCGGTAGCAACGAAGAGGGTTAGGAATGTACGGGCGCACAGAGCAGTTCAAATAGCCCGCATGGATGGAAGATGGAAGAGTCGGGCGATCAAAGGTCAGAATCACTGTTCTGGAGTTGACCAGCTCCCCGTTTCGGCGGAACTTGATGCGACGAACCGCTGTGACACCTTGGTTGGCAAGCTCCTCAAGAAATTCTTCCTCTGAAACATCCACGAGGTCGCGCTCGGAGATGACACCTCTGGATGAATTCAGGGACTGATGAGGTTTGATGTCCACAGGGACACCACCCAAGTTGGAGACGCCCAAGAGCAATGAACCATGGCGTGGACTTGACATTTCCACCAATATATCTCCCGATTTTAACTTCTTCACACTGGTTGGTGACGCAACCGCTCCTTGCAGGGCTTTTTGAATCCAGAAGGGAGATTTGGAGCCAAGCTTGTGAGATTCTTCCCGTGCATGGATGATAAAAAATCGGGCAGTGTCCGGCGGCAAAGTACGCAGTTTCTTATTGGTGGGGTTAGGATCCGTGTCCAAAGATTTCTTTAGTTTGACAGAAGGGGGAATATTTAAAGAATCCATATAAAATGCGAAAAAAATTCATCCGCCAGCTTCCCCGCCCACTACCGAGCCCAACAGGGGAGAGCCGGAGGTCCGCAGGCCAACATGGGCGCAGGACACGGCCCTAGGGTTAGGCGGCGGATATAGCATGTTGATCGTGCAGACATGCGCTCAGCGAGTACCGCGACTTTCCCGGGTCTTGGTAATACCCCTTTGGCATGCCCACACTATCCCCAAACTCACCCCGTCGTACGAAATGACAAGCCGATTGACTAGGAGTAGGTTAGTTCCTAGCCTCCCGTTTAGGGTGAAGCAGGGGGCAAAGAGGAGTGTTGGCGACTGGTGACAACTATAGCCTGGCCCCCAGTAACCTCAGCCTCCAGCATCCCCTTTTCCACCTGTACGGGTCACCGCACACGGCAAACGTGCAGGTAGGTCTAGCTAACCAGCCCAAAGAAACGAAGAAGGAACAGAAAATGAAAAAGAAAGGGAAGAGGAGTAGAAAATAGAGAAAAAGGAAGAACAGGGAGTGGAGAAGAAAGCAAAAACAGGAAAGTGAGAGGAAAGGGCTGGCGCATAATCACAACCTCAGCAACCTACAGGACTGAGGCGGGAGCGTGGCGAGATAACAACAACAACAACCACAAATGGAAAAAGATTTTAAACACTACTGTCGGCTCGGGCCGTGGGGTCGCCACTCCCCATCAGCTGGATGAACAGCTGTCCCTTCGGTGGTATCATCGTATCAAGACGAAATCAAAACAGAAACAGTCACAAGGTCAGCTCGGGCCGTGGGGGCGCCGCTCCCCAAATAACTGGAAAACCAGTTATCCCCGTGCGGGGTTTGATGGCCCGAATTCGGGCCGCCATAAAAATGATCAAATGTATGAAATACTATGAAAACAGACCGAGCTCGAATTCCAGCGGGGTTCAAAGAATACGCGGCAGTCGTTCTGACTAATAGTCATTCCTCCATCTCGCCTCCCGGATCTCCCCCTGCTGGAGACAATCCCGTTGCCTCTACTAATCCGTCTCCTTCCTTCATCATAAGTGCTGTTAGCGGCGAAATGTGGAGGAACGCTTATGCAAGCTGCTCAACTCCTGGCCCCCTCTCGGCTTCCTGCGGCCAAGGTGAAGAGGACCTACTGCCTAAGACGTCTGATCCGCCTGCAATCCCTCGTCCAAGCTCTACCTCTAGTCTTGACGTGTGCAAGCCTGGATGTGCAGGTGAGAAAGCTGCTCGTCTCTCAACCCAGCGCGGAAGAGACTCACCAGAATTACAAAAGGGTGCCCTGGGTGACCACTTTCTGACTCAGGAAACGGGTCGCAACCTCACGGCAACTTCTTCCACCACCACACCTAATGAAATCATGGATAATGCTGTTGATTCGGACACCCTGATCCTCAGCCCTGAGATTGCTCACGAGGACCTGCCGGGCCTTGGTGACACCGTCCCGGTTCAGGGGCGAGGGTCCCCCAGCTCAGGCTGGCAATGGGACGACCTGAGTGAAAGTACTCCGCATCGACTTGGAAACACCCTTCACTTTGTCTTCCCGGTTCCTTCTACCATCCCCTGCTCTGAACCAGGATGCTGCCTTTCGTACACTAACAGATCCTGGCATGTGCTGAGGAACAACCTCAGGAGACATCTTCTCAGAGGACATGGCATATCAACGCCCAACACTGTGTACTGGTGTTCTCTTTGCAAGGTGAAACTCTCTGACCGTCCCAGTCTTCACAACTGCTTCAAAGCTACAAGAATTGTCACGTCTCCCCCGCATTCCGGGGCCTTTTCTTGCAACACTTGTAACTTTGCCTGCACTTCTTCCACTGGGCTCCAGAACCACAAGCTCGCTCACAAGAAACAAACACATGCCGCGGATGATAGGAGCCTTTCTCTTCCGAAGCCTGAGACTCGCCACTACCGTAGGCAAAACCGCGGCACTACTAGAATTGTGCACCGCAAGGGTTCAGTCTTTCTGAACCCCAGGAACGCCAACAATGGGACCACCTCCGTTCCGGTCAGCTCGACGGACCCCGCTGCGGACGTCACTGAAGTTATTCTCGGCACCTCCTGCCCTGATGTGACTGCTCAGACTCAGCCTGCTCCTAGAATTGATCCTCCCCGTCATGGCGAAACTCTGCCAACCAGCCAGCCAAGTCTCCCGTTCTTCAGAAGACAAGAAGAAAATTCGCTTGATCTCTGTGACAGATCCCCGCCCCTTACCAGGGACTTTCTACAGAGAATTCTTGACTGTCTGGATGAAGAAGCCACCGAGGATCGTTGGACCAGTTTTGAAGGATTGCTTCTCGAACTCACGGAGTACGTTCGTGAGGCAGTCAAAATCCCTCCTGCTAATCAAGATGCACAACCTAGCAGCAGGAAGGAGACCGACATCAACGATCCAAAAGATCTCCAGCGGGCATACAAACGGAACAGGCCCAAAACCATTAGGCTACTTACGGGGCAAAGTGCAGTACGTTGTAAAGCCCCCAAAGAAGACACTTTTGCTTTTTTCCAAGAGGCGTGGGCCCATACGTCACTCGACCATTCCATCTTCCCTGTGGCCCCCACGGGTAGACCATGTCTTGAGCTCCTACCACTCACCCAACCGGAAGTCCGATCCAAGCTTTTTAAAATGGAGAACACTGCTCCTGGCCCGGACAGGCTCTCCTACAACCATTGGAAAAGCGCTGATCCAGATGCCGAGGTCTTGACGGCCATCTTCAATGTATGCATCAAGCATAAGAGGATTCCAGCCCCTTGGAAACTTTCAACAACCATCCTGCTGCCGAAAGATGGCGATTTGGATAACCTGAGAAACTGGCGACCAATTGCTCTTTCATGCACTATCTACAAGCTCCTTGCAAAATGTCTTGCGGGCCAGCTGTCTGCCTGGATTTCCTCCAACAGCTGCCTATCTAAATGCCAAAAAGGCTTCATGCCCTACGACGGCGTGCTGGAGCACAATTATGTCATCCAGGTTGGTTGGTTGGTTGGTGGATTTTATTGGCGCAAGGGCCAGGGTTGGCCAAAGAGCGCCAGACAAAGAACTATCAGCCACAGATTTTTAAAAGCGTTGAAAATGACCAAGAGCAGACAAGCTGGGCAAAAGCCGGAAAAGAGAACGATGAAAGCTGTGAAGAAAAGTTAGGCAACCAGGTGTATAAAAAAATGATCAATTCACTATTATAATTAATATTATTTGCTTTTTTTTTTTTTTTTTTTTTTTTTTTTTTTATATACACAACAACACAAAGGATGAGTCACCAGGAGGGGGACGAACCGTCACTCTCCTCCCCCCACACTCCTCTGCAATGCTGGCCGAGGCCGAGGGCGGGGACGAACCGTCACTCTCCTCCCCATGGTCCTCTGCAATGTTGGTGGAGGCTGGGTCCGAACTGTCACTCTCCTCCCCCATGGTCCTCAGCAATGTTGGTGGAGGCTGGGTCCGAACTGTCACTCTCCTCCCCCTATGTTCCTCCACAATGTTGGTTGAGGGTGGGGACCTCGCTGAGTCTGAGACAGGTGCAATGTTGGTCAGGCGGACCGCGACAGTTGGATGGACACTGCACACCTTCGCGGATTGAGGGCCGGGTCTTCCGCACGTGCAGGCTGTCTGCCGGGAACCGGAAGAGTCGGTCGTCTTCAAAAGAGAAGGCGCAGACTCAGCTGGTCGAATAAGCTGGAGCTCGGTGAAATCCACCTGTGTCGCCTGTTCAACTGTAGATCGCTTGGCAAGTGCGGCGAGAGCTACAGGGCGCGGAACAAAGGGCTGCACGGGTTGTGGCAGAGACTTAACAACTGCGGCAAAACTACGCTGTCGGGTGTTGGGAATACCCAACTTGGCTTTGGCAGCAGGGTACGAGAGGCCTTCCAGGGTCTTGAGGCGCTGGATCGCCATCTCTGCCTTCCATTTCAGACAGTTGCGGGAGTAAGCTGCATGGGCCTCAGCGCAGTTAACACAGCAGGCCGCAGAGGTGCAACCATCCCCGTCATGTTCACTGGAGCCACAATTTGCGCAACGAGCGGAACTCTTACAGAATCGTTGTGAATGCCCGTACCTCTGGCACCTGAAACAGCGCAGAGGACTGGGAATGTACGGGCGAACTGCACAGACCAAGTAGCCTGCTTTGATTTCTGTCGGAACTTTCGGGGAGTCAAAAGTCAAGATGACATTTTTTGACTTAATCATGGAACCATCACGCCGGAACATCATACGACGTGCAGCAAGAACACCCTGATCCGCAAGTTCAGTCACCAATTCATCCTCACTGCATGGCAAGAGATCAAACTCCGAAATAACACCACGAGAGGTGTTAAGAAACGGGTGAGGTGTCACTCTGACAGGAATGCCTTGAAGACTAGAAAGGCGCAGAAAAGTGTTACTCTGAGAAACACTGCAAGTTTGAACAAGCAGGTCCCCAGAGCGAAGCTTCCTCACAGACTTCAAGGGGCCAACCGCAGCGTCCAAAGCTTTAGAAATGAAAAATGGAGATCTGGTGGACAGTCTCCCATTCGGATCGATGGATTCTACAAGTAAGTGTGTAGCATGCGTAGTCACAGCAATCGAGGGGAGACGACGCTTCGGAGCGACTGGTACAGCAGTCGAAGAAGAGGTTCCACATTCTTGGTCAAGGTCTAAAGACCGTTTAAGGGTATGAGACTTGGTAGGTTGAGAAGACGGAGAGTCGGTTGCAACTATCATTTTTTCAGGTGACTTAAATTTGGAGTGTTTATGTTTGGGTTTACCCATGGAAAAAAGAAGGAAGATTCGTCTGCAGACTACTCCACCCACCACCGAGCCCTACAAGGGAGAACTGGAGGTCCGCAAGCCAAGAAAATGACGCTAGACACAGTTCTGGAGCTTATACGTTGCAGATATAGTCCGTTGGCTGTGATCACACGCACTCGGCGGACACTTCGGCCTCCTGGTACCGTCATGCCAACGCCTTTGGCATGATCCCACAGCCCCCGGGCTCACCCTGCCGTGCCATACGACAAAAAAGCCGCTAAAGCCCGGTACACAACTTGGTACATGACTTCTGACTAGAGGTGGGTTAGTCTCTAGCCTCCCGTTTACAGCGAAGCCGGGGTCGAAGAGGAGTGTTGGTACACAGGAGGCACTTTATCCGGTCTCCTGCGACCTCAGCCGCCAGACATCCCATTTCCGCCTCACGGGTCTCCGCACGCGGCAAACATGCAGGTAGGTCTAGTACCCAAGCCAACTAAAAGGAAAAAAAGAAATCTAAAGAAGACAAATCCTGGCAGGGAACCTAAACTGAATCTCAGCAACCTACGAACTGAGCGGTTAATATAAATCAGTTAGTGGTGGAGGGTAACAAAACCACAAGACCGGGGTGTTAGTACATAACGTGGTAGCGATTAGGTAAAGTATACAACACGGGCAACTAGCCAGTGGAGAAAATCAATAAAAACGAAAAAGCGAGACACAAGACCAGCTCGGGATCGTGGGGCCGCGACTCCCCAACAGCTGGATGAACAGCCGTCCCTGCAAACACCAACAGCACCAAAAGAAGAAAAAAAAACAAGCTGTGGCATGACATCAGATGTTGACCAGTCACAAGGTCAGCTCGGGCCGTGGGGGCGCCGCTCCCCAAATAACTGGAAAACCAGTTATCCCCGTGCGGGGTATGTCATCCAGGATCTCATTCAGAAGGCTAAATCCAAAAAGCAGGACCTTCTATTAGCCTTCCTGGACATCACCAACGCGTTCGGGTCACTTCCCCTTGAAGCCATCAGTGAAGGACTTGCATCAATCGGTGTCAGCCCTGAATTTACCGAATTAGTTGCTGATATTTACAAAGACGCATTCACCAGAGTGATGACAGACCAAGGCATCTCTGATTCCATCCCCCTCAATTCTGGGGTTAAACAAGGCTGCCCCCTCAGTGGCCTTCTATTTAATATTGCCATCAATCCCATTATTGAGGAAATGCAAGGCGATGAAGCGGAGTACCAGATTCTCGCTTACGCAGATGACTTGGTCCTCATCACGCGAACCCCAGAGGAACTTCAGGCAAAGCTTACTAAAATCGATAACCTGCTTGCCAAGGTTGCCCTGAAATTAAACCCGGCCAAATGTAAAACTCTTCACGTGAGTGGCCATCCACCTGTCGGGATAAGGAACACTCAGGCCTTTATCGAAGACATCCCTGTCCCCTTTCTTGCTGAAGGGGAATCTAACTCCTTCCTGGGAAAGCCGATCGGTATGTTCTTTGAAAGGTTCAACGCTACCACCAAAGATTTCGCCGAATTCGGGCTTATAATTGCCAGATCCCAGCTTGCACCATGGCAAAAGTTGGATGCTGCCAGATCTTTCTTCTACCCAGCGCTCCAGCATGCTATGAGAACTCAGCTACTCAGGAAAAGCGACTGGACCCAACTTGATACTATCCTCCGCCCTGAGTACAAGAGAATCCTCGGTCTCCCACAGGAAGCATCCAACTTATACCTTTACGGGTCTTCTCGCTATGGCTGTGTCGGAATCCCTGAGGCAGCCCCTGACTCTGATGCTTTTTGATTGACGCCGCATTCAAACTTTTGACGTCGAGGGACCTCACCCTGCGCGAAGCTGCTCATAAGCACCTCTCAGAGTCTGTACAACACAGGATCAATGCCTCTCCTCAACCTGAGGACATTGAATGCTTCCTCTCTGGAGACTGTGACGAGAGATTCCAGGCCACCTCCAACCGGGGGTCTTCTGTCTGGTCGGCTGGTTGGTTGGTTGGTTGGTGGATTTTATTGGCGCAAGGGCCAGGTTTGGCCAAAGAGCGCCAGACAAAGAACTATCAGCCACAGATTTTTAAAAGCGTTGAAAATGACCAAGAGCAGACAAGCTGGGCAAAAGCCGGAAAAGAGAACGATGAAAGCTGTGAAGAAAAGTTAGGCAACCAGGTGTATAAAAAAATGATCAATGCACTATTATAATTATTATTATTTGCTTTTTTTTTTTTTTTATACACAACACAAAGGATGAGTCACCAGGAGGGGGACGAACCGTCACTCCCCTCCCCCCACACTCCTCTGCAAAGCTGGCCGAGGCCGAGGGCGGGGACGAACCGTCACTCTCCTCCCCCCATGTTCCTCTGCAATGTTGGCGGAGGCTGGGTCCGAACTGTCACTCTCCTCCCCCCATGGTCCTCTATAATGTTGGGTGAGGGTGGGGACCGCGCTGAGTCCGAGGCAGCTGCAAAGTCGGCCATGATGGCCGCGACATGTGGATGGACACTGCACACCTTAGAGGATTGAGGGCCGGCTCTCCAGCACGTGCAGGCCTTCCGCTGGGAACTGGAAGAGTCGGTCGTCTTCAAAAGAGAAGGCGCAGACTCAGCTGGTCGAATAAGCTGGAGCTCGGTGAAATCCACCTGTGTCGCTTGTTCAACTGTAGATCGCTTGGCAAGTGCGGCGAGAGCTACAGGGCGCGGAACAAAGGGCTGCACGGGTGGTGGCTGAGACTGAACAACTGCGGCAAAACTACGCTGTCGGGTGTTGGGAATACCCAACTTGGCTTTGGCAGCAGGGTACGAGAGGCCGTCCAGGGTCTTGAGGCGCTGGATTGCCATCTCGTCCTTCCATTTCATACAGGTGCGGGAGTAAGCCGCATGGGCCTCACCACAGTTAACACAGGAGGCCGCAGAAGTGCAACCTTCCCCGTCATGTTCACTGGAGCCACAATTTGCGCAACGAGCGGAACTCTTACAAAAACGTTGTGAATGCCCGTACCTCTGGCACCTGAAACAGCGCAGAGGACTGGGAATGTACGGGCGAACTCCACAGACCAAGTAGCCAGCCTTGATTTCGGTCGGAACCTTCGGGGAGTTAAAAGTCAAGATAACATTTTTAGACTTAATTAAAGAACCATCGCGCCGAAACATCATACGGCGCGCAGCAATAACACCTTGATCTGCAAGTTCAGTCACCAATTCTTCTTCACTGCATGGCAAGAGATCAAATTCCGAAATAACACCCCGAGAGGTGTTAAGAAACGGGTGAGGTGCCACTTTGACAGGAATGCCTTGAAGACTAGTAAGGAGCAAAAGAGTGTTACTCTGAGAAACACTGCAAGTTTGAACAAGCAGGTCCCCAGAGCGAAGCTTCCTCACAGACTGCAAGGGGCCAACCGCAGCGTCCAAAGCCTTAGAAATAAAAAATGGAGATCTGGTGGACAGTCTCTCAGTCGGATCGATGGATTCTACAAGTAAGTGTGTAGCATGCGTAGTCACAGCAATCGATGGGAGACGACGCTTCGGAGCGACTGGTACAGCTGCCGAAGAAGAGGTTCCACATTCTTGGTCCAGGTCATGGTCTAAAGATCGTTTAAGGGTATGAGACTTGGTAGGTTGAGAAGACGAAGGAGAGTCGTTGTCAACCATCATATTCACAGGTGTCCTAAATTTGGAGTTTTGTTTTTTGTTTCTACCCATGGAAAAAAGAAGGAAGATTCGTCTGCAGACTACTCCACCCACCACCGAGCCCTACAAGGGAGAACTGGAGGTCCGCAAGCCAAGAAAATGACGCTAGACACAGTTCTGGAGCTTATACGTTGCAGATATAGTCCGTTGGCTGTGATCACACGCACTCGGCGGACACTTCGGCCTCCTGGTACCGTCATGCCAACGCCTTTGGCATGATCCCACAGCCCCGGGCTCACCCTGCCGTGCCATACGACAAAAAAGCCGCTAAAGCCCAGTACACAACTTGGTACAAGACTTCTGACTAGAGGTGGGTTAGACTCTAGCCTCCCGTTTACAGCGAAGCCGGGGTCGAAGAGGAGTGTTGGTACACAGGAGGCACTTAACCGGTCTCCTGCTACCTCAGCCCCCAGACATCCCATTTCCGCCTCACGGGTCTCCGCACGCGGCAAACATGCAGGTAGGTCTAGCACCCAAACCAGCGAAAAGGAAAAAAGAAAACCAAAGAAGACAAATCCTGGCAGGGAACCTAATCGGAATCTCAGCAACCTACGAACTGAGCGGTTAATATAAATCAGTTAGTGGTGGAGGGTAACAAAACCACAAGACCGGGGTGTTAGTACATAACGTGGTAGCGATTAGGTAGAGAATACAACACGGGCAACTAGCCAGTGGAGAAAATAAGGAAAAACGAAAAAGCGAGACACAAGACCAGCTCGGGATCGTGGGGCCGCGACTCCCCAACAGCTGGATGAACAGCCGTCCCTGCAAACACCAAAATAAAAAACAAGCGGTGGCATGACATAAGATGTTGACCAGTCACAAGGTCAGCTCGGGCCGTGGGGGCGCCGCTCCCCAAATAACTGGAAAACCAGTCATCCCCGTGCGGGGTCTGGTCGGCTGCAAGAAAGGCTTCTGCGAGGCTCAAAACCACGTGGAGTTTCACCAATTCTTGCCTCTCCTCCATCAAAATTCGAGACTGTGAAACTCCTGCGCATAAGCGTCATCTAGTCATCAAAAATATTAGAAATGAGATTCGCACTGAAAAAGCTGAGGCCCTCATCAACTTGAAGAGCCAAGGTAAAGCAATTGAGTGCGCCGCTCTTGACCCCACCAGCACTCACTTCATGTTCACAGGTGAATACATGCAGTTCAAGGACTGGAGGTTTGTGCACAAAGCAAGGTTAAACCTTCTGCCCTTGAACGGCAACAAGCCTTACCTCTCCAACAACGATCGTCGATGCAGGGTATGTGGATACAGGACAGAATCAACTGCACACGTCCTCTGTCACTGCCCTTCATTCTTCGTCCAGCGAAGGGAGAAACATGACCGAATCGTTGAAAGGATTAAGAAGGCGGCAGCTAAAAACTTCTCCATCCTTGCGGAAGATCAGCAGATTGGGAACTCCACTGGTCGCCCTGATCTGGTGCTTACGAAGGGGGACTTGGCCATCATCATCGACGTTGCCATCCCATATGATGACAGGGCCAGCGCATTCAAATCTACAAGGGATCTGAAGATCGCCAAGTACGAAGATGCCGCCAACTTCCTCAAGAGGACATATTCCCATGTGTTTGTTGACGCCGTGGTTGTTGGGACGTTGGGCACTTGGGATCCAGAAAACGATAAAGTGCTTCGTAGGTTGTGTTCGAGGAAGTATCTCAAGCTCATGAACAAACTGTGCATGAGAGATGTCATCGACGCAACCCGCGACCAGTACATCGACTGGTTGAACCTGGTCCCACGTGGCCCGTCTATCGGCAATGCTGGCCCTTCTAGCGACTCATCTGTTCCTGTCACCATGCCACCTCAGTCAATGCCTGCTCCCAGGCCCCCATTGCCTTATCCCATGTATGCTCCTGTTCGTAACAACACCAACGAACCACCTAATCAGATGACTACATCTTCTGCCACGCTTCCGTCTCATCACGCCTCCTCGTCGCCCAACAGCCGGGCTAATTCGGTTGCTCCCCCCTTCATCAGTGCATCTCAAGTTCTGCAAGACAACCATCTCGACCGCCAAAACCAGATGATCACCTTGCCTCCTAAAGCAGGAAAAAGTGTTCGCTTCGCAGAGGAAGAACCATGCTCTCGCCAGGTTCCTGAGGCACTTCTGCGCATCCCTGAGCATAGGCTGAATGTCGGCACCAACTCTGAGACCCTCACTCCCAACCAAGGTCATCCGCAGAACTTCAACCTCCTTTTCTCTCCTGAAACTCTGACACTTGGGCATAAGATCATCTCCAACATCGAGCTGATATTAAAACCAAGCAGCGAAAGTACCTCGGAGAGCCCCCACTTCAGCACTCACAGCTTCAAAATTTCGCTGGTGATGGGGAAATCGCTGACTTAGTCTATCGGCTTGCTGAAGCAGCCTCTCCATCCTGCGCTTCACAAGTATCAGCTATGCTCTTAAAACTATCAAAACAGGAACTTTATAGGCTGGTGAAAAACAAGGGAAACTTCACCTCCCTTCTGCACCACATTAGCACCAGTATTCACGAGGGAAATATTACCCCCCTGACAGCACAAGCTGCATTCCACGCAGCAAGAAGCCCGGTGAAAGACTCTGGAACCTGGCAGAAATTACAGCAATAAGTTATTAGTGTATAAATTATGTAAATGTGATATAATCTGTAAAATGTAATTATGTATATAAATGTATGTAAATATTTGTATAAAATAAATAAAAGGTATTAAGCTGTCGCGCGGGGATGAGACGGCGTAGTTGAGAGTTAGGGGATGTAATCCAAAAGCATCCCAGGGCTCACAATGTCGCCCGGAATCCCACAGCAGAGGTTAATGATGTGATCCTGGCTGTCGCTCCCTATAAGATGAAAGCTGAACTTGCTCCACATATAGGAGATGCACGCCACACCATTACTGAAACCTCTGTTCTTATCAGCTTAATCGCCATTTGACCCGCTCAGTGGGTTGCGGTTAAGCTTGATCAAGACTAAACGACTCCTACTGTGGGTTTGGTTTTCTGCCATCCAACCATCAATTAACCCCATGTAGGTTGTCGTACGCCTTGTTGTGGGTGGGGGAGGGTTTCGCCCTCCCATCCCTGCAGGCTGCAAACTTTTCTAATTATTTATGTCTCCTTCTTTTTAAATTTGTTTTATTTTAGTCGCGTTAGACAAGTCACCATTTGGTCTCTATCCTCAGCATTACGCTCAAAATTATAAGACATGGCACCCTACCCGTCATTCCTGGCGGCGGGAGGGGGCGGGAGCTGTTGTTCCCCACGTTTGGCTCAGCCTGTAAACCGTGCTTTTCACCATGTGGTTGGCCGGGGTTTGATTCCCCTGCGATGTCTTGTGACAAGTCTCCATTTTCTAGTCTAGGTTTCCCTTCCCTGTCCTCTGCTTGCAGAGTTGACTCCCCCTGGGGCTTTGACCCCACTGTTCCCAAATTAATGGCTCTCGGGCCAATATCCAGTCCTTGCGACTCGCAGCCTGCCTCTGTCCCCCTATTTGATGTCTTCTCAAAATTTTTCTTGTACTGCTGCTTTTCTTCCTCCAGGTGGAGTGTGTCTTCTGACACACGCCCAGAGTGACCTCTCCTTTCTCCTTTTAAGGGCCACTCTGGTCTGTCTCTCCTCCGCTCGTCCTGTCCAGAGCTTGCACCGCCTGGTGGGGTCTCTTCGAGCCCCAGATCTGCCAGGGGTCTCTGGATAGGAATTCCTAGGAGACATACTGAACGTGGTCCCTGTCTCCGCCACCCTCCTGTCGCTTGCAGTGTGCGCCACCGCCCAAACTGAGGGTTCTCTTCCCTCGAGCCGGGTTGACTCTCTGAGAGACTAGGTTTCCCTTGGCGGGAGCATGGTTCTCTTGGGGGGTGTGGGGTTGTGACTCCCCCTGCAAGCAGTTTTTCTATCGCCACCTGGAGGATGCTGCGTTTTCTTTTCATTTCTCCTCATACTCCACCCCCGCCCACCACAGATACTGCACTTGAACTGATCTAGTTTGTTCCCACAACCCCTGCTATTAATCAGCCGACTCAATCACTGACTTAGGACCCTCGGAAGATGTCGAACCTCCTAAATGTGAAAAAGCGGGATCCTGCGTTATCCCACGCGCCTTTCAAGCTCGCCCTTAACACCTCTAGGAGTGAATCTGAGGTTGACTCATCCCCTCGCCACCTGCGCAGCGGGTTAAACAGGAAGAAGAAGAGAAAACCCCGAAAATTGGGCACCAGCTCCCCAGTGGAAATCATGAGATGGGAAGACCTACCGTCTAACACAAAAGCTGCTAGGTCAGGCTCAGTCCTACACTGCGTATTCCCGAGGATTGCATCAATTCAATGCCCGGAACCTAACTGCGCGGCTGAGATTCAAGCCAACCGTTGGCCAGCGACAGTTAACGCAGTTAAAGCACATCTCAACAACTGTCATAACGTCGACATTGCGTGTATCACTTCTTGGTGCTCAATTTGCAAGCAGGACATTGAATCGAACATCTCGGAACATAGTTGCCTTATAAAATCCGGGGCCATCATCAGCTTAGGCGGACCCCGGACGGGGGTGACCTTCCTCTGCCCAACATGCTCCGAAACAAGATCCACAAAAAATGACCTGGTGCATCACAGAAGGCAAGCACACAATTATGACAACAAAGATGTCATTCAAGTTATTCCAAGGACTGTGAGAGACCTCATACAAGCGAAGCATAGGCTCTCGCTCTCCCCACTGCTGGACAATCCACTGACGACCAAGCATCAGAACCTCCACAACCTTCCACCTCGGAGAGTTTAATTGAAAAGCTCCCGTCTGACTCATCGGGTGGAAACAACTCGACACCTCACAAATGGTCTGACAGGCGAACCACGGTTTTCACTGAAACGCCACCTGGAATGTCAATCCCAGTAATTAAGGGTTTTAGGATATCCCCATCGACGTCTGCATCCAATGGGAATCAAGTTTTAGTCCTCCCCCCCCTGCTGCCCACCACCAACAAGCAACGCAACACGGAGGGATTTGGACAATTCCAAGTTGTTGATCTCACAGTTGTTGCAGCTGACCAGGCGCCTGTAACTAGACCAAAGAAGACAGACTGGAGCCAAAAAAGTGAAGTAACCTTCAACACGGATTCACAACGAGAAACAGTGGTCCAAGGCTCTCCTATTAGTAAACAAAAAAAGCATACAGGTGAGAATAAGAGACAACATGCGGATCATCATCCAACCCCTGATTCCCCGACTGATACACCTGATGACCTACTCGAACGAATTCAAGCAGTCAAGAATACTGACCAGGAAAGCGCAATGAACACTCAGGCCCACGGTTGTCATCTGACAGGGGATGAGGGAGTGAGTCTGCCGCAAACCACCACCACTAATGCTGCAGTGCAGGAGGAGGAACACTCAGTGGGTGAGCTCAGTATTCCAACCAACATGCGCACAGAGGAAATCCTCGGACCTATTGGAGCAGCGCCCAATCTCAACCCACTCGAAAGTAATATTCTGGTTGAGAATGTTACCAACTGCTCGTCCGATATAGCACTAGCTCCTTCACAATCCCAACAAAGATCTGGCATGATTGTTGCCTTTGGAAACAAAACCAACTCCGTTGGATGCACTGTTTCTTCTCCACGCAGTCCACAGAATAAACAGGTCGCGCTGACGATCTGTGCAACCCCCAACGCTGCAACTCAGCCAAACATTCTGGATACCCTCATCCTAACGCCGAGTTCGGAGGAATTCAACTGCAACGCTAGCATCCCCCCAGCTCTGTCAGCCTGAACCACAACCAGGGCAGACAGCACAAGACTGTGTGTCCCACCACAGCATCTGCAGGGACCAACATAGCACCGGACTGGTGTTGGGAGGATCTCATGCACGCTGCACCGCACCGCCTTGGTGACACCCTCCACTTCCCATTCCCAATCCTCTCCACCATTGAATGCCAAGAACCAGGATGTAACCTGAGCTACACGAATAAGTCTTGGAACATCCTGAGAAACAACATCCGTAGGCACCTCCGGAATGGGCATGGAAAAACAACAACAAACACCGTATTCTGGTGCAGCCTATGCAGGAGTCGGCTGTCGGACAGACCAAGCGGGCACAGCTGTTTCAGAACCACCAGAATCGTCACTCAGCCAGCACAACCAGGAAAATTCGTCTGCACAGACTGCGAGTTCAGTTGTAATTCAGCAACTGGAATACAAAACCATGCACAGGCGCACAAGAAAGCTCGCCTGGCTGCAAGGGACAGGAGTGTTTTGGTCCCAAAACCGAAAACGAGGAACCGTGGACAGGGTGTGTTCAGAAACATGAACCAGGTTCTCCAGGAGCACAGGGTCAACGCAATCCAGAACACAGATGGGAGGCAAAGCGGGCCCCAAGTTTGCCGCCTGATCCAACCCACGAACCCATCTAGAAGGCCAGAGGAGGAGGTACGAGAACCAACCCACGATGTACCAGGCACAAGCGACGAAAACTCATTCAACGTGCAAAGCGCCGCACAGTTGCCGGAACTGGACGCCCTGCCACCTCACCGCCGCAGAGATGAGCTCCAACTACACGACTGCGATGCCACCCCACCCCTAACCAGAGACTTCTTGGACAGGATTATAACTGCACAGAACTTGGACACCACGGACGAGAACTGGGAGTCCTTCGAGATCCTCCTCCAGGAAATGACAGAGCACGTAAGAGATTCTGTCAATCTGCCCCAAGTCTTACCCCCGGACAGATCTTCCTCAGGCAAGGATATTGACATCTCTGACCCACGGGCACTACAGAGGGCGTACAAAAAAACCGCCCAAAAACTGTCCGGGCGATCTTGGGGCAGAATTCCAGCCGATGCAAAGCATCCAAGGAAGAAACATTTGAGTTCTACAGCAATGTGTGGAGTGAAACCACCCTGGACGACTCTATTTATTCGCCACCACCAGCAACCCGACCCCAACTAGAAATGAGAGAGCTAGCTCAGCAAGAAGTGAAAACCAAGCTTCACAAAATGGAAAACACTGCCCCGGGACCGGACAGGATTGCATACAATCACTGGAAGCTTGTCGACCCCGAGGCAGAAGTCTTAACTGCTGCCCTAAACACCTGCATTAAGTTTCGAAGAATCCCCGCTGCATGGAAAGCATCTACGACCATACTACTTCCAAAAGATGGGGACCCAAGTGACCTCAAAAACTGGCGACCAATAGCCCTGGCCAATACCATCTACAAACTGTTCGCCAAGTGCCTAGCAGGAATAATAACCACCTGGATTGCACAAAATGATTGTGTCTCGAGGTGTCAGAAGGGCTTCTTACCGTATGACGGGGTCCTCGAACACAATTATGTTATCCAGGACTTGATGCAACAAGCCAGGACAAAACAAAAGGATGTGGTGTTCGCATTCCTGGACCTGGCAAATGCCTTCGGCTCCATCCCAACAGGAGCGATTGAAAAAAGTCTGGACTCCATTGGAGTTGACCCCTCACTCAGGGACCTCATCTGCCAAATATACGAAGAGGCTACAACCCGCATCCTGACCGATGACGGAATCTCTGAGGAGGTGAGCATCAAATCCGGAGTCAAACAAGGTTGCCCGCTCAGTGGGCTCCTGTTCAATATTGTGCTGAACCCCATCATCGAGGCGATTCAAGGAGATGACAGGGAATATAACATCCTCGCCTATGCGGACGATTTGGTTCTAATTGCGCGGACCCCTGAAGAACTCCAACGTCGTCTGGACCTAACCCATGCCTTGCTAGAGAAAGTAGCACTGAGACCCAACCCAGGCAAATGCAAAACATTACACGTTTCGGGCATTGCACCAGTCGGAGTCAGAGAAACAAGGCTCTCTGTGGGAAGCACCCCATCCCTTATCTCAGTGAGGGGGACTCCGTCTCTTTTCTGGGGAAGCCGATTGGCCTCTACTTTGAGAATTACAACACCACCAGCACAGACTTCATAAACTTCGGGTTAAAACTGACCCAGTCAAAACTAGCCCCCTGGCAGAAATTAGATGCAGTCAGGACATTCTTCTATCCAGCATTACAACATGCAATGCGAACAGGACAACTCAGGAAAACTGACTGGACCAGACTGGACAACGTCCTCCGCCCTGAATACAAAAAGATTCTTGGGTTACCTCAGGAGGCCACTAATGCATACCTACATGGTTCTTCAAGATACGGATGCATAGGGATCCCGGAGGCCGGATCTGACTCGGATGCCTTTCTCATCGACACAGCCTTCAAGCTCCTGACAACAAAAGATCAAGTCCTCAGAGAGGCAGCCGAGTGCAGACTACATGAGGTTGTAAAACACAGAACGGGGGCCCCCCTCAACCACAAGACCTTGCGGACTATCTGTCAGGACACAATGATGACCGTTTCAACACCAGCACCAACCGAGGAACATCGGTATGGGCAGCTGCTAGAAAAGCCTCCAATAGGCTGAAGGTCACATGGAACTTCTGCAGTACTCCCACCCCCTCCATCAGGATTGGCGCCTCAGAAACTCACCCCCAAAGAAGAAACCTTGTGGTGAGAAATATTAGGAACGAGGTCAGAACAGGCAGGGCGGAGGAAGCAATCAACCTAAGGAGCCAGGGGAAGGCCATCGAGTGTGCCTCACTTGACAGAGCAAGCACCCACTTTGTATACACGGGGGATTATATGCAATTCAAGGACTGGCGCTTCCTCCACAAAGCCCGCCTCAATCTGCTGCCACTAAATGGCAATAAGCCATACCTAGGCACCAACGACAGAAGATGCAGGATCTGCGGATACAGAGCAGAAACCACAGCACATGTACTCTGCCACTGCCCAGCCTTTTACAACTACAGAAAAGAAAGGCACAATAAAATTGTGGACAGAGTAAAAAAGGCAGCTGCAAGGGACTACTCCATTCTATATGAGGATCAGCAGATCCCTGGCGCCGAGGGTAGACCAGATTTGGTACTTGCTAGGGGAGACACGGCAATACTCCTTGACATTGCCATCCCCTACGAGGACAGGGTGGCTGCTTTCAAGGAAACAAGAGCCATAAAGTGCGCGAAATACGAACAGGCAGCAAACATCCTTCGCCAGTCCTACACGCATGTAATTTCTGATGCCATCATTGTGGGCACCATTGGCACCTGGGACCCGGAAAACGACAGGGTACTGAGAAAGCTTTGTTCAAGGAAGTACCTGCGACTTATGAAAAGGCTATGCATCAGGGATGTACTTGACTCAACACGCGATCAGTACATCGCGTGGCTAAACCGGGTCCCCAGGAACACATGCGCTCACAGCACTGAAAGCTCAACCAGAGCGCCTAACTACCCAACGTACGCCCCTCTGCACGGAGCCAACCACCAAGAAAACCCAACCACAATAATGCCCTCCAACGAACCGGAGGTCGCAGCTCATGAATCTACCAGACCAAATTCAGTCGACAACCATACAGAAGGTACAGTGCCGCCTTCCGCAGTCAGCGCACTAAATAGCACATCTAAAGAATCCAACCAAGTAGGGGATGAAGGGTGCAGATACTCGCCCCCTTCATAAGAAGATCCCAAGTACTTAAAGAAAATGCCCAAGGGAGTGCGCAACTCAAAGCAGCAAGTAACCCAAAGAGAGTGAAATTCGTTATACAATGCATTCCACCAGACGCAGCTGCACCCGATCACAACACATGTCAAGCGGTGCAGATGCAAGGGCGATCTACCTCTCCCCCAGAAACAACAACAAATCAGCGAATTGGGCCACAACATCCTAAGCGAGATACAAAATTTGCTTGACCCCGACAGAGAAAGACACATATCTCGATCCGACCTCACAGAGAGCGAACAGCAACAACAAATCAAGGGAACAGCTGTTCTCCTTGGCACACAGAGAATGCGCCAACGCACACAGGGGACATTGTTGCCATGTTATTAAAACTAGAGGCGGCAAACCTGGATAAATTATTGAAAAACAGACAGGTTCTCGACCCACTAGTTCAACATGTCAGGGACAGTCTAATGCAAGGAGTCGTCACCCCACTCACAACACGAGCAGCCTTTGCAGCAGCCAGAGCGATGAACAGCATCACGGACACTGGGAAAGAACCAAGGACAGGAGTAGACAAAGAAGACACAGAAGAAGACTGTAGACAAAATAATACCTGTACATAAAGTTGTATGAATGTATAGCATTGTAACTTATGAAGCATTATGTATATATATGTAAACTTATTGTAAATTTGTGTATAAATAAAGTGCATTAAGCTGACGCGCGGGGATGAGACGGTATAGTTGAGGTTCTTGGGATGGGATCATCCCAAGGATCACAACGTTGCCCGGAGTCCCACAGCAGAGGTTGATGATGTGATCCGGGCTGTCGCTCCCTATATGTTAAAAGCTCAACCTGCTTCACATATAGGAGATGCACGCCCCACCATTACTGAAACCTCTGTTCTTATCAGCTTAATCGCCATTCGACCCGCTCAGTGGGTTGCGGTTAAGCTTGATCAAGACTAAACGACTCCTACTGTGGGTTTGGTTTTCTGCCATTCAACCATCAATTAACCCCATGTAGGTTGTCGTACGCCTTGTTGTGGGTGGGGGAGGGTTTCGCCCTCCCATCCCCGCAGGCTGCAAACTTTTCTAATTATTTATGTCTCCTTCTTTTTAAATTTGTTTTATTTTAGTCGCGTTAGACAAGTCACCATTTGGTCTCTTTCCTCAGCATTACGCTCAAAATTATAAGACATGGCACCCTACCCGTCATTCCTGGCGGCGGGAGGGGGCGGGAGCTGTTGTTCCCCACGTTTGGCTCAGCCTGTAAATCGTGCTCTTCACCTTGTGGTTGGCCGGGGTTTGATTCCCCTGCCATGTCTTGTGACAAGTCTCTAAGTTAGTTTAGGTCTTCCTTCCCTGTCCTCTGCTTGCAGAGTTGACTCCCCTGGGGCTTTGACCCCACTGTTTCCAAATTAATGGCTCTCGGGCCAATATTCAGTCCTTGCGACTCGCAGCCTGCCTCTGTCCCCCTGTTTGATGTCTTCTCAAAATTTTTCTTGTGCTGCTGCTTTTCCTCCTCCAGTTGGAGTGTGTCATCTGACACACGCCCAGAGCGACCTCTTCTTTCCCCTTTTAAGGGTCGCTCTGGTCTATCTCTACTCCGCTCGTCCTGTTCAGAGCTTGCACCGCCTGGTGGGGTCTCTTTGAGCCCCAGATCTGCCAGGAGTCTCTGGATAGGAAATCCTAGGAGACATACTGAACGTGGTCCCTGTCTCCGCCACCCTTCTGTCGCTTGCAGTGTGCGCCACCGCCCAAACTGAGGGTTCTCTTCCCTCGAGCCGGGTTGACTCTCTGAGAGACTAGGTTTCCCTTAGCGGGAGCATGGTTCTCTTGGGGGGTGTGGGGTTGTGACTCCCCCTGCAAGCAGTTTTTCTATCGCCACCTGGAGGTTGTACCGTGTCTTTCATCCTTTCAGCCTACCTCCCCCCTCCACCACAGATATTCCACTTGATAGGCCAAGAAGCCCGTCATCCTCCTTTAGGAAGCCTCTCGCTCCACACCTGCTATTGTTGAGGACACCTCTCTAAACTCTCTCTGAGTTGTACTGCGCTTCAACCAGCTCCTACAGTCTGTCTCCTCCTTGGCTGCTGACTCCAAGATGACATCTCAACTCCGAGCAAAAAAAGTGAGCATCCTCAACTCCCCTTTTCCCCCGCACGGGGATAACTGGTTTTCCAGTTATTTGGGGAGCGGCGCCCCCACGGCCCGAGCTGACCTTGTGACTGGTCAACATCTTATGTCATGCCACCGCTTGTTTTTTATTTTGGTGTTTGCAGGGACGGCTGTTCATCCAGCTGTTGGGGAGTCGCGGCCCCACGATCCCGAGCTGGTCTTGTGTCTCGCTTTTTCGTTTTTCCTTATTTTCTCCACTGGCTAGTTGCCCGTGTTGTATTCTCTACCTAATCGCTACCACGTTATGTACTAACACCCCGGTCTTGTGGTTTTGTTACCCTCCACCACTAACTGATTTATATTAACCGCTCAGTTCGTAGGTTGCTGAGATTCCGATTAGGTTCCCTGCCAGGATTTGTCTTCTTTGGATTTCTTTTTTTTTCCTTTTCGCTGGTTTGGGTGCTAGACCTACCTGCATGTTTGCCGCGTGCGGAGACCCGTGAGGCGGAAATGGGATGTCTGGGGGCTGAGGTAGCAGGAGACCGGTTAAGTGCCTCCTGTGTACCAACACTCCTCTTCGACCCCGGCTTCGCTGTAAACGGGAGGCTAGAGACTAACCCACCTCTAGTCAGAAGTCTTGTACCAAGTTGTGTACTGGGCTTTAGCGGCTTTTTTGTCGTATGGCACGGCAGGGTGAGCCCGGGGGCTGTGGGATCATGCCAAAGGCGTTGGCATGACGGTACCAGGAGGCCGAAGTGTCCGCCGAGTGCGTGTGATCACAGCCAACGGACTATATCTGCAACGTATAAGCTCCAGAACTGTGTCTAGCGTCATTTTCTTGGCTTGCGGACCTCCAGTTCTCCCTTGTAGGGCTCGGTGGTGGGTGGAGTAGTCTGCAGACGAATCTTCCTTCTTTTCCATGGGTAGAAACAAAAAACAAAACTCCAAATTTAGGACACCTGTGAATATGATGGTTGACAACGACTCTCCTTCGTCTTCTCAACCTACCAAGTCTCATACCCTTAAACGATCTTTAGACCATGACCTGGACCAAGAATGTGGAACCTCTTCTTCGGCAGCTGTACCAGTCGCTCCGAAGCGTCGTCTCCCATCGATTGCTGTGACTACGCATGCTACACACTTACTTGTAGAATCCATCGATCCGAATGAGAGACTGTCCACCAGATCTCCATTTTTTATTTCTAAAGCTTTGGACGCTGCGGTTGGCCCCTTGAAGTCTGTGAGGAAGCTTCGCTCTGGGGACCTGCTTGTTCAAACTTGCAGTGTTTCTCAGAGTAACACTCTTTTGCTCCTTACTAGTCTTCAAGGCATTCCTGTCAAAGTGGCACCTCACCCGTTTCTTAACACCTCTCGGGGTGTTATTTCGGAATTTGATCTCTTGCCATGCAGTGAAGAAGAATTGGTGACTGAACTTGCAGATCAAGGTGTTATTGCTGCGCGCCGTATGATGTTTCGGCGCGATGGTTCTTTAATTAAGTCTAAAAATGTTATCTTGACTTTTAACTCCCCGAAGGTTCCGACCGAAATCAAGGCTGGCTACTTGGTCTGTGGAGTTCGCCCGTACATTCCCAGTCCTCTGCGCTGTTTCAGGTGCCAGAGGTACGGGCATTCACAACGTTTTTGTAAGAGTTCCGCTCGTTGCGCAAATTGTGGCTCCAGTGAACATGACGGGGAAGGTTGCACTTCTGCGGCCTCCTGTGTTAACTGTGGTGAGGCCCATGCGGCTTACTCCCGCACCTGTATGAAATGGAAGGACGAGATGGCAATCCAGCGCCTCAAGACCCTGGACGGCCTCTCGTACCCTGCTGCCAAAGCCAAGTTGGGTATTCCCAACACCCGACAGCGTAGTTTTGCCGCAGTTGTTCAGTCTCAGCCACCACCCGTGCAGCCCTTTGTTCCGCGCCCTGTAGCTCTCGCCGCACTTGCCAAGCGATCTACAGTTGAACAAGCGACACAGGTGGATTTCACCGAGCTCCAGCTTATTCGACCAGCTGAGTCTGCGCCTTCTCTTTTGAAGACGACCGACTCTTCCAGTTCCCAGCGGAAGGCCTGCACGTGCTGGAGAGCCGGCCCTCAATCCTCTAAGGTGTGCAGTGTCCATCCACATGTCGCGGCCATCATGGCCGACTTTGCAGCTGTCTCGGACTCAGCGCGGTCCCCACCCTCACCCAACATTATAGAGGAACATAGGGGGGAGGAGAGTGACAGTTCGTCCCCAGCCTCAAACAACATTGCAGAGGACCATGGGGGGGAAGAGAGTGACAGTTCGTCCCCGCCCTCTGCCAGCATTGCAGAGGAGTGTGGGGGGAGGAGAGTGACTCATCCTTTGTGTAGTTGTGTTTAAAAAAAAAAAAAAAAAAAAAAAAAAAAAGGAAGTTATAATTATAATAGTGAATTAATAAATTTTTCTTATAAACCTACTTAACTACCTTGTCTTCACAGCTTTCATCATGCTCTTTTTCGGCTTTTACCGGGCCTGTCTGTTCTTGATCATTTTCAACGTTTTTCAAAATCTGTGGCTGATAGTTCTTTGTCTGGCGCTCTTTGGCCAAGCCTGGCCCTTGCGCCAATAAAATCCAACAACCAACCAACCAACTCCCCTTCTATTCCTAGAGCCGGGACCAGCGCATGTCTAAGGGCTTCTCCTTCCGACAAGATCTCTCCACGGTTCCTTAGGAACGGGAAGATGAGAACTGAGATGATGAACCTCGGCATCGCCTCTGCTATGAACCCACCTCGCTGGATCGACACCCCGGATAAGAAAAAGGCATATCGGGTTGCCTCCACATTGCACTGCCTCTACCCGCGCATCGCTACTCTCCACTGCACCGAGGAGGGGTGCAATCTTGAAATTCAAGCCAATAAATGGACTGCTACAATCAATGCTCTTCAGGCTCACTTGCAGACAGCCCACAACACCGAGATAGGATTCATGACCTCTTGGTGCGCCGTCTGTAAGAACTGTTTTGATGGCAACCCCTCCTCGCATGCTTGCCTGAAGGGCACTGGCGCCATTATTAACCCTGGTGACTCTCGCCCTGACATCTCCTATCTGTGCCCGACCTGCGCATCACAGTGCGACACTAAAAGGCTGCTGATCGCTCACCGGAAAGAGGCACATGGATACCCTACAACTGACGTTGTCAATCTGACAACTCATACTCCATCCATTCCTCTGCCTATTACTTCAGCTCCTCAGCTGGACAATGCTACAGCCTCCAGTACGACTACCTCCGTCTGTTTATCTGACCACTGTTCAGACCAGAGCGGAATTTCTCCCCTTGCTTCGGCTGAGAGCGTCTACTCTTCGCTGCACCATCCTTCTCCGGCAAAGCAGATAGATGTGATAATGGAAACCCCACCCGGACTCACTGTTCCAATAGTTAAGGGTTTCCTTGTCACCCAGTCATCTCAAGGTGATCTTGACACCTCTGGAACTATTGGACCTGCGTTTGGCACTCTCCCCTCTGCAAAGCCGCAAACCGCTCATGCAGGTGAAAGCTGCTCCGACGTTAAAGTGAGTTCGACACAGGACAAGAACCCTCAACCCTGCCCTGAAATTATATGTACTGAGGAAAGTGTCGGTGCCGGCAATACAAATTCAACCCCAATCGGGAACTTGTTGGAAACGCCCACCAAAGAAAATTTAACTCTTCCTTGCTCCGGAAAGGACTCATCCAACGCCATAAGTGAAGAACTAAGGCATTTTGGTGAGAACGTGAGACTCTCCCTGGAGCACCTGACTACTGCGGAACTGCCAGCTGCCCTCCCTTCTGATGAGAGAGTAGACTCCCCCGTCTAGTGTCGTCTCTACCTGCCTATCCTGAGCATACAGGTGAAAACACTGTCAATCCGGATGAACTGATCCAATTGCTCACCTGTTCTCCTGACCCTGCTGCCATCTTCTGTGACGAGCTCGCTCTCTCACTCCCACATCTACAGGCCACAGATGAGAAGATTGAACCAACCCACTCTTGTGCTCCATCTGCCCCTGATGAAGAAACTCTTATTCTCACTCCGGAAGCCCCTCTGGAGACTCTGCCTTGTCACTCTGCCGATCCAAGTGATTGTTTAGGCACCAATCACCCCATCATTTCGAACCCCAATCAGCCTAACTTGGCTGAAGCGGCTCAACATTGGCAGTGGGACGACCTTTCAGCGCTCACCCCTCACAGGCTTGGAGGTTGGTTGGTTGGTTGATGAATTTTAATGGCGCAAGGGCCAGGTTTGGCCAAAGAGCGCCAGACAAAGGACTATCAGCGACAGATGTTTAAAAGCGGGGAAAAAGGATTAAGAGAAAACAGGCTTGGTAAAAGTTGGAAAAGAGGATGAAGAAAGCCGTGAAGACACGTCAGTGAATTAGGTTTATATAAAAATTTAGGTATGTAAAAATTAACTAATATAATCAGCAGTAAACACAACTACACAAAGGATGATTCACCAGGAGGGGGACGAACCGTCACTCTCCTCCCCCACACTCCTCTGCAATGCTGGCAGAGGGCGGGGACGAACTGTCACTCTCTTCCCCCCATGGTCCTCTGCAATGTTGTTTGAGGCTGGGGACGAACTGTCACTCTCCTCCCCCCTATGTTCCTCTATGGTGGGTGAGGGTGGGGACCGCGCTGAGTCCGAGACAGCTGCAAAGTCGGCCATGATGGCCGCGACATGTGGATGGACACTGCACACCTTAGAGGATTGAGGGCCGACTCTCCAGCACGTGCAGGCCTTCCGCTGGGAACTGGAAGAGTCGGTCGTCTTCAAAAGAGAAGGCGCAGACTCAGCTGGTCGAATAAGCTGGAGCTCGGTGAAATCCACCTGTGTCGCTTGTTCAACTGTAGATCGCTTGGCAAGTGCGGCGAGAGCTACAGGGCGCGGAACAAAGGGCTGCACGGGTGGTGGCTGAGACTGAACAACTGCGGCAAAACTACGCTGTCGGGTGTTGGGAATACCCAACTTGGCTTTGGCAGCAGGGTACGAGAGGCCGTCCAGGGTCTTGAGGCGCTGGATTGCCATCTCGTCCTTCCATTTCATACAGGTGCGGGAGTAAGCCGCATGGGCCTCACCACAGTTAACACAGGAGGCCGCAGAAGTGCAACCTTCCCCGTCATGTTCACTGGAGCCACAATTTGCGCAACGAGCGGAACTCTTACAAAAACGTTGGGAATGCCCGTACCTCTGGCACCTGAAACAGCGCAGAGGACTGGGAATGTACGGGCGAACGCCACAGACCAAGTAGCCAGCCTTGATGTCGGTCGGAACCTTCGGGGAGTGAAAAGTCAAGATAACATTTTTAGACTTAATTAAAGAACCATCGCGCCGAAACATCATACGGCGCGCAGCAATAACACCTTGATCTGCAAGTTCAGTCACCAATTCTTCTTCACTGCATGGCAAGAGATCAAACTCAGAAATAACACCCCGAGAGGTGTTAAGAAACGGGTGAGGTGTCACTTTGACAGGAATGCCTTGAAGACTAGTGAGGTGCAGAAAAGTGTTACTCTGAGAAACACTGCAAGTTTGGACAAGCAGGTCCCCAGAGCGAAGCTTCCTCACAGACCTCAAGGGGCCAACCGCAGCGTCCAAAGCTTTAGAAATGAAAAAGGGAGATCTGGTGGACAGTCTCTCATTCGGATCGATGGATTCTACAAGCAAGTGAGTAGCATGCGTAGTCACAGCAATTGAGGGGAGACGACGCTTCGGAGCGACTGGTACAGCTGCCGAAGAAGAGGTTCCACATTCTTGGTCCAGGTCATGGTCTAAAGATCGTTTAAGGGTATGAGACTTGGTAGGTTGAGAAGACGAAGGAGAGTCGTTGTCAACTATCATATTCACAGGTGTCCGAAATTTGGAGTTTTGTTTTTTGTTTCTACCCATGGAAAAAAGAAGGAAGATTCGTCTGCAGACTACTCCACCCACCACCGAGCCCTACAAGGGAGAACTGGAGGTCCGCAAGCCAAGAAAATGACGCTAGACACAGTTCTGGAGCTTATACGTTGCAGATATAGTCCGTTGGCTGTGATCACACGCACTCGGCGGACACTTCGGCCTCCTGGTACCGTCATGCCAACGCCTTTGGCATGATCCCACAGCCCCCGGGCTCACCCTGCCGTGCCATACGACAAAAAAGCCGCTAAAGCCCTGTACACAACTTGGTACATGACTTCTGACTAGAGGTGGGTTAGTCTCTAGCCTCCCGTTTACAGCGAAGCCGGGGTCGAAGAGGAGTGTTGGTACACAGAAGGCACTTATCCGGTCTCCTGCGACCTCAGCCGCCAGACATCCCATTTCCGCCTCACGGGTCTCCGCACGCGGCAAACATGCAGGTAGGCCTAGCACCCAAACCAGCTAAAAGGAAAAAAGAAACCCAAAGAAGACAAATCCTGGCAGGGAACCTAAACAGAATCTCAGCAACCTACGAACTGAGCGGTTAATATAAATCAGTTAGTGGTGGAGGGTAACAAAACCACAAGACCGGGGTGTTAGTACACAACGTGGTAGCGATTAGGTAGAATACAACACGGGCAACTAGCCAGTGGAGAAAATAAATAAAAACGAAAAAGCGAGACACAAGACCAGCTCGGGATCGTGGGGCCGCGACTCCCCAACAGCTGGATGAACAGCCGTCCCTGCATACACCATCAGCACCAAAATAAAAAACAAGCGGTGGCATGACATCAGATGTTGACCAGTCACAAGGTCAGCTCGGGCCGTGGGGGCGCCGCTCCCCAAATAACTGGAAAACCAGTTATCCCCGTGCGGGGCAGGCTTGGAGGCACACTGCACTTTGTGTTCCCAGTGCCTACCACTGTATGTTGCAAGGAACCCGGATGTGACCTATCATACGCCAATAAGTCGTGGAGCACCCTTCGCAACAACCTAAAAAGACATCTTCTCAGAGCACATGGAAAGAAGATCTCGCACACTGTCTTCTGGTGCAGTCAGTGCAAGTCCCAGCTATCGGACAGACCCGGGAGCCACTCCTGCTTTAAACTCACCAGGATCACTACCACTCCAGCCACTCCCGGCTCTCACAGCTGCAACGATTGCAACTTTTCGTGCAATTCCTCAACGGGCCTCAAAAACCATCTCTTGGCCCATAAAAAAGCTAGACTGGCTGCCACCGATAGAGACATCAAACTCCCGCCGCCCAACACCCGACAGAAAAGGCGCCACCCTCCTCGTTCCACTTCCAGAATCGTCTTCAAAGGAGGAATGCGTTTCTTCAGGAACCAGCAGCAAGTCTCTGGAAGGACCTGCTCAACGGGCGAGTCAAGCACCCTTGGAGCTTCTCATCAACAGGATGCCAATCCTAACCTCTTACCTCCGGTACCTGCGGAAACCCCCAATCCAGCCCCTTCTGTGATTCCGCCTCTAAGCGCCACCATGCCATTTCACCGGAGAGCGGAGGAGTCTGGGCTCTCCAGCTGCGACCATAGCACTCCCTTATCAACGGAATTCCTCCAGAGAATATTGGACTGCCAACATGAGGATAACACCCTGTCGAACTGGCAACGCTTCGAAACCCTTCTCGAGGATATCTCGAACTTCGTTCGTGCTGAAGTCCACCAACCTCCTCTTTCCTCCAACTACAGCTTCAAAAGTAAGCCGCTCAACCCCGAGGAACCAAGGGAGATCCAGCGAGCCTACAAGAGGAATCGCCCCAAAGCCATCAGGGCGATTATCGGCCAAGAATCGAGGAGATGCAAAGCCTCCAGTGAAGAAACCTTCAACTTTTTTAAAAATGCTTGGAGCGAAACCACTCTTGATGACTCCATTTTCATGCCGCCCCCGCCTAATCGTCCCTGCCTTGAGCTCAACCTTCTTACTCAAGCAGAAGTAAAATCAAAGCTTTCAAAGATGGAAAGCACTGCTCCTGGTCCAGACAGGATCACTTACAACCACTGGAAGTCTGTTGACCCTGAAGCCATGGTACTCACTGAAGTCCTAAACACCTGCATCAGGCTCAAAGGGATACCCAGTGCTTGGAAGAGATCCACCACGATTCTTCTCCCTAAGAGTGGTGATCCTGAGAACCTGCAGAACTGGAGGCCTATCGCCCTCAGCAACACCATCTACAAGCTTATGGCCAAGTGCCTTGCTGGGCATCTCTCATCCTGGATCCGTTCCAATGACTGCATCTCCAGATGCCAGAAGGGATTCATGCCATATGATGGAGTTATGGAGCATAACTACATCATCCAGCAAGCTATTCACCGTGCCAAAACTCAAAAGCGTGAACTCCTTCTGGCGTTTCTTGACATCAACAACGCTTTTGGCTCTGTCCCCTTCTTGGCTTTGAGAAGAGGCCTGGAATCAATTGGTGTCAGTCCAGACCTAACGGACTTTCTCTGTGAGATATACAACGAGTCCTCTACTCGAATCCTTACTGAAGGCGGCTCCTCCGAAGAAATTCCGATTGCCTCCGGGGTTAAGCAGGGGTGCCCTCTCAGTGGCCTCCTTTTCAACATAGCACTTAATCCCATCATTGAGGCCATTCAAGGTGACGATGACACCTACAACATCCTTGCCTATGCTGACGATATCGTCCTACTTGCCTCAAGTGCGCAGGAGCTACAACTAAAGCTTGAGAAAATCTGCTCCCTCTTGCAAAAAATTTCACTCCTGCTTAACCCCGCTAAATGCCGCACAATGCACATCAGCGGCATCACTCCTGTCGGCCTTCGCGAGACGAACTTCTTCATTGGCTCCACCGAAATTTCTCCGATCGTCGAGGGAGACTCTTTTAACTTCCTGGGGAAGCCTATTGGCATCTTCTGCGAGAACTTCAACTCTGCCTCTCGGGACTACATCGATTTTGGGAAAAAGATCACCAACTCCAAGCTCGCCCCCTGGCAGAAGCTCGATGCGGCGCGTTCCTTCTATTTCCCAGCCCTCCAACATGCCATGAGAACTGGGCAGCTACGGAAATCAGACTGGAGCAACCTCGATGACACCCTCCGGCCTGAGTTCAAAAAGATCCTTGGAATACCCCAGGAAGGCTCCAATTGCTACCTATATGGCTCGACACAACTCGGGTGCGTTGGCATCCCTGAAGCGGCACCGGATTCCGACGCATTTCTTGCGGACACCGCCTTCAAGCTCCTTACCACGCCTGACTTCAACCTCAGACAAGAAGCTGAGAATCACCTTTCTGAAGCTGTCAGACACCGTATTGGTACCACCCCCCAGCCTGGTGATCTCGAAAATTTCTTATCTGGAAAATCAGACACCAGATTCGAAACCACTTCGAATAGAGGTACCTCTGTGTGGGCAGCCGCTAGGAAGGCGTCTGCCCGTCTTAAGCTGAACTGGAATTTCAGCTCATCTGCCCTTCCTTCTGTCTCCATTGGGAACCTCGAAACAACTGCCCGCCAAAGAAATCTGTTCGTGAAGAACATCAGAGCCACGTGCCGCACAGCGAAAGCGGAAAACCTCATTAACATGAGGAGCCAAGGCAAGGCGATCGAGTGTGCCGCCCTTGATAGAGCCAGCACCCACTTCTTCTACACAGGGGAGCACACTCAATTCAAAGACTGGAGGTTTGTGCACAGAGCCCGTCTTAATCTCCTTCCTCTTAACGGGAACAAGCCCTTCCTGTCTGACACCGATCGCAGGTGTCGTGTCTGTGGCTACGCCGCGGAAACCACTGCTCACGTCATGTGCCACTGCAAACCATTCTTTGATTTTCGAAAGGATAGGCACAACAAAATCGTGGAAAGGGTGAAAGTGGCTGCCTCTCGCGATTTCGCCATCCTTGCTGAAGACCAGCAAATCCCTGGTTCTGTCGGCCGCCCTGATCTCGTTCTGGTCAAGAATGACACTGCCATAATTCTTGACATTACCATCCCCTACGAGGACAGGGTCGATGCTTTCAAGACAGCCAGGCAACTCAAGCTGGCTAAATATGCTCAAGTCGCCGACACCCTTCGCCAGTCATACGGCCATGTGATTGTTGATGCCATCGTCATCGGTACCCTTGGAACATGGGATCCCGAGAACGACAGGATCCTCAAAAAATTTTGTTCCAGAAAATACCTGAGGCTGATGAAGAAACTCTGCCTCAGGGATGTTCTGGATTCGTCTCGGGATCAATACATAGCCTGGCTGGACAAAATCAACAACCGCAGCCCATCTCTCTCAGAAACTCAACCTCATCCTCCTGCTGGACTTAACGAGCCCCGAGCGACGGCTGAAGCCAACCACATCGCGCGCATCGCCGAGCACACCTCTAGTCTCCCCACTCCCCAGTGTGATCTGGCTAATCCTATGCCTTCTCCAGCTGCTAATGCATCCAGCTCTACCCATGCAGATTTCTCCGACAACATCATGGCTCTGTCGCCTCCATTTATCAGGAGCTCCCAAATCATCAGGGAAAATGACTGCATCCGTCACTCCATTCTTCGTCCACCGTGTCCCTCTGCCTCAGCTACCTCAAAGATTGGTTGGTTGGTTGTTGGATTTTATTGGCGCAAGGGCCAGGCTTGGCCAAAGAGCGCCAGACAAAGAACTATCAGCCACAGATTTTGAAAAACGTTGAAAATGATCAAGAACAGACAGGCCCGGTAAAAGCCGAAAAAGAGCATGATGAAAGCTGTGAAGACAAGGTAGTTAAGTAGGTTTATAAGAAAAATTTATTAATTCACTATTATAATTATAACTTCCTTTTTTTTTTTTTTTTTTTTTTTTTTTTTTAACACAACTACACAAAGGATGAGTCACTCTCCTCCCCCCACACTCCTCTGCAATGCTGGCAGAGGGCGGGGACGAACTGTCACTCTCTTCCCCCCATGGTCCTCTGCAATGTTGTTTGAGGCTGGGGACGAACTGTCACTCTCCTCCCCCCTATGTTCCTCTATAATGTTGGGTGAGGGTGGGGACCGCGCTGAGTCCGAGACAGCTGCAAAGTCGGCCATGATGGCCGCGACATGTGGATGGACACTGCACACCTTAGAGGATTGAGGGCCGGCTCTCCAGCACGTGCAGGCCTTCCGCTGGGAACTGGAAGAGTCGGTCGTCTTCAAAAGAGAAGGCGCAGACTCAGCTGGTCGAATAAGCTGGAGCTCGGTGAAATCCACCTGTGTCGCTTGTTCAACTGTAGATCGCTTGGCAAGTGCGGCGAGAGCTACAGGGCGCGGAACAAAGGGCTGCACGGGTGGTGGCTGAGACTGAACAACTGCGGCAAAACTACGCTGTCGGGTGTTGGGAATACCCAACTTGGCTTTGGCAGCAGGGTACGAGAGGCCGTCCAGGGTCTTGAGGCGCTGGATTGCCATCTCGTCCTTCCATTTCATACAGGTGCGGGAGTAAGCCGCATGGGCCTCACCACAGTTAACACAGGAGGCCGCAGAAGTGCAACCTTCCCCGTCATGTTCACTGGAGCCACAATTTGCGCAACGAGCGGAACTCTTACAAAAACGTTGTGAATGCCCGTACCTCTGGTTAGTTAGTTAGTTAGTTAGTTAATTGATTTTAGTGGCGCAAGGGCCAGGCTTGGCCAAAGAGCGCCAGACACAGAACTATCAGCTAAAGATTTTAAAAAGCGGGGTGAAATGATTAAGAGCAGACAGGCTTGGTAAAAGTTAGAAAAGAGGATGATGAAAGATGTTGTGAAGACTAGTTAGTTTATTAGGTTTATATATAACTTTATTAATTTACCATTATAATATAACTTTTAAATGAGTTTTAAAACGTTAATCTGTTTTAGAAAAGGAAAATACTGCGAAAGTGTCGCAGTGGTCGCCCAAAAGCTTTTGAAGCGTAGCTGCGTCCTCGTCCAGCAGATGAGACTGAAAATAGTGAAACCGATGCTGACGAAAACGAACACAACTGCACAAAACATGAGAGACGGTGAGTAAACAGTCGCACGCCTCACACATTGGGGCAGCGTCGCCACACAGCAAATAGCTATGCGTGAAGCGACAATGCCCAATGCGGAGACGCGCAAGAACAACTTCTTCCCTACGGTTCCGGCGACACGATGATTTCCAGACTCCAAGGATGGGTTTAACACGGTGCAGTTTATTCTCCACCTGTTGGTCCCACAGACTTCGCCACGTTCGTCTGATATGATCGTGAACAAGAAAGCGAAAATCACGGTGAAACAGTGGCAAGGGTGTGACGACCAAAGAAGAGGCAGATCTAGCAGCAGCATCAGCAGACTCGTTCCCTGGGATCCCAACATGCCCAGGAATCCAGCAGAACCGAATCTGGACATCAGCCTCGAGCAAAGAACGAAGAAGTCTCCGTACGGTAAAAAGAAGTGGGTGGCCAGAGAAATCCAAAGATGACAATGATTGCACAACACTCAACGAATCAGTGTATACAATAGCACGCTGATGAGAGCTCGACTGCACGTGAACAAGTGCAAGATACACAGCATGCATCTCCGCCGAAAACACCGTGGCCTCGGCAGGAATGCGGGCAACAGAAACTTCGTCAATGCAGACGGCGGCGCATCCAACGACACCAGCTGCCTTAGATCCATCGGTGAAAACAGGAATAAAGTCTGCATTGACGTAACGGTGTTCGGCGAAGAGCTGCTGGTACACTGACGCAGGGGTTGAGGACTTGTCAAAAGATGTAAAGCTGGTATCGACCATGACACCAAGAGGATGCCATGGAGAATCCTCAAAGCCCCTGGTCTCTCCAACGAGTGACAAGTCGAGCCCTGCATCACGAGCTACGGCCGCCATACGAAGACCGAAGGTTCGAATGCACGAGGGACGGATCTCGAACAAACGAGCATGCTGGGGATGGAAAACTGCATCGTATAAAGGATGGTCTGTGAGTGATTTAAGTTTCAGGTAAAATTGAAGAGACAGCTGCAGACGGCGTAAATGAAGCGACGGTTCGTTCGCGTCGGCATAAAGGCTGGGAATGGGTGACGTACGAAAGGCTCCCGTACAAAGACGCAGCGCTTGATGGTGGATGGTATCCAACGGCCGGAGAACGGAAGGACGCGCAGAGCCATACACCATACAGCCATAATCCAGTTTAGACCGAATGAGAGAATGGTAAATACGGAACAAGGAAGTCCTGTCTGCACCCCAGGAGACTGAGGCGAGGATCTTGAGGATGGACAAAGCTCTCAGACAGGAAGTGCGGAGTCGTCGAACGTGCGAGCGAAAGGTGAGCGCACGGTCGACGGTCAAACCAAGGAACTTGGTTTCCGGCAAAACTGGAATGGCTGCATGGTCCAAATAGAGTTCTGGATCGGGGTGGAGGCCACGCCTCCGGCAGAAATGGACACACGCTGTCTTTTCAGCAGAAAGAACGAAACCATTGTTGTTCGCCGCTTTAACTATCTGGTTAATTGCAGACTGCAGCTGCCTTTCAATGAAATGCATGCTTGATGACGAGCAGAAGATGTGAAGGTCGTCAACATAAATGGTAGTCGAAACCGTAGGAGGAAGATTTTTAAGCAAACAATTAATGCGGAGGATGAACAGAGTCACCGAAAGAATGCTGCCTTGAGGAACACCTTGTTCTTGATGGAAGAAGGCAGAGAGCGTTGTACCGAGGCGCACCTGGAACACACGGTTACGAAGAAAGTTGGCAATGAAGGTTGGCAGGTTTCCCCGCAACCCATTCTCGTGGAGGTCACGGAGGATACCGTGACGCCACGCTCTATCGTAAGCTTTTTCGATGTCAAAAAAGACAGACACCAGGTGCTGCCTACGCACGAATGCCTCTCGAACAGACGTCTCAAGGAGCAGGAGATGGTCAGGAGCTGAACGATGACGACGGAAGCCGCTTTGTGATGGCGACAGAATTTGATGTTCTTCTAGGAAGTAAATTAGCCTAGAATTAACCATGCGTTCAAGGATTTTGCACAGACAGCTAGTGAGGGCAATTGGCCGGTAACTAGAGGGAGACTTGGGGTCTTTGCCAGGCTTGGGAAAAGGTAAAACAAAAGCTTTTCGCCAGGAGTCCGGGAAACTGTGCTCCAACCAAATGCGGTTGGTTGGTTGGTTGTTGGATTTTATTGGCGCAAGGGCCAGGTTTGGCCAAAGAGCGCCAGACCAAGAACTATCAGCCACAGATTTTTAAAAAACGTGGAAAAGGATTAAGAGCAGACAGGCTTGGTAAAAGTTGAAAAAGAGTATGATGAAAGCTGTGAAGACAAGGTAGTTAATTAGGTTTATATAAAAATTTATTAATTGACTATTATAATTATATTTTTTTATTTTTTTTTTTTTTTTTTTTTTTTTTTTTAAACAGAACTACACAAAGGATGAGTCACTCTCCTCCCCCCACACTCCCCTGCAATGCTGGCAGAGGGCGGGGACGAACTGTCACTCTCTTCTCCCCCATGTTCCTCTGCAATGTTGTTTGAGGCTGGGGACGAACTGTCACTCTCCTCCCCCCTATGTTCCTCTATAATGTTGGTTGAGGGTGGGGACCTCGCTGAGGCCGAGACAGTTGGATGGACACTGCACACCTTTGCGGATTGAGGGCCGGGTCGTCCGCACGTGCAGGCTTTCTGCTTTAAACTGGAAGAGAGGGTCGGCTGTAAAAGAGAAGGCCCAGAATCAGGTAGTCGAAAAATCGCGAGCTCGGGGAAAAACACCTGTGTCGCTTGGTCAGCTGTAGATCGCTTGGCAAGCGCTGCGAGAGCTACAGGGCGCGGAACAAAGGGCTGCACGGGTTGTGGCAGAGACTTAACAACTGCGGCAAAACTACGCTGTCGGGTGTTGGGAATACCCAACTTGGCTTTGGCAGCAGGGTACGAGAGGCCTTCCAGGGTCTTGAGGCGCTGGATCGCCATCTCATCCTTCCATTTCATACAGTTGCGGGAGTAAGCTGCATGGGCCTCACCGCAGTTAACACAGCAGGCCGCAGAAGTGCAACCTTCCCCGTCATGTTCACCGGAGCCACAATTAGCGCAACGAGCGGAACTCTTACAGAATCGTTGTGAATGCCCGTACCTCTGGCACCTGAAACAGCGCAGAGGACTGGGAATGTACGGGCGAACTGCACAGACCAAGTAGCCTGCTTTGATTTCTGTCGGAACTTTCGGGGAGTCAAAAGTCAAGATGACATTTTTTGACTTAATCATGGAACCATCACGCCGGAACATCATACGACGTGCAGCAATAACACCTTGATCAGCAAGTTCAGTCACGAATTCGTCTTCACTGCATGGCAAGAGATCAAACTCCGAAATCACACCCCGAGAGGTGTTAAGAAACGGGTGAGGTGTCACTTTCACAGGAATGCCTTGAAGACTAGTGAGGTTCAGAAAAGTGTTACTCTGAGAAACACTGCAAGTTTGGACAAGCAGGTCCCCAGAGCGAAGCTTCCTCACAGACTTCAAGGGGCCAACCGCAGCGTCCAAAGCTTTAGAAATGAAAAAGGGAGATCTGGTGGACAGTCTCTCATTCGGATCGATGGATTCTACAAGCAAGTGAGGAGCATGCGTAGTCACAGCAATTGAGGGGAGACGACGCTTCGGAGCGACTGGTACAGCTGCCGAAGAAGAGGTTCCACATTCTTGGTCCAGGTCAAGGTCTAAAGACCGTTTAAGGGTATGAGACTTGGTAGGTTGAGAAGACGAAGGAGTGTCGTTGGCAACTATCATTTTGTCAGGTGACTTAAATTTGGAGTTTTTGTTCTTTTTACCCATGGAAAAAAAGGAGGAAGATTCGTCTGCAGACTACTCCACCCACCACCGAGCCCTACAAGGGAGAACTGGAGGTCTGCAAGCCAAGAAAATGACGCTGGACACAGTTCTGGAGCTTATACGTTGCAGATATAGTCCGTTGGCTGTGATCACACGCACTCGGCGGACACTTCGGCCTCCGGGTACCGTCATGCCAACGCCTTTGGCATGATCCCACAGCCCCCGGGCTCACCCTGCCGTGCTATACGACAAAAAAGCCGCTAAAGCCGTGTACACAACTTGGTACAAGACTTCTGACTAGAGGTGGGTTAGTCTCTAGCCTCCCGTTTACAGCGAAGCCGGGGTCGAAGAGGAGTGTTGGTACACAGGAGGCACTTTATCCGGTCTCCTGCGACCTCAGCCGCCAGACATCCCATTTCCGCCTCACGGGTCTCCGCACGCGGCAAACATGCAGGTAGGTCTAGTACCCAAGCCAACTAAAAGGAAAAAAAGAAATCTAAAGAAGACAAATCCTGGCAGGGAACCTAAACTGAATCTCAGCAACCTACGAACTGAGCGGTTAATATAAATCAGTTAGTGGTGGAGGGTAACAAAACCACAAGACCGGGGTGTTAGTACATAACGTGGTAGCGATTAGGTAAAGTATACAACACGGGCAACTAGCCAGTGGAGAAAATCAATAAAAACGAAAAAGCGAGACACAAGACCAGCTCGGGATCGTGGGGCCGCGACTCCCCAACAGCTGGATGAACAGCCGTCCCTGCAAACACCAACAGCACCAAAAGAAGAAAAAAAACAAGCTGTGGCATGACATCAGATGTTGACCAGTCACAAGGTCAGCTCGGGCCGTGGGGGCGCCGCTCCCCAAATAACTGGAAAACCAGTTATCCCCGTGCGGGGCCAAATGCGGTTGAAAAGCACTAACAGATTCTCGAGAGACGACTGCGATAGATGACGGATCATGTCATAGTGGATGCCATCGGGACCTACAGATGTTGCACCGGACCGATGCAGAGCCACTCGGAGTTCAACCATGCTGAAGGGGGAGTTATACTCGGTGTTATGAAAAGGCGCAAAGGAGAGTCTCTGGCACTCAGCAGCTGGTCTAGTCCTCTGAAAGGAGAGAGGGTACGCCTCAGAACTGGAAACAGAGGCAAACGCCCTACCCAAACAATCCACTATCTCCCCGACTTCAGCATACGTGCAGCCGTTACTCTCGAGAATAGAGATCTGATGGGAACCACAGTTTCCCCGAATCCTACGAATTTTTTCCCAAACAGTTTTTGAACTGGCACGTGAATTGATCGATGAAACGTACTTTATCCAAGACTCCCTCTTGCTTCGTCGACGCACCAACCGAGCGTAAGATTTTGCTCTTTTAAATTCAACGAGATTAGCATCGGTTGGATACCGCCGAAATGTTAGTTAGTTAGTTAGTTAGTTAATTGATTTTAGTGGCGCAAGGGCCAGGCTTGGCCAAAGAGCGCCAGACACAGAACTATCAGCTAAAGATTTTAAAAAGCGGGGTGAAATGATTAAGAGCAGACAGGCTTGGTAAAAGTTAGAAAAGAGAATGATGAAAGATGTTGTGAAGACTAGTTAGTTTATTAGGTTTATATATAACTTTATTAATTTACCATTATAATATAACTTTTTTTTTTTTTTTTTTTTTTTTTTTTTTTAAATGAGTTTTAAAACGTTAATCTGTTTTAGAAAGGAAAATACTGCGAAAGTGTCGCAGTGGTCGCCCAAAAGCTTTTGAAGCGTAGCTGCGTCCTCGTCCAGCAGATGAGACTGAAAATAGTGAAACCGATGCTGACGAAAACGAACACAACTGCACAAAACATGAGAGACAGTGAGTAAACGGTCGCACGCCTCACACATTGGGGCAGCGTCGCCACACAGCAAATAGCTATGCGTGAAGCGACAATGCCCAATGCGGAGACGCGCAAGAACAACTTCTTCCCTACGGTTCCGGCGACACGATGATTTCCAGACTCCAAGGATGGGTTTAACACGGTGCAGTTTATTCTCCACCTGTTGGTCCCACAGACTTCGCCACGTTCGTCTGATATGATCGTGAACAAGAAAGCGAAAATCACGGTGAAACAGTGGCAAGGGTGTGACGACCAAAGAAGAGGCAGATCTAGCAGCAGCATCAGCAGACTCGTTCCCTGGGATCCCAACATGCCCAGGAATCCAGCAGAACCGAATCTGGACATCAGCCTCGAGCAAAGAACGAAGAAGTCTCCGTACGGTAAAAAGAAGTGGGTGGCCAGAGAAATCCAAAGATGACAATGATTGCACAACACTCAACGAATCAGTGTACACAATAGCACGCTGATGAGAGCTCGACTGCACGTGAACAAGTGCAAGATACACAGCATGCATCTCCGCCGAAAACACCGTGGCCTCGGCAGGAATGCGGGCAACAGAAACTTCGTCAATGCAGACGGCGGCGCATCCAACGACACCAGCTGCCTTAGATCCATCGGTGAAAACAGGAATAAAGTCTGCATTGACGTAACTGTGTTCGGCGAAGAGCTGCTGGTACACTGACGCAGGGGTTGAGGACTTGTCAAAAGATGTAAAGCTGGTATCGACCATGACACCAAGAGGATGCCATGGAGAATCCTCAAAGCCCCTGGTCTCTCCAACGGGTGACAAGTCGAGCCCTGCATCACGAGCTACGGCCGCCATACGAAGACCGAAGGTTCGAATGCACGAGGGACGGATCTCGAACAAACGAGCATGCTGGGGATGAAAAACTGCATCGTATAAAGGATGGTCTGTGAGTGATTTAAGTTTCAGGTAAAATTGAAGAGACAGCTGCAGACGGCGTAAATGAAGCGACGGTTCGTTCGCGTCGGCATAAAGGCTGGGAATGGGTGACGTACGAAAGGCTCCCGTACAAAGACGCAGCGCTTGATGGTGGATGGTATCCAACGGCCGGAGAACGGAAGGACGCGCAGAGCCATACACCATACAGCCATAATCCAGTTTAGACCGAATGAGAGAATGGTAAATACGGAACAAGGAAGTCCTGTCTGCACCCCAGGAGACTGAGGCGAGGATCTTGAGGATGGACAAAGCTCTCAGACAGGAAGTGCGGAGTCGTCGAACGTGCGAGCGAAAGGTGAGCGCACGGTCGACGGTCAAACCAAGGAACTTGGTTTCCGGCAAAACTGGAATGGCTGCATGGTCCAAATAGAGTTCTGGATCGGGGTGGAGGCCACGCCTCCGGCAGAAATGGACACACGCTGTCTTTTCAGCAGAAAGAACGAAACCATTGTTGTTCGCCGCTTTAACTATCTGGTTAATTGCAGACTGCAGCTGCCTTTCAATGAAATGCATGCTTGATGACGAGCAGAAGATGTGAAGGTCGTCAACATAAATGGTAGTCGAAACCGTAGGAGGAAGATTTTTAAGCAAACAATTAATGCGGAGGATGAACAGAGTCACAGAAAGAATGCTGCCTTGGGGAACACCTTGTTCTTGATGGAAGAAGGCAGAGAGCGTTGTACCGAGGCGCACCTGGAACACACGGTTACGAAGAAAGTTGGCAATGAAGGTTGGCAGGTTTCCCCGCAACCCATACTCGTGGAGGTCACGGAGGATACCGTGACGCCACGCTCTATCGTAAGCTTTTTCGATGTCAAAAAAGACAGACACCAGGTGCTGCCTACGCACGAATGCCTCTCGAACAGACGTCTCAAGGAGCAGGAGATGGTCAGGAGCTGAACGATGACGACGGAAGCCGCTTTGTGATGGCGACAGAATTTGATGTTCTTCTAGGAAGTAAATTAGCCTAGAATTAACCATGCGTTCAAGGATTTTGCACAGACAGCTAGTGAGGGCAATTGGCCGGTAACTAGAGGGAGACTTGGGGTCTTTGCCAGGCTTGGGAAAAGGTAAAACAAAAGCTTTTCGCCAGGAGTCCGGGAAACTGTGCTCCAACCAAATGCGGTTGAAAAGCACTAACAGATTCTCGAGAGACGACTGCGATAGATGACGGATCATGTCATAGTGGATGCCATCGGGACCTACAGATGTTGCACCGGACCGATGCAGAGCCACTCGGAGTTCAACCATGCTGAAGGGGGAGTTATACTCGGTGTTATGAAAAGGCGCAAAGGAGAGTCTCTGGCACTCAGCAGCTGGTCTAGTCCTCTGAAAGGAGAGAGGGTACGCCTCAGAACTGGAAACAGAGGCAAACGCCCTACCCAAACAATCCACTATCTCCCCGACTTCAGCATACGTGCAGCCGTTACTCTCGAGAATAGAGATCTGATGGGAACCACAGTTTCCCCGAATCCTACGAATTTTTTCCCAAACAGTTTTTGAACTGGCACGTGAATTGATCGATGAAACGTACTTTATCCAAGACTCCCTCTTGCTTCGTCGACGCACCAACCGAGCGTAAGATTTTGCTCTTTTAAATTCAACGAGATTAGCATCGGTTGGATACCGCCGAAATGTACACCAGGCCTTATGTTGAGCTCTCCTAGCCGCTGTGCAATCAGAGGTCCACCAAGGTTTCGGACGTCTTGGGAGCGTCGTTGATGTCTTTGGGATAGAGAGATCCGCTGCCTGAATGATACACGTGGTGACATCAGTAACAGTTGCATCGATTGACCCTCGGGTCACCATGACAGAAGGTATCACTGCGGACGATGTGAAGACCTCCCACTTGGCACGATCCATCCTCCATCGAGGAGGGCGGGAAGCAGAAGATGGCACGCTCTCATTATAGCCAAGTACAATTGGAAAGTGGTCGCTCCCATGGAGGTCGTTGCACACCGTCCACGACCAGTCAGCAATAACTGATGGTGAACCCAAAGATAAATCGATCGCACTGAAACTTCGTGTAGGCTCGTGGAAATAAGTGTCAGCTCCGGTGTTAAAAAGGCACAGGGAGGTCGAGGACAGAAGAGATTCGATCCTACGGCCTCGTACGTCTGTTCTGACACTACCCCACAATGGATTATGAGCATTGAAGTCACCCAGAAGAAGAGCAGGTGACGGCAGCTGCCCAACTAAGCTCTCAAGAACGGACACGCTCACGTCCTCATCCGGCGGCAGATAGACGCTGCAAACAGTTAGAGGCACAGGCATGGAGATACGCACCGCAACGGCTTGTAAAGATGTTGAGACCGCAACGGGAGAAACTGGAACACTGTGGGGGACAAGAATGGCAACTCCCCCGCAAGCTATATCTCCTGAAACATTATCTTTCCGAAATGCACTGTAGCCTCGAACTGAGAGCAGGTCTGATGGTTTAAGTTTTGTCTCCTGGAGGCAAAGGCACACCGGAGAGTACGACGAAAGCAGATGTTTGACGTCGTCATATTTTGTCCGAAAACCTCGACAGTTCCATTGAACGATTGAAACCATGATTTGAGGGGTAGATAGGAAGAAAGAAACGTGGGTCAAATGAACTGAAGAGGCCTAGAAGGCCTCGGAGTCCATGAATTCCTCAGTCTGGTCTGCAGTGCCCCTCGGCAGCGTGGTAACCGGGGAAGGACTGGGGGGTGTCTGGAGGATGAAGACCGGGACTGATTCGTTCCGGCTTGAACCTTTGTTTGAGATTTAGTGGCTGAGGATTGTTTGGCCTTGCCTTTGTGTCTAGCAGGCGAGGGATCAGGGCTCGTAGAACGGGAAACCTGTTCTGCAACAGCGCGCTTGGGCGAGGATGCAGGACCCCGAGCATTGGTCTGTGGTGGCAAAGATAAACTGTCAGTGGTGGAAAGTCGAAGGGCCTTCAGCCCAGCAGCATAAATATCCTCGAGAGAGAAAGGGCAGTCTTTTGGTATAGTGATGTCTGTCTGAGTGGCAATGGATGTTTTAGGAGCCACAACGGAAGAGTAGGTGCGTGCGCTTGGAGCAGCGGGAACGACCTTCCGTCGAGCTTCAGGGTAGGACAGGTGTTCAAGTGTCTTAACCTCCTGAATCTTCCGCTCCTCAATCCACTTCGGACAGTTCTTGGCATTGGCAGCATGGTCGCCTTTGCAGTTCACACAATGGGCAGCTGCAGCAGAGCAGTCAGACTGAAGATGGTCGTGTGAACCGCAACGATTGCAAGTAGCAGCACCACGGCAAGACTGCTGGGAGTGCCCGTACACTTGGCATCGGTAGCAACGAAGGGGTTAGGAATGTACGGGCGCACAGAGCAGTTCAAATAGCCCGCATGGATGGAAGATGGAAGAGTCGGGCGATCAAAGGTCAGAATCACTGTTCTGGAGTTGACCAGCTCCCCGTTTCGGCGGAACTTGATCCGACGAACCGCTGTGACACCTTGGTTGGCAAGCTCCTCAAGAAATTCTTCCTCTGAAACATCCACGAGGTCGCGCTCGGAGATGACACCTCTGGATGAATTCAGGGACTGATGAGGTTTGATGTCCACAGGGACACCACCCAAGTTGGAGACGCCCAAGAGCAATGAACCATGGCGTGGACTTGACATTTCCACCAATATATCTCCCGATTTTAACTTCTTCACACTGGTTGGTGACGCAACCGCTCCTTGCAGGGCTTTTTGAATCCAGAAGGGAGATTTGGAGCCAAGCTTGTGAGATTCTTCCCGTGCATGGATGATAAAAAATCGGGCAGTGTCCGGCGGCAAAGTACGCAGTTTCTTATTGGTGGGGTTAGGATCAGTGTCCAAAGATTTCTTTAGTTTGACAGAAGGGGGAATATTTAAAGAATCCATATATAAAGCGAAAAAAAAAATTCATCCGCCAGCTTCCCCGCCCACTACCGAGCCCAACAGGGGAGAGCCGGAGGTCCGCAGGCCAACATGGGCGCAGGACACGGCCCTAGGGTTAGGCGGCGGATATAGCATGTTGATCGTGCAGACATGCGCTCAGCGAGTACCGCGACTTTCCCGGGTCTTGGTAATACCCCTTTGGCATGCCCACACTATCCCCAAACTCACCCCGTCGTACGAAATGACAAGCCGATTGACTAGGAGTAGGTTAGTTCCTAGCCTCCCGTTTAGGGTGAAGCAGGGGGCAAAGAGGAGTGTTGGCGACTGGTGACAACTATAGCCTGGCCCCCAGTAACCTCAGCCTCCAGCATCCCCTTTTCCACCTGTACGGGTCACCGCACACGGCAAACGTGCAGGTAGGTCTAGCTAACCAGCCCGAAGAAACGAAGAAGGAACAGAAAATGAAAAAGAAAGGGAAGAGGAGTAGAAAATAGAGAAAAAGGAAGAACAGGGAGTGGAGAAGAAAGCAAAAACAGGAAAGTGTGAGGAAAGGGCTGGCGCATAATCACAACCTCAGCAACCTACAGGACTGAGGTGGGAGCGTGGCTAGATAACAACAACAACAACCACAAATGGAAAAAGATTTTAAACACAACTGTCGGCTCGGGCCGTGGGGTCGCCACTCCCCATCAGCTGGATGAACAGCTGTCCCTTCGGTGGTATCATCGTATCAAGACGAAATCAAAACACAAACAGTCACAAGGTCAGCTCGGGCCGTGGGGGCGCCGCTCCCCAAATAACTGGAAAACCAGTTATCCCCGTGCGGGGTACCTCTGGCACCTGAAACAGCGCAGAGGACTGGGAATGTACGGGCGAACTCCACAGACCAAGTAGCCAGCCTTGATTTCGGTCGGAACCTTCGGGGAGTTAAAAGTCAAGATAACATTTTTAGACTTAATTAAAGAACCATCGCGCCGAAACATCATACGGCGCGCAGCAATAACACCTTGATCTGCAAGTTCAGTCACCAATTCTTCTTCACTGCATGGCAAGAGATCAAATTCCGAAATAACACCCCGAGAGGTGTTAAGAAACGGGTGAGGTGCCACTTTGACAGGAATGCCTTGAAGACTAGTAAGGAGCAAAAGAGTGTTACTCTGAGAAACACTGCAAGTTTGAACAAGCAGGTCCCCAGAGCGAAGCTTCCTCACAGACTTCAAGGGGCCAACCGCAGCGTCCAAAGCTTTAGAAATAAAAAATGGAGATCTGGTGGACAGTCTCTCATTCGGATCGATGGATTCCACAAGTAAGTGTGTAGCATGCGTAGTCACAGCAATCGATGGGAGACGACGCTTCGGAGCGACCGGTACAGCTGCCGAAGAAGAGGTTCCACATTCTTGGTCCAGGTCATGGTCTAAAGATCGTTTAAGGGTATGAGACTTGGTAGGTTGAGAAGACGAAGGAGAGTCGTTGTCAACCATCATATTCACAGGTGTCCTAAATTTGGAGTTTTGTTTTTTGTTTCTACCCATGGAAAAAAGAAGGAAGATTCGTCTGCAGACTACTCCACCCACCACCGAGCCCTACAAGGGAGAACTGGAGGTCCGCAAGCCAAGAAAATGACGCTAGACACAGTTCTGGAGCTTATACGTTGCAGATATAGTCCGTTGGCTGTGATCACACGCACTCGGCGGACACTTCGGCCTCCTGGTACCGTCATGCCAACGCCTTTGGCATGATCCCACAGCCCCCGGGCTCACCCTGCCGTGCCATACGACAAAAAAGCCGCTAAAGCCCAGTACACAACTTGGTACAAGACTTCTGACTAGAGGTGGGTTAGTCTCTAGCCTCCCGTTTACAGCGAAGCCGGGGTCGAAGAGGAGTGTTGGTACACAGGAGGCACTTAACCGGTCTCCTGCTACCTCAGCCCCCAGACATCCCATTTCCGCCTCACGGGTCTCCGCACGCGGCAAACATGCAGGTAGGTCTAGCACCCAAACCAGCGAAAAGGAAAAAAAAGAAATCCAAAGAAGACAAATCCTGGCAGGGAACCTAATCGGAATCTCAGCAACCTACGAACTGAGCGGTGAATATAAATCAGTTAGTGGTGGAGGGTAACAAAACCACAAGACCGGGGTGTTAGTACATAACGTGGTAGCGATTAGGTAGAGAATACAACACGGGCAACTAGCCAGTGGAGAAAATAAGGAAAAACGAAAAAGCGAGACACAAGACCAGCTCGGGATCGTGGGGCCGCGACTCCCCAACAGCTGGATGAACAGCCGTCCCTGCAAATACCAACAGCACCAAAATAAGAAAAAAACAAGCTGTGGCATGACATCAGATGTTGACCAGTCACAAGGTCAGCTCGGGCCGTGGGGGCGCCGCTCCCCAAATAACTGGAAAACCAGTTATCCCCGTGCGGGTTTATCCCCGTGCGGGGCTACCTCAAAGAAAGTCACCTTTCAATTCGAGGACACGTCGGGCTCCAGATCCTCTGCCCGGGAACTCAACAGACCACTCCCCGACAGCAAGAACTCTGTGCGAAATGACAAATTCGGCACAGCTGTTTCCTCCGGCACAACTGTGGCTACCTCCTTGAGACACCTCCCTAACCCCACTGCCAACTCGGCAAGTGAAAGGCCTCTGATCCAGCTCTCTCCTCAATCGCAGCAAAAAGTTAATGTTCTTGGTCACCAGCTGATTGAGAGCATTGAGCTGGCCCTCCACCCGGACAGGGAAATACGTACGGAACAGGTGCTCAAGGAGGAAAAACCTAGTGATCAGCTGACTTCCATTGTGCACTCCTTAGCACCACAATTCACAGAAGACATCATGAAGATGCTCCTCAAGCTTGATCATAGGGAGCTTGATTTCCTGAGCAAGAACTCTGAGGTCCTCACCACCCTCATCAAACAAATCAACTCCAGCCTCATCGAAGGATTCGTGACCCCCTTCACGGCAAAGGCTGCATTCTACACTGCCCGTGAAATCTATGGAAAAAGAAAATGACTCTTGTAAAGTGTTTAGAAGTACTACTCTGATTCATTGTAAATATTATACCATGTATTTTTTTTTCCACCCAATGTCATAGTGTATTTGTATATGTATGTAATTATTGTTTTATTGTAAATAAAAGTTGGTATTAAGCTGACGCGCGGAGACGAGACGGCGTAGTCGGGCTTCTTGGGATACCACATACAATCCCAAGAACCACGACGTCGCCCGGAGTCTCACAACAGAGGTTGAGGATGTGACAAAGGCTGTCGCTCCCTATATAGTAAAAGCACTTACTGCTCCCTATATAGGAGATGCACGCCACACCATTACTGAAACCTCTGTTCTTATCAGCTTAATATCTGGTATGACTCACACTGTGGGTCACGATATTAAACGAATTTTTGTAATGCGACGGAGTTCCTAGGGGCTTGCCTCGGCTCTGTCACGGGTTGACCTGATATTGCACTACATTCAGGATCGGCCCACCCTAATCAAAGAAAAGAACACACCAACTTTTATCCAATACACCTTAAAGTTTTCAAATCTTCAATGTTAATATAAAAGAGCACATAAGACGAATACATGCAAATTAACAGGAAACCGTTGCCTTAGATTTGGTGTCAGTATTTCTTTGGAAAAAAACGCTTAAAACTTGGACTTAGAATAATATTTTTCCTATTTCTCCTTTCTACATTACTATATTCTGTGTTGTTGCTGCACTTTTTCCTGAAAGCCTTGGATTTAAATTTATCAAAAAATTCCCGCCTCTCTCTTGTTGAAACTGACTTGAGACCGGACCTAGTCGTTGTTGACTCTACAAAGGAGAACTTATAAGTTATTGATGTCCAAATCCCCCTTGAGAACAAATACGAAACGCTTTTTCTTTTGAACGACGCAAGAGAAAACTTTAGTATTACCTTCCACTCGCTCAGGAGTATCCAATACACTTTAAAGGTTTCAAATCTTCAATGTTACCATAAAAAAAGCTCATAAAACGAAAAACATACTAATACAATGAAACCATTGACTTATACAACACAACTTTAAGTTTGCAAATCTTTAATGTTAATATAAATGAATACGTAAAACAAATACATATAATAATTAACATAAAACTTTTTTCTAAAATTTCTCGACAGTAATTTCTTTGAAAAAATAAGAATATATAGAAAAATACACTTTCGACCACATCGAAGTTTTTTTAAACTTTCTAGTAAAAAATAAGAAATATTTTTTTTTTTTTTTTAAAGTGAAAGGACATATGGACATCGTTTCTTTTCACCCTGAAAAGTTTGAAACCCGGAAAACGACGCTCTCTCCTTCTGCCAGAAGGGGTTCCTACCTCATGATGGGGTGTACGAGCACACGTTCGTTCTTGAGAGGAGGCTTCGTGCCGCCAAGACCCAGCACAAAGAACTCTTTGTCGCATGGCTTGACCTATCAAGGGCGTTCGACTCTATACCCCACGGAGCCCTTCTCCATTCTCTCAAGGCGGCCGGGCTAGGTGAGGATTTCTGTAGGGTGATTGAGAGTCTGTACCAGGACATACAGACCTCTATCATCACGAAGGAAGGCCTCACTGACGCCCTTGATCTAAGCAGCGGCGTGAGACAGGGCTGTCCGCTCAGCGGGATCCTTTTCAACTACAGCATTGATCCCCTAGTGCGACAGCTTCAAGGTGAAGACACAGATCATCACCGAGTCCTCGCCTACGCTGACGATCTTGTCATCATTGCCAACACCGAGGAAGAGCTACAGAGCCAACTCAACCTTGCGGAGGAGCTTGCTGGGAAGGCTGGGTTATCCTTCAACCCTGCCAAGTGCGCCACCCTTCATCTCTCTGGGAAAACCCCAGTGGGCGCGCGTGCCACCTCCTTCGTGCTCAACGGGCAAACCGTCAGACATCTTGTCGATAACGAAGCTTACAAGATGCTCGGTAAGCCCGTTGGCTTCAACGTTTGTCCGGACATCGGCAGCCTCCAGGATGCAGCTGCAAAAGCTTTCCAGCTCACTCGGAGCAAGTTGAGCCCCTGGCAAAAACTTGACGCACTAAGGGCCTTCTTCTTTCCGAGTCTGAGCTTCCACCTGAGGACCGGAGTCTACCAGAAGACGGATTGGAAAGACCTCGATGACCTGCTGAGGCCAGAGCTCAAAGACCTGCTCTGTGTTCCCACTGAGGCGTCTAACGACTACCTCTATGGGAGCAGACAACTCGGCTGCTGTGGGATCCCGAACCTAGCGGAGGATGCGGACTTGCAGGCCACTGATAACGCCTACAAGCTCTTGTCCTCGCGAGACTTCCTGATCCGGCAGTTTGCGATGGAGGACCTCAAGGACAACACCAAGAGGAGAATCCACCGTGAACCACAGCCCGAGGACCTAGGTAAGTATCTTTCAGGGCACATGGACGACGACTACCGGAGGACCAGCAATGTTGCTGCAGACGCGTGGACTGTGGCTCGAAAGGCTGCCACCCGACTAAAGATTTCGTGGCAGTTCCCGACGGAACACTCTCCAATCGTCCAGTGGCATGGTGCTGTAATCCGCATACGGCAACGCCACCTGCTCCTTCACAAGTTCAGGGAAGCCTCCAGAAAACTCACTGGAGGTCGCCTGATTGAGCGGCCCAACCAGGGCAAGGTGATGGAGTGCGTAGCCGCAGCACCTGAGAGCTCGCGTTTTATTTACACTGGCGAGCACCTTAGGTTCTGTGACTGGCGCTTCATCAACCGAGCCCGGTTAAACCTGCTTCCCCTGAACGGATGCCGACGATGGGACCCCAGCGGTAACAAGTCCTGCAGGAGGTGTGGGCACGTAAACGAAACACTTCCACACGTGCTCAACCACTGCAGGCAGTTTAGTGCTGCGTGGAACCACCGCCACAACAACATCGTGGAACGAGTAAAGAATGCGGCAGTCTCCCGAGGATGGTCGATCCGTTCGGAAAACCTTGGCATAGGACCCGGCGGTGAAAAACCCGACTTGGTCCTGGCAAAGGGAAGTACCGCGATCATTCTCGATGTGGCTGTCCCATTCGAGAATAGGATTGGCGCCTTCACCGAGGCCAGGAGGACAAAGAAAGAGAAGTACGAACCCGTGGCCCAGATGCTGAGGAGCGATTTCCGCATGGTAAAGAATGACGCCGTCATCGTAGGAGCCCTTGGATCCTGGGACCCCCTCAACGACGTCATCCTCAAGTCCTTCTGCGGAGCCGGATATCTCAGGAAGATGAAGACCATCTGTTCGAGCCTTGCCATCCAGTGGTCGAGAGACATCTACACGGAGTTCATCACCGGAGAGCGACAGTGGACGTCCCCCACCAAACTTGTTGTCCCCTACTAACTCCTGAGCTGCGTCATAAAGGGAGTTAGAGAACCACCTGAGCTGCGCACAAAGGGTGGCAACGATAGCCGTCCAAACCTGAGCTGCGCACAAAGGGTTTGGCGGCACATATTATTTTCTTTTTCAGGGATTGTAAAGGCACTTACAATTGTAAAATGCATGCAAGTGGGATTACCACGGTGCCTATTTTTCTTAGTGTTTGTAAATATTTAGATGATTTAGCATGAGAATAAATGTTTTAATATCTGTTCTTATCAGCTTAATCGTGATTCGTCGCGGTTGGTTGGTTGGTTGGTTGGTGGATTTTATTGGCGCAAGGGCCAGGTTTGGCCAAAGAGCGCCAGACAAAGAACTATCAGCCACAGATTTTTAAAAGCGTTGAAAATGACCAAGAGCAGACAAGCTGGGCAAAAGCCGGAAAAGAGAACGATGAAAGCTGTGAAGAAAAGTTAGGCAACCAGGTGTATAAAAAAATGATCAATGCACTATTATAATTATTATTATTTCCTTTTCCTTTTTTTTTTATATATACACAACAACACAAAGGATGAGTCACCAGGAGGGGGACGAACCGTCACTCCCCTCCCCCCACACTCCTCTGCAAAGCTGGCCGAGGCCGAGGGCGGGGACGAACCGTCACTCTCCTCCCCCCATGTTCCTCTGCAATGTTGGCGGAGGCTGGGTCCGAACTGTCACTCTCCTCCCCCCATGGTCCTCTATAATGTTGGGTGAGGGTGGGGACCGCGCTGAGTCCGAGGCAGCTGCAAAGTCGGCCATGATGGCCGCGACATGTGGATGGACACTGCACACCTTAGAGGATTGAGGGCCGGCTCTCCAGCACGTGCAGGCCTTCCGCTGGGAACTGGAAGAGTCGGTCGTCTTCAAAAGAGAAGGCGCAGACTCAGCTGGTCGAATAAGCTGGAGCTCGGTGAAATCCACCTGTGTCGCTTGTTCAACTGTAGATCGCTTGGCAAGTGCGGCGAGAGCTACAGGGCGCGGAACAAAGGGCTGCACGGGTGGTGGCTGAGACTGAACAACTGCGGCAAAACTACGCTGTCGGGTGTTGGGAATACCCAACTTGGCTTTGGCAGCAGGGTACGAGAGGCCGTCCAGGGTCTTAAGGCGCTGGATTGCCATCTCGTCCTTCCATTTCATACAGGTGCGGGAGTAAGCCGCATGGGCCTCACCACAGTTAACACAGGAGGCCGCAGAAGTGCAACCTTCCCCGTCATGTTCACTGGAGCCACAATTTGCGCAACGAGCGGAACTCTTACAAAAACGTTGTGAATGCCCGTACCTCTGGCACCTGAAACAGCGCAGAGGACTGGGAATGTACGGGCGAACTCCACAGACCAAGTAGCCAGCCTTGATTTCGGTCGGAACCTTCGGGGAGTTAAAAGTCAAGATAACATTTTTAGACTTAATTAAAGAACCATCGCGCCGAAACATCATACGGCGCGCAGCAATAACACCTTGATCTGCAAGTTCAGTCACCAATTCCTCTTCACTGCATGGCAAGAGATCAAATTCCGAAATAACACCCCGAGAGGTGTTAAGAAACGGGTGAGGTGCCACGTTGACAGGAATGCCTTGAAGACTAGTAAGGAGCAAAAGAGTGTTACTCTGAGAAACACTGCAAGTTTGAACAAGCAGGTCCCCAGAGCGAAGCTTCCTCACAGACTTCAAGGGGCCAACCGCAGCGTCCAAAGCTTTAGAAATAAAAAATGGAGATCTGGTGGACAGTCTCTCAGTCGGATCGATGGATTCTACAAGTAAGTGTGTAGCATGCGTAGTCACAGCAATCGATGGGAGACGACGCTTCGGAGCGACTGGTACAGCTGCCGAAGAAGAGGTTCCACATTCTTGGTCCAGGTCATGGTCTAAAGATCGTTTAAGGGTATGAGACTTGGTAGGTTGAGAAGACGAAGGAGAGTCGTTGTCAACCATCATATTCACAGGTGTCCTAAATATGGAGTTTTGTTTTTTGTTTCTACCCATGGAAAAAAGAAGGAAGATTCGTCTGCAGACTACTCCACCCACCACCGAGCCCTACAAGGGAGAACTGGAGGTCCGCAAGCCAAGAAAATGACGCTAGACACAGTTCTGGAGCTTATACGTTGCAGATATAGTCCGTTGGCTGTGATCACACGCACTCGGCGGACACTTCGGCCTCCTGGTACCGTCATGCCAACGCCTTTGGCATGATCCCACAGCCCCCGGGCTCACCCTGCCGTGCCATACGACAAAAAAGCCGCTAAAGCCCAGTACACAACTTGGTACAAGACTTCTGACTAGAGGTGGGTTAGACTCTAGCCTCCCGTTTACAGCGAAGCCGGGGTCGAAGAGGAGTGTTGGTACACAGGAGGCACTTAACCGGTCTCCTGCTACCTCAGCCCCCAGACATCCCATTTCCGCCTCACGGGTCTCCGCACGCGGCAAACATGCAGGTAGGTCTAGCACCCAAACCAGCGAAAAAAAAAAAAAAAAAAAAAAAAAAAAAAAAAAAAAAAGAAATCCAAAGAAGACAAATCCTGGCAGGGAACCTAATCGGAATCTCAGCAACCTACGAACTGAGCGGTTAATATAAATCAGTTAGTGGTGGAGGGTAACAAAACCACAAGACCGGGGTGTTAGTACATAACGTGGTAGCGATTAGGTAGAGAATACAACACGGGCAACTAGCCAGTGGAGAAAATAAGGAAAAACGAAAAAGCGAGACACAAGACCAGCTCGGGATCGTGGGGCCGCGACTCCCCAACAGCTGGATGAACAGCCGTCCCTGCAAACACCAAAATAAAAAACAAGCGGTGGCATGACATAAGATGTTGACCAGTCACAAGGTCAGCTCGGGCCGTGGGGGCGCCGCTCCCCAAATAACTGGAAAACCAGTTATCCCCGTGCGGGGGATTCGTCGCGGTTAAGTTTGATCTTAGCACAACGACTCCTACTGTGGGTTTGGTTTTCTGACCTAAAGCCATCAATTAACCCCATGTAGGTTGTCGTACGCCTTGTTGTGGGTGGGGGAGGGTCTTGCCCTCCCTTCCCTGCAGGCTGCAAACCTTTCTAATTATTTATGTCTCCTTCTTTTTAAATTTGTTTTATTTTAGTCGCGTTAGACAAGTCACCATTTGGCCTCTATCCTCAGCATTGCGCTCTAAATTATAAGACATGGCACCTTACCCGTCATTCCTGGCGGCGGGAGGGGGCGGGAGCTGTTGTTCCCCACGTTTGGCTCAGCCTGTAAATCGTGCTCTTCACCTTTTTGGTTGGCCGGGGTTTGATTCCCCTGCTATGTCTTGTGACAAGTCTCTATCTCTAGTTTAGGTTTCCCTTCCCTGTCCTCTGCTTGCGGAGTTGACTCCCCGCTGGGGCTTTGACCCCACTGTTCCCAAATTAATGGCTCTCAGGCCAATATCCAGTCCTTGCGACTCGCAGCCTGCCTCTGTCCCCCTATTTGATGTCTTCTCAAAATTTTTCTTGTACTGCTGCTTTTCTTCCTCCAGGTGGAGTGTGTCTTCTGACACACGCCCAGAGTGACCTCTTCTTTCCCCTTTTAAGGGTCACTCTGGTCTGTCTCTACTCCGCTCGTCCTGTTCAGAGCTTGCACCGCCTGGTGGGGTCTCCTCGAGCCCCAGATCTGCCAGGAGTCTCTGGACGGGAAATCCTAGGAGACATACTGAACGTGGTCCCTGTCTCCGCCACCCTCCTGTCGCTTGCAGTGTGCGCCACCGCCCAAACTGAGGGTTCTCTTCCCTCGAGCCGGGTAGACTCTCTGAGAGACTAGGTTTCCCTTGGCGGGAGCATGGTTCTCTTGGGGGGTGTGGGGTTGTGACTCCCCCTGCAAGCAGTTCACTTTCCTTCGCCACCTGGAGGTTGGTTCGTCTTTCTAGTCTTTCACGGTCCCCCTCCCTCGCCCATACAGATTCTGCACTTTGTTCTGCCCTGTTATCTATCACTATGGAGTTTGTCAGTGTTACTCCCGATTCGCTGATCTGCACAAGCACCTCTTCGTCGACTGGGATCAACCCTGTTTCGCCGGCCTGCAGTTGCGTTGATCCTCTACCTGACCTGCGACCCTCCCTGGGAAGAACTGTCGAACGGTGTGTTCCTTTGCCTGTTGCGGAACCCGTCTCTACCACTCTCTTGGATGACCACATGCTTAGGCAGTGCTCTTTGTTTGAAGCCAGCTTCTACTCTTCTCTTTCCCTGCATGAGAAAATCTGGAAGCTAGACGACTGTCTCTTGGATGTATCCGTCAGCCTGGATCTCCTCCGCAGTCAGGCGAACGAAGACTATGAGAACATAGAGGCCTCTCTGAACATTGCCAGGCTCGAAATCGGAGAACTAGCGAGCCAATTTGCTAGTATCTCGTGTGCCTCTTCATCATCAGGTGATACTTCAGTGGTGACCTCTGGTCCTCTCAGTGCCGTGGACCTTTTTGATTTTGACCTTCTAATCCCTGTCAGAACGCCCCCTCCTGTCGTCGGAACATTCCCCTTCATTCCTTGGGACTTTTTCACTCTGAGGGAGGCTCCCTTAGAGTCTGTGACTAGTAGGAGTTCGCTTCAAGTGATTCCTGCACCTTCTGACCTTTGTGCGGACTCCCCAACTGTGAAATATTGCGTGGGAAAGACAAACCCAGGACGCCGGAGAGGAAAGCAAGGAAAAAGAAAAAATCAACCATTCCCCCTGGACCGACGGGTCCTGTTCCTTACTCGCCGGAATGGTATATTTCTTTCTGCTCACTGACTGCTGGACTTCCGGTTCACAGGGAATCAAAGGAATTTTTCTCGCAACGCTTTCCCGAGGTTGCCGCCCTTCTGGGAGACGAAGTCTCTCCCACTTGCAAAGACTCTGCATCTACCTCTCTGGTTACTTCTGATGCACCTTGTGGCGATGAGGTTGCACCTCCTGTATGCTCTTCTCCGTGCTCGCAAGTCTTTATCAACGAACTGGCTGATGTCACGGTCTCGCCGATTCTACCTGTGTCAAGTCCCTGTGGACCACCGGTAGTGAGTGGTGGGTCGAGTTGGAGGAAGAACTCGATGCCAATGAAGAGATGGAAAAAAAAGAAAAATAGGATTAAGAGGGATGAAGCGATTGCTGCCCCTGTTACGCCTCTAGCTGGTATTGATTCTGCCTCATTGGATTCCTGTTCTGCTCCATCTCCTCCCCTGCAAGAACTCAAGCCCTTGCCTCACCTTATTGAGCTGCTCTGTCCTCCGGTGCTGCCTGTTCCTGATGCGGCTTCTCAACTACAACGTGAGTCTCCCTTCGAGGCGCCTGCGGGTCTCTGCTCTTCCCTGCCTCTAGTCTCTTCTGACCACTCGAGGTGTGCTTCTCCTCGTCTAGCTTGCCCAAGGCCTGCTGCTGCTTCTGCTGTTCGTCTCGAGAGTGCTTCTCCTCGGCCGGATCGCTCACCTCAACCTGTGGTGCAACCTGTAGCTGGTTGGTTGGTTGGTTGGTGGATTTTATTGGCGCAAGGGCCAGGTTTGGCCAAAGAGCGCCAGACAAAGAACTATCAGCCACAGATTTTTAAAAGCGTTGAAAATGACCAAGAGCAGACAAGCTGGGCAAAAGCCGGAAAAGAGAACGATGAAAGCTGTGAAGAAAAGTTAGGCAACCAGGTGTATAAAAAAATGATCAATGCACTATTATAATTATTATTAATTGCTTTTTTTTTTTTTTTTTTTTTTTTTTTTTTTTTTTATATACACAACAACACAAAGGATGAGTCACCAGGAGGGGGACGAACCGTCACTCTCCTCCCCCCACACTCCTCTGCAAAGCTGGCCGAGGCCGAGGGCGGGGACGAACCGTCACTCTCCTCCCCCCATGTTCCTCTGCAATGTTGGCGGAGGCTGGGTCCGAACTGTCACTCTCCTCCCCCCATGGTCCTCTATAATGTTGGGTGAGGGTGGGGACCGCGCGGAGTCCGAGGCAGCTGCAAAGTCGGCCATGATGGCCGCGACATGTGGATGGACACTGCACACCTTAGAGGATTGAGGGCCGGCTCTCCAGCACGTGCAGGCCTTCCGCTGGGAACTGGAAGAGTCGGTCGTCTTCAAAAGAGAAGGCGCAGACTCAGCTGGTCGAATAAGCTGGAGCTCGGTGAAATCCACCTGTGTCGCTTGTTCAACTGTAGATCGCTTGGCAAGTGCGGCGAGAGCTACAGGGCGCGGAACAAAGGGCTGCACGGGTTGTGGCTGAGACTTAACAACTGCGGCAAAAGTACGCTGTCGGGTGGTGGGTATACCCAACTTGGCCTTGGCAGCAGGGTACGAGAGGCCCTCCAGGGTCTTGAGGCGCTGGATAGCCATCTCGTCCTTCCATTTCATACAGTTGCGGGAGTAAGCTGCATGGGCCTCACCACAGTTAACACAGCAGGCCGCAGAAGCGCAACCGTCCCCGGCATGTTCACTGGAGCCACAATTAGCGCAACGAGCGGAACTCTTACAGAAACGTTGTGAATGCCCGTACCTCTGGCACTTGAAACAGCGCAGAGGACTGGGAATGTACGGGCGAACTCCACAGACCAAGTAGCCAGCCTTGATTTCGGTTGGAACTTTCGGGGAGTTAAAAGTCAAGATCACATTTTTAGACTTAATCAAAGAACCATCGCGCCGAAACATCATACGGCGTGCAGCAATAACACCTTGATCTGCAAGTTCAGTCACCAATTCTTCTTCACTGCATGGCAAGAGATCAAACTCCGAAATAACACCCCGAGAGGTGTTAAGAAACGGGTGAGGTGTCACTTTGACAGGAATGCCTTGAAGACTAGTGAGGTGCAGAAAAGTGTTACTCTGAGAAACACTGCAAGTTTGGACAAGCAGGTCCCCAGAGCGAAGCTTCCTCACAGACTTCAAAGGGCCAACTGCAGCGTCCAAAGCTTTAGAAATGAAGAATGGAGATCTGGTGGACAGTCTCTCATTCGGATCGATGGATTCTACAACTAAGTATGTAGCATGCGTATTCACAACAATCGAGGGGAGACGACGCTTCGGAGCGACTGGTACAGCTGCCGAAGAAGAGGTTCCACATTCTTGGTCCAGATCATGATCTAAAGATCTTTTAAGGGTATGAGACTTGGTAGGTTGAGAAGACGAAGGAGAGTCGTTGTCAACGATCATTTGCTCAGGTGACTTGAATTTGGAGCGTTTGTTTTTGGGTTTACCCATGAAAAAAGGAGGAAGATTCGTCTGCAGACTACTCCACCCACCACCGAGCCCTACAAGGGAGAACTGGAGGTCTGCAAGCCAAGAAAATGACGCTGGACACAGTTCTGGAGCTTATACGTTGCAGATATAGTCCGTTGGCTGTGATCACACGCACTCGGCGGACACTTCGGCCTCCGGGTACCGTCATGCCAACGCCTTTGGCATGATCCCACAGCCCCCGGGCTCACCCTGCCGTGCTATACGACAAAAAAGCCGCTAAAGCCCTGCACACAACTTGGTACAAGACTTCTGACTAGAGGTGGGTTAGTCTCTAGCCTCCCGTTTACAGCGAAGCCGGGGTCGAAGAGGAGTGTTGGTACACAGGAGGCACTTATCCGGTCTCCTGCGACCTCAGCCGCCAGACATCCCATTTCCGCCTCACGGGTCTCCGCACGCGGCAAACATGCAGGTAGGTCTAGCACCCAAACCAGCTAAAAGGAAAAAAAAGAAATCCAAAGAAGACAAATCCTGGAAGGGAACCTAAACGGAATCTCAGCAACCTACGAACTGAGCGGTTAATATAATACAGTTAGTGGTGGAGGGTAACAAAACCACAAGACCGGGGTGTTAGTGCATAACGTGGTAGCGATTAGGTAGAGTATACAACACGGGCAACTAGCCAGTGGAGAAAATAAATAAAAACGAAAAAGCGAGACACAAGAATAGCTCGGGATCGTGGGGCCGCGACTCCCCAACAGCTGGATGAACAGCCGTCCCTGCAAACTCCAATAGCACCGAAATAAAAAAACAAGCGGTGGCACGACATCAGATGTTGACCAGTCACAAGGTCAGCTCGGGCCGTGGGGGCGCCGCTCCCCAAATAACTGGAAAACCAGTTATCCCCGTGCGGGGCAACCTGTAGCTGTCTCGCCCCTGGTGACTACAGTGGTTCCGACCTCTGCCTCAGACATGATTGATGGGGCCTTGACTGTGGCACCTTCGTCGTCCTCTACCGCTGCGCCTGTTGGTGAAATTGATATGGCTGTGCTCAGTCCGCTGTCCCCAGCTGCTTCCAGGGACGACATGATTGAGAGGTTACAAATCCGTGCTCGTTCTTTGTTTCCTTCGCATACCTCTTACTTGGGTGTATGCCTGCAGAGCTCCTCGACATCATTGCTTCAACGACTAACTAAGGAGGAAGACTTCCTGGTTGGTTGGTTGGTTGGTTGTTGGATTTTATTGGCGCAAGGGCCAGGTTTGGCCAAAGAGCGCCAGACAAAGAACGATCAGCCACAGATTTTTAAAAACGTGGAAAATGATGAAGATCAGACAGGCTTGGTAAAAGTTGAAAAAGAGTATGATGAAAGCAGGGAAGACAAGGTAGTTAATCAGATTTATAAAAAAAATTACTAACGGAGAAGGACGAACAGTCACTCACCTCCCCCACACTCCTCTGCAATGCTGGCAGAGGGCGGGCACGAACTGTCACTCTCCTCCCCCCATGTTCCTCTGCAATACTGGTTGAGGCTGGGGACGAACTGTCACTCTCCTCCCCCCATGGTCCTCTATAATGTCGGTTGAGGGTGGGGACCTCGCAGAGGCCGAGACAGTTTGATGGACACTGCACACCTTTGCGGATTGAGGGCCGGGTCTTCCGCACGTGCAGGCTGTCTGCTGGGAACCGGAAGAGTCGGTCGTCTTCAAAAGAGAAGGCGCAGACTCAGCTGGTCGAATAAGCTGGAGCTCGGTGAAATCCACCTGTGTCGCCTGTTCAACTGTAGATCGCTTGGCAAGTGCGGCGAGAGCTACAGGGCGCGGAACAAAGGGCTGCACGGGTTGTGGCAGAGACTTAACAACTGCGGCAAAACTACGCTGTCGGGTGTTGGGAATACCCAACTTGGCTTTCGCAGCAGGGTACGAGAGGCCTTCCAGGGTCTTGAGGCGCTGGATCGCCATCTCGTCCTTCCATTTCATACAGTTGCGGGAGTAAGCTGCATGGGCCTCAGCGCAGTTAACACAGCAGGCCGCAGAGGTGCAACCATCCCCGTCATGTTCACTGGAGCCACAATTTGCGCAACGAGCGGAACTCTTACAGAATCGTTGTGAATGCCCGTACCTCTGGCACCTGAAACAGCGCAGAGGACTGGGAATGTACGGGCGAACTGCACAGACCAAGTAGCCTGCTTTGATTTCTGTCGGAACTTTCGGGGAGTCAAAAGTCAAGATGACATTTTTTGACTTAATCATGGAACCATCACGCCGGAACATCATACGACGTGCAGCAAGAACACCCTGATCCGCAAGTTCAGTCACCAATTCATCCTCACTGCATGGCAAGAGATCAAACTCCGAAATAACACCGCGAGAGGTGTTAAGAAACGGGTGAGGTGTCACTCTGACAGGAATGCCTTGAAGACTAGAAAGGCGCAGAAAAGTGTTACTCTGAGAAACACTGCAAATTTGAACAAGCAGGTCCCCAGAGCGAAGCTTCCTCACAGACTTCAAGGGGCCAACCGCAGCGTCCAAAGCTTTAGAAATGAAAATGGAGATCTGGTGGACAGTCTCGCATTCGGATCGATGGATTCTACAAGTAAGTGTGTAGCATGCGTAGTCACAGCAATCGATGGGAGACGACGCTTCGGAGCGACTGGTACAGCTGCCGAAGAAGAAGTTCCACATTCTGGGTCCAGGTCATGGTCTAAAGACCGTTTAAGGTTATGAGACTTGGTAAGGCGAGAAGACGAAGGAGAGTCGTTTGCAACTATCATTGTCTCAGGCGACTTAAATTTGGAGCGTTTGTTTTTAGGTTTACCCATGGAAAAAAAGAAAGAAGATTCGTCTGCAGACTACTCCACCCACCACCGAGCCCTACAAGGGAGAACTGGAGGTCCGCAAGCCAAGAAAATGACGCTAGACACAGTTCTGGAGCTTATACGTTGCAGATATAGTCCGTTGGCTGTGATCACACGCACTCGGCGGACACTTCGGCCTCCTGGTACCGTCATGCCAACGCCTTTGGCATGATCCCACAGCCCCCGGGCTCACCCTGCCGTGCCATACGACAAAAAAGCCGCTAAAGCCCTGTACACAACTTGGCACATGACTTCTGACTAGAGGTGGGTTAGTCTCTAGCCTCCCGTTTACAGCGAAGCCGGGGTCGAAGAGGAGTGTTGGTACACAGGAGGCACTTATCCGGTCTCCTGCGACCTCAGCCGCCAGACATCCCATTTCCGCCTCACGGGTCTCCGCACGCGGCAAACATGCAGGTAGGTCTAGCACCCAAACCAGCTAAAAGGAAAAAAGGAAATCTAAAGAAGACAAATCCTGGCAGGGAACCTAAACGGAATCTCAGCAACCTACGAACTGAGCGGTTAATATTAAACAGTTAGTGGTGGAGGGTAACAAAACCACAAGACCGGGGTGTTAGTACATAACGTGGTAGCGATTAGGTAAAGTATACAACACGGGCAACTAGCCAGTGGAGAAAATTAATAAAAACGAAAAAGCGAGACACAAGACCAGCTCGGGATCGTGGGGCCGCGACTCCCCAACAGCTGGATGAACAGCCGTCCCTGCAAACACCAACAGCAAAGCGGTGGCATGACATCAGATGTTGACCAGTCACAAGGTCAGCTCGGGCCGTGGGGGCGCCGCTCCCCAAATAACTGGAAAACCAGTTATCCCCGTGCGGGCGAAGACTTCCTGCTAACCACTCTGGACAGGTGGTTGGAGGAGGCACAACAATTTTGTTTTAAACCTGTTCCGGCTCCTCCCACGGCGGAGATACTCCTGGTTAAAGACAGTGGATCGCTTCGACTGGACCTAATCCATCACTGCGCGGAATTTGCTAGCCTAAGCTTCCCGCTACACGCACAGTATCTAACTGACTGCCTGTCCATGTTTGACACGATTCGACTCAAGAACCTAGCGTCGGATTATCATCAACTGTCTGTAACTTTGTCTGAGCTCCTTCGACCTCTGACTGCTGGCGACAAGTCCTCAATTCCTAGACATTCGCCATCCCGTGGGAATGAGCGCTCCTTTGCTCCTCCTGCTGGACCGGGCTGTGCCCCGGACACTATCTCATCGCCTGACGTTTTGGTCCTTTCTCAGGAACCTACTGAAGAAGAGATTCTCCTTCCGCTTCATCCTGCTGTACATGGAATCTCCAATCTGACAGGTGAGCTGTATGCCCCCTCGAAGGTACACGACGGGATGCTGCGGGAGCCTGGTACGCCTGCGTCTAATTCTGGCTCGTCCTCGACGCCTAAAACTAAAATACCCTACAAGGAAGCTACCGAGCCACCTGCATCTTCAAGCCATGCGCCAGTGGGCACCCCTGTGCTCACTCCGCACAAAAAAGAACCCAGCGTTGTTCGCCTCTCTTCCTTGCAGGAACCTGCTGCTCCTTCCTGCTCTGTCGAAAATGCTGTAACTCTTATCTCAGCAACCAAGTCTTCCGGACAGTCTGTCCCTCACGACTCCACTTCTCACATATCCACTGATGTTGGAAATCCGGAGAATATGCGATGGGAGGATCTTCTTTCTGACTCCCCACACCGAATTGGTAATGTGCTGCACTTTATCTTTCCTGTGTCTGAGAGGGTCCATTGCCCAGAGGAAGGATGTCCTCTTTCCTACACCAACAAACTCTGGACAGTCTCCCGAAACAACGTAAAGCGGCATCTACTCCGCTCACATAAACTACAAGTCTCCTGCACTATTTATTGGTGTCGGATATGCCGAGCGAGACTCTCCGACCGCCCCAGTGGGCACAATTGCTTCCGAGAGTTAAGGATGACTTCGGCCCCCGATCAACCTGGGTCTTTCTCATGCAACCTTTGTAGTTTTTCATGTGAATCATCCGCTGGGATCGCCAATCACCGTCTCTCCCATAAAAAAGAATCTCTTGCTGTCGCTGACAGAAGATTGCTGCCCCCCCCCCCCCCACCGCAGACCAGGCAACAGAAGAAACGCACATCAACGAGGTTCGTTGGCTCTCGTGGGTCGAGGATAATCAACAACCCTCATCCCCAGCCCACTCACAGACTTCTGGAAGCTCGGAGAACTGCTGCTCCGCCAGCCACCCCTGTGGAACCTTCTGCACGCCTCCCAGCAACGGTAGTTCCTATTACAAGCTCCACTGCGCCTCTACAAGTCTCTGCTGGTTGGTTGGTTGGTTGTTGGATTTTATTGGCGCAAGGGCCAGGTTTGGCCAAAGAGCGCCAGACAAAGAACGATCAGTCACAGATTTTGAAAAGCGTGGAAAATGAGTAAGAGCAGACAGGCTTGGGAAAAGTTGAAAAAGAGTATGATGAAAGCAGGGAAGACAAGGTAGTTAATCAGATTTATAAAAAAAATTACTAACGGAGAAGGACGAACAGTCACTCTCCTCCCCCCACACTCCTCTGCAATGCTGGCAGAGGGCGGGCACGAACTGTCACTTTCCTCCCCCCATGTTCCTCTGCAATGCTGGTTGAGGCTGGGGACGAACTGTCACTCTCCTCCCCCCATGGTCCTGTATAATGTCGGTTGAGGTTGGGGACCTCGCAGAGGCCGAGACAGTTTGATGGACACTGCACACCTTTGCGGATTGAGGGCCGGGTCTTCCGCACGTGCAGGCTGTCTGCTGGGAACCGGAAGAGGCGGGCGTCTTCAAAAGAGAAGGCGCAGACTCAGCTGGTCGAATAAGCTGGAGCTCGGTGAAATCCACCTGTGTCGCTTGTTCAACTGTAGATCGCTTGGCAAGTGCGGCGAGAGCTACAGGGCGCGGAACAAAGGGCTGCACGGGATGTGGCAGAGACTTAACAACTGCGGCAAAACTACGCTGTCGGGTGTTGGGAATACCCAACTTGGCTTTGGCAGCAGGGTACGAGAGGCCTTCCAGGGTCTTGAGGCGCTGGATCGCCATCTCGTCCTTCCATTTCATACAGTTGCGGGAGTAAGCTGCATGGGCCTCACCGCAGTTAACACAGCAGGCCGCAGAAGTGCAACCTTCCCCGTCATGTTCACCGGAGCCACAATTAGCGCAACGAGCGGAACTCTTACAGAATCGTTGTGAATGCCCGTACCTCTGGCACCTGAAACAGCGCAGAGGACTGGGAATGTACGGGCGAACTGCACAGACCAAGTAGCCTGCTTTGATTTCTGTCGGAACTTTCGGGGAGTCAAAAGTCAAGATGACATTTTTTGACTTAATCATGGAACCATCACGCCGGAACATCATACGACGTGCAGCAAGAACACCTTGATCAGCAAGTTCAGTCACGAATTCGTCTTCACTGCATGGCAAGAGATCAAACTCCGAAATAACACCCCGAGAGGTGTTAAGAAACGGGTGAGGTGTCACTTTTACAGGAATGCCTTGAAGACTAGTGAGGTTCAGAAAAGTGTTACTCTGAGAAACACTGCAAGTTTGGACAAGCAGGTCCCCAGAGCGAAGCTTCCTCACAGACTTCAAGGGGCCAACCGCAGCGTCCAAAGCTTTAGAAATGAAGAATGGAGATCTGGTGGACAGTCTCTCATTCGGATCGATGGATTCTACAAGTAAGTGAGTAGCATGCGTAGTCACAGCAATTGAGGGGAGACGACGCTTCGGAGCGACTGGTACAGCCGCCGAAGAAGAGGTTCCACATTCTTGGTCCAGGTCAAGGTCTAAAGACCGTTTAAGGGTACGAGACTTGGTAGGTTGAGAAGACAAAATAGAGTCGTTGTCAACAATCATTTTCGCAGGTGACTTAAATTTGGAGTTTTTGTTCTTGTTTTTACCCATGGAAAAAAGGAGGAAGATTCGTCTGCAGACTACTCCACCCACCACCGAGCCCTACAAGGGAGAACTGGAGGTCCGCAAGCCAAGAAAATGACGCTAGACACAGTTCTGGAGCTTATACGTTGCAGATATAGTCCGTTGGCTGTGATCACACGCACTCGGCGGACACTTCGGCCTCCTGGTACCGTCATGCCAACGCCTTTGGCATGATCCCACAGCCCCCGGGCTCACCCTGCCGTGCTATACGACAAAAAAGCCGCTAAAGCCCTGTACACAACTTGGTACATGACTTCTGACTAGAGGTGGGTTAGTCTCTAGCCTCCCGTTTACAGCGAAGCCGGGGTCGAAGAGGAGTGTTGGTACACAGGAGGCACTTATCCGGTCTCCTGCGACCTCAGCCGCCAGACATCCCATTTCCGCCTCACGGGTCTCCGCACGCGGCAAACATGCAGGTAGGTCTAGCACCCAAACCAGCTAAAAGGAAAAAAAGAAATCTAAAGAAGACAAATCCTGGCAGGGAACCTAAACGGAATCTCAGCAACCTACGAACTGAGCGGTTAATATAAATCAGTTAGTGGTGGAGGGCAACAAAACCACAAGACCGGGGTGTTAGTACATAACGTGGTAGCGATTAGGTAGAGAATACCACACAGGCAACTAGCCAGTGGAGAAAATAAATAAAAAACGAAAAAGCGAGACACAAGACCAGCTCGGGATCGTGGGGCCGCGACTCCCCAACAGCTGGATGAACAGCCGTCCCTGCAAACACCAACAGCAAAGCGGTGGCATGACATCGGATGTTGACCAGTCACAAGGTCAGCTCGGGCCGTGGGGGCGCCGCTCCCCAAATAACTGGAAAACCAGCTATCCCCGTGCGGGGCAAGTCTCTGCTGATGTTCATCCTCCGGCTCATGTCAGCAACCTTCCTCAACACCGCCAGAGAGATGAAAATGTGCTACAAACTTGTGACGCCACGCCGCCTTTGACTAGCTCTTTCCTCAACCGGATCCTCGAAGTTCAAGAGCTAGATCCGTCAGACGAAAGTTGGGAATCTCTCGAGGCCCTACTGAGGGATGCTACTTCCTTTATAGCTGAAGCAGTCCACCTCCCGCCTGTGGACCCGAATCGCCCCCGAGCAGCAGGGAGCCTAACCCGGAAGATCCTAGAGAGATTCAGAAGCTCTACAAGCGAAACCGGCCCAAAGCCATTCGCCACATTCTTGGACAGAGCGGACGTCGGTGCAATGCCACTACTGAAGAAACTCTCGGCTTCTTCAACGAAGCCTGGCAAGAAACTCCCCTAGACGAGTCTGTCTACGGCCCTCCTCCTGATGGTCGCCAACCGCTGGAACTCTCTTTACTCACCCAAAAAGAAGTGAGAGAGAAATTGTACAGGATGGAAAACACGGCCCCAGGACCTGACCGCATCTCCTACCAACATTGGAAAAATGTCGACCCTGATGCCGAAGTCCTGACTGCAATTTTTAACACCTGCATCAAATTTGGAAGAATCCCTAAGAACTGGAAGGAATCCACCACTATCCTTTTACCCAAGGACGGCGATCCCACTGATCTTCACAACTGGAGACCGATCGCCCTATCTAATACGGTCTACAAGCTTTTCGCCAAATGCCTTGCTGCACTGATAACTTCGTGGCTCAGATCAAATGATGCAATGGCCGTCTCACAAAAAGGTTTCATGCCATTTGACGGGGTACTCGAACACAACTTCATTCTTCAGGATCGCATGGCTCAAGCCAAACTCCAGAAGAAGGAGGTTGTATTCGCCTTCTTGGACATTGCCAATGCCTTTGGCTCTGTCCCCCACTCCGCCCTGAAGAAAAGCCTTGAGTCTATTGGATTGAGCGACAGATTCACCAACATCATATGTCACATATATGATAATTCCACTACCAAGATCCTCACTTCCAACGGACTTTCTGAGTCCATCGCCATTAAGTCCGGGGTTAAGCAGGGTTGTCCACTGAGTGGCCTTCTATTTAACATCATTATTAATCCTATCCTGCAGTGTCTTCAAGGCGAAAGCGAAGGTTACTCGGTCCTTGCCTATGCAGATGACTTGGTCCTTATCGCTGACGACTCTGAAAAGATGCAACAGATGCTTGATAGGACTAACATTCTGCTTAAGAAGATCTCCCTCCAGTTAAACCCTGCGAAATGCAAAACATTTCACCTTTCGGGGACTCCCTCCGTTGAAGTTCGCCCGACCTCTTTCAACATTGGCGGCTGCGAACTAATCACCATCTGTGAAGGAGAATCAGTAAATTTCCTTGGGAAACCCATTGGGTTCTACTTCGAAGGATATAATGCCACCCTTAACGAGTTCATCGAATTTGGCATTAAGGTCCTTGAATCTCAACTCGCCCCTTGGCAAAAGCTCGATGCATCTCGTACTTTCTTCTTCCCTGCGCTTCAACACGCAATGCGCACCTGTCAGCTTCGCAAGAGTGACTGGAAGAGGCTTGACGAAACCCTCCGCCCCCACTTCAAAAAAGTTCTTGGAGTTCCACAGGAGGCCTCTAATCACTACCTACATGGAGCTACACAGTTTGGTTGTGTCGGGATCCCGGAAGCCGCCTCCGACTCTGATGCATTCCGGGTCGACTCAGCCTTTAAACTCCTTACCACAAGGGACCAAACGCTCCGTGACTTAGCTGTTCTGCGGCTCACTGAAGCTGTCAAGCATCGAACAAACACGGACCCCCAACTGAATGACTTTGCTGACTTCCTCTCTGGCACCCAAACCGAAGAATTTAACACCACCACCAACAGAGGTACTTCCGTTTGGGCGGCCGCACGAAAAGCCTCCTCCAGGCTTAAAGTATCCTGGAAGCTCAACAACGCCTTCCAACCATCCATCAAGATTGGATCCTCTGAGACACCAGCCTCCAAAAGGAACCTGGTCGTCAAGAACATCCGCAGTGAGATTAGATTCCAAAGAGCAGAAGCTACCATCAACCTCAGAAGCCAAGGCAAAGCGGTTGAATGTGCTGCCTTGGACCGCGCCAGCACACATTTCTTCTATACTGGGGATTATACCCAGCTCAAGGATTGGCGCTTTATCCACAAGGCCAGGCTCAACCTGCTCCCCCTCAATGGAAACAAGCCGTACATGTCCGGGGGAGATCGGCGATGTAGGATTTGTGGATACACCGCTGAAACCACAGCGCACGTGCTTTGCCATTGCCCTCCTTTCTTCAATCAAAGAAGAGAACGGCATAACCTGATTGTTGAGAGGATTAAGAGAGCGTCAGCCAGGGATTTTGACATACTAGCGGAGGATCAGCTCATCCCCGGGGCTGAAGGGCGCCCGGACCTTGTTCTTGTGCGGGGTGATACTGCCTATGTACTTGATGTGGCCATTCCGTACGAGAACAGGGCGGACTCCTTCAAAGCCACCAGGGAAACCAAACAAGTGAAGTATGAACCCACTGCTGCTATCCTGCGACAATCCTACAACCATGTTGTGGTTGACGCCATCATTGTCGGGGTCCTAGGAACTTGGGACCCTGAAAATGACAAAATTCTCAGGCGCTTCTGCTCTAGGAAGTACCTTCGCCTAATGAAGAGGCTGTGTATCAGAGACGTCATCGACTCAACCAGGGACCAATATATCGCATGGCTTAATAAAGTCCCAAGACCCAGGACCCTGAATGACACTACTAGAGTCTCCAATGCACAAGCGGAGAACCTCCCCAATGTTGGGGAAAATGTCATACAGGTTGAGAACCTCCCTGATGCTAGGGAAACTATCATACAGGCTGAGAACCCCCAATTGTTGGGGAAAAGGTAAGACAGGCTGAGAACCAACTGGGGCGCAATAAACTGGATGACCAAGACAGCACCGTACAAGAAATGGAACAGCACAGGTCACCTCTAAAACCCCCTCAGAGAGCACAAGAAGAAAGCGAACTAGGTCACAACATTCTTGGTGCCATCCAAAACCTGCTTGACCCAGACAGGGAAAGGAGCATTACTCGCTCCGCCCTGTCTGAGAGCGAGAGCCGACAACAACACACAGGAGAACAGCTGTTCCGTGTGGCACATAGGACAGCACCAACACACACAGGGGACATTGTGGCCATGCTGTTAAAATTAGAGGAGGCGAACTTGGACAAGCTAATTCAAAACCAACAAGTCCTTGTCCCTCTATTACAACAAGTCACGAACAGCCTGATGGAGGGGTTGTCACCCCACTCACAGCGCGAGCTGCATTTGCGGCAGCCAAGGTTATGGGCAACGTTCCGGTCAACAAGCAGGAGCCACGGAAAGAAGACGCCACAGAAGATTATAGCCATAAAGAAATTATACTGTAAATAAATAAATTTATGTAAATGTATAATAGTAAAACCATTGTAAATATGTAAATAACCTTTCTATGTATATTTTAGTGTATATATGTAAATAAAGAGCACAAGCTGTCGCGCGGAGGCGAGACGGTGTAGTCGAGCTTCTTGGGAAAACACCTGTGGTCCCAAGGACCACGACGTCGCCTGGAGCCTCACAGCAGAGGTTGATGATGTGATCCCGGCTGTCGCTCCCTATCTGGTAAAAGCTCAACCTGCTTCACATATAGGAGATGCACGCCCCACCATTACTGAAACCTCTGTTCTTATCAGCTTAATATCTGGTATGACTCACACTGTGGGTCACGATATTAAACGAATTTTTGTAATGCGACGGAGTTCCTAGGGGCTTGCCTCGGCTCTGTCACGGGTTGACCTGATATTGCACTACATTCAGGATCGGCCCACCCTAATCAAAGAAAAGAACACACCAACTTTTATCCAATACACCTTAAAGTTTTCAAATCTTCAATGTTAATATAAAAGAGCACATAAGACGAATACATGCGAATTAACAGGAAACCGTTGCCTTAGATTTGGTGTCAGTATTTCTTTGGAAAAAAACGCTTAAAACTTGGACTTAGAATAATATTTTTCCTATTTCTCCTTTCTACATTACTATATTCTGTGTTGTTGCTGCACTTTTTCCTGAAAGCCTTGGATTTAAATTTATCAAAAAATTCCCGCCTCTCTCTTGTTGAAACTGACTTGAGACCGGACCTAGTCGTTGTTGACTCTACAAAGGAGAACTTATAAGTTATTGATGTCCAAATCCCCCTTGAGAACAAATACGAAACGCTTTTTCTTTTGAACGACGCAAGAGAAAACTTTAGTATTACCTTCCACTCGCTCAGGAGTATCCAATACACTTTAAAGGTTTCAAATCTTCAATGTTACCATAAAAAAAGCTCATAAAACGAAAACATACTAATACAATGAAACCATTGACTTATACAACACAACTTTAAGTTTGCAAATCTTTAATGTTAATATAAATGAATACGTAAAACAAATACATATAATAATTAACATAAAACTTTTTTCTAAAATTTCTCGACAGTAATTTCTTTGAAAAAATAAGAATATATAGAAAAATACACTTTCGACCACATCGAAGTTTTTTTAAACTTTCTAGTAAAAAATAAGAAATATTTTTTTTTTTTTTTTTAAAGTGAAAGGACATATGGACATCGTTTCTTTTCACCCTGAAAAGTTTGAAACCGCGTTTTTCATCGCTTCTCGGCCTATCGGCTAAGATCAAAGTGTAGTTCTTTCACTCCAATGTGCTTCCTTGCCAGCATCTCTTCAACCGCGGCTGTCTCTGCAAGAACAGGTCTGGGACCTTGACGACTTGCTTCTGGACATTTCCGTCCGTTTGGATCTTTTGAACTCCAATCGGCCCAAGACATCAATAAAGCAGAGCTTTCCTTGGAGGCTGCTCGACGTGAGATCTACGCCCTTGGCGAACATTGTTCTCTCTTCTCGTCGCAGTCGGAACCTGTCACGGCGGAGCTTTTGTTCACATCCAGAACTTTCCTGGAAGAAACTCCAGTTGGGATTCTCTCTCCCAGGATTGCTCCACCGTCGTTTCGGGGCTCTCTGCCACACATACCTTGGACATTTTTCACGGACGATTGCACCCCTCAGTCGGTTTCTACTTCCATCTCTTCTCCGGAACTTTTGTCACTCGATTTAGTGGACAGTATTGAAATTGCCCGGGCCCGTAAACCCAAGCATATCCCGGCGCCTCCATCTCCTGTCCGCAGGTCAAGTCTTACCTTCACTGCCCCTGCCTGGATGTCGACTTCAGAACCTCCAACTTTGAATGAAACACCCTTCTTTTCGGCCATGTTGATGGACCCCCCTCTACATTCTCCACTTCAGGATTCAACTTCGGAGATTACTCACCAACCGTGTTCTACACCGGACTCTCAAGTTCTGATCAACGAGCTTGCTCAGTTGGAAGTCTCCCGATTTTACCGGCTCCCCCCATCCTCAGCCTGGGGTGGAGTCTGATATGCGAGTGCGCTCCCGCGGGAAGCTGAGAGAGCTGCGGAGTGAGAGAGTGCGGACGGGCGGTGTGCTCGAGGATGCTTTGAGCCACCCCCTCCTGATGTGGACTGCGGCCCCTCTCTTGGGAAGATTAAGAGGAAGAAAGAGAAGAAGGGGCGGAAGACAAGGCGCAAGAGAGTGCGGGCTCCTGAGTCGGACTCTGCGGTCTCGGGATCTTCTTCACCTTCGGGCCTCGGAGATAACCCGCTGCCCTTCCGGCCTCAGTTAAATCCCTGCGATTCGCCATTGGTTGACACCTCTCTCCTTACTCCTGCCAGATCTTGCTCTCCTCCAGTCCAGGTCACTGGCCCCACTCGGGCTGAACCTCAAGCCTTGCCCACTCCAATTGTTCCATCCACAAAGGAACTCCGGGCTCGCTTCCAGCATTCATTCCCCTCGCATGTCGACTATCTACTTTTGTGCACAGAATCTGCTCCACCGGATCAACTTATTGCTTTAATGTCAGACGACCTGCTTCTATCGACTACTGCAGGAGAGTGGCTGAACTCTGCTCAAAACTTTTGTTTCCCTCTCCCGGTGAACTCGAAGCCCTCGGCTTCCCCTATTGAAGCTGCTGCCCCTTCTCCAGAGATTCCTTCCTCTGACATCGTCTTGGAGAGGGATGATGGTTCACTGAGACTGGACTTAATTCGCCACTGCTCTGCTTTTGCCTGGAGAGAATTTCCTCTACACGCCCAATATCTCTCAGACTGCCTATCTTCAATCTCCACCGACAGACTCCAGCACCTGGCTTCTTCACTTCAAGATCTTCTTGCAGTGTTTTCAACATTGCTGCCATCCCCAACTCTTCAGATTGAACTCCCAACTTCAAAGCCGCAGCTTTCCTGTCAGGCTTCTTCCTCTGGACCTGAGAGGTTTGTGCAATCACCCTCAGCAAATAAAGCTCCGGCTGCTGACGTTCTCGTCCTCTCTCAAGAGCCAGTTGAAGAGGACATCCTTCCTTTTACTTCTCTTCAGCACATTATTGCAGCCCAGATCGTCCAAGAGTTTCCGCTTCTTGATGTTGACAACATTCTCCCAAAACTTGCGGATTTTGCCGCTTCAGAATGCCAGCTTCTCTCCCGGGCGCCCGCAATTTTACATCAAGTTGTATCTACACTCCTGAAAATCAAGACTTTGCCCGCTATTGATTCGGTGGAGGAGGCTGCCCTCAAGTCTGATCTTATTCGATCTCTAAATCTACAGCTCCACTCGTCCTACCCAAATATTGCCATTGCTATTTCACGGACACTATCCCGTCTGCGACTGGAGGATTTACAGGACCTCAGCCTGCTGGACTATTGCTCAATTGGTACCCTTGCGAGGGTTACCTCTCCACTCCATCTTCGAACCCTTCAACCCGATGTTCGGCCACCGGGTGCTTCCACTTGCTCCACGATACACGAGAGAGTGCCTCTGGCCGCCAGAGACCCGCCTGCTGCCAAAATACCTGAGCTCCCTTTTGGGTTTGATGCTCAGCCTCCTCCAATACCGAGTGACTCCGAACAACTCCTTGGCTGTTCTCAACTCTGTTGGAGAGACTTACAATCGCACAGAACTCACATTGATGCTAACGACATTTGGCATCTCTTTTTTCCAGTCTGCAACTACTTCATCTGCCCGGTGGATGACTGCGGGCGATCCTTCCGTGCGGCGAACTGGACTACTACTAGAGCTTCGGTGGTCACCCATCTGCGCAAGTTTCACCAAATTAAGTACATCAAATCACTCCTGTGGTGCTCCTACTGCCGAGAGAGAATCTCAAGACCTGCTAACCACCACTGCTTCAATGGACGTCCCACTTCCTTCGAGAGTGAGCGTCCACTGCAATACTCCTGCAACCGTTGCTCTTTTACTACCCCTACATTTCAGGGTCTCCTCAACCATTCTTTCTCTCATACCTTGACTCGGACTGTACAACTCTATAACTCCAAGAAACAGGATGAAACTGACCTTCTTTCGGTCATTTTTCGCTTCGTTCATTACCATTATCCTGCTGACTCAAATGCAATTACACGAGAACTGGCTTCTCTCCCTCCATGGAAACTTGTTTCATTGGCATCCAAACCTTCCCTCCTCTTGAGAGAGGTCAACTGCATTGCTTCCCAATTTGACATCATGACTCCTGAGGACTTCCAGTGGGGCACGGCGAGGCCTTCTTCCACTTTGCTGCTACCACCATCGGAACCGACCGCATCTCAACCACAGACTAAACGGGCTGTTCCGAAATCTGCGGCTGACTGTGAAAAAACTTCTCGACCTACAATTGAGCTGCCTCCTCCACTGGTGTCTACTACTCACCTGCCTCAGTCGAAGAGGCGGGCTCCTGGACCCTCAGCTGAGCACAAAGACTCCTGGGACAAGCGCCCTAAGCGGGTCACTTTCGCGCTGCCTCCCGAGGATCAGGCGACCTTCAATGATCCAACTGGTGCTACACAAGCTGTTGTTCCACCTTCCTCAGGGGCTTTCTCTACCCGGTCTTGTAACGCCACGCGGCCTCTGGACTCTTCTCCAAGACCATTTCCACGCCCTTCGGAGGAGAGAAACGCCTTGAAACAACAGTTTTCGGAAATCATCTCACAATGGCATCCGGACTCTGTTATCCCATTGGTTACCGGCCTTATGGGTCTCTCTCTTCCTGAACTTCGGGCTCTTCTCTCTAACCGTTCTGCGCTAAAATCTCGCACGGACTTGGCTGCTCGCGCTCTCCAGCAGAAGGCGAGGAAAGCCCAGAAACTGAGGTCCCGCCTTGGCCCTGAGATGCTGCAGTCTTCTTCAAGAAACTCTCGGCCGTCTACCTCTGCCGAACAGACTCCCACGGCAATTAGGCCTGACCGTCCTACTGAGGCCTTCTCTATCACCACTGAAAAACTTATTCGCTCGAAGCAACGACCAGGCCCGGTGCCCAACAACAAGCAAGCAGTATGGCTTGAGATCCTGGAGCTCGCGGACCCGGACTGGGACTCCGTGCAGTCAGCGATCGACACGGTGTTAAAACAGTTCAACGACTTCAAGTCATCGGCTTCCGGCCGTTCCTCTTCATTCCAGCCACCATCTCGATCCTTGCCAAGAAACAGATTTTTCCACAGATCTCGCTCATCTACCGGAAAATCTCGTTCCAACCCTCTCCGGATTGGCTCCGCACCTTACTCTGCTGCGGAGGCATCCCCGCCTCCAGAAGCTTTATAGGATGAACCGCCGGGCTGCCATCGTGGAGATTTTGGGACAGGAGTCTCCTTACTGCCAAATTTCCTCTGAGGAATTGGTTGAGCACTTCAAAGAGGTCTACAGCCCTAGGGACTCTTCTTCTCTGGGAACTCTGCCTTCGGATACCCCGCCACGGACGGCTGATCCCGACTTGGACGACTTCGTTCTCCCTCGAGACCTGCGTCTGACCTACCTGCGGTCTCGCCTAGTTCTTTACTGGATTCGCAGGATCTGTTGGACTTATCAGAGGCCCCTTGCAGAGAGGAGGTCTGGACCAGAATGAGAGCTGCTCCAAATACGGCCCCTGGCCCCGACGGCCTCACCTTCGGCAACTTACGGCAAGCCGATCCAAATGGCTTCGTACTTACTAGAATTTACGAACTTTGTTTTAAGTTCGGAAAAATTCCTCAATCTTGGAAACCAGCCCACCTGGTACTCATCCACAAGCATGGACCATTGGAAGACGTAAACAACTGGCGTCCCATTTCTCTGATTCGTACTGTGGCTAAAATTCTCACCGGTGTCATCGCCAAGCGTCTTGGGCCCTGGGCCGCCTCCAATGGGCATCTCTCCCCATCTCAGAAGGGATTCAGGGAGTTCGACGGGTGCCCAGAGCATAACTTCGTTTTGCGCCAGGCCATTGACGAAACCCGTAGAAAGAACAAGGAGCTGGCGGTCGCTTGGCTGGACCTCTATAACGCCTTCGGATCCATTCCACATTGCCGCATCTTCCAAACTATTCGGTCAATTGGTCTACCACAGGAACTCTGCTGCTTGATCCAGGATATATACTCTGACAACACAAGTGCCATCAGGAGTGGAAATAAGCTCTCACAGGCGATCCCGATGTTCACCGGAGTTAGACAAGGGTGCCCTTTGAGCCCCATCTTATTCAACCTTTGTATCGACCCTCTCATCAGACGAATCTCTTCTCAAGCTTCCACTCATGGTGTTAAGATCTTCAACCATGACCTCAATGTTATGGCGTACGCCGATGACATTGCCATCTTTGCGTCATCTGCTCCCAGCCTGCAAAAACTACTTTCGGACATTGAAATCCAGGCACATGCTCTTGGCCTTCAATTCAACCCAAAAAAATGTGCCACGCTCCATCTGGACTGCCGGAAAGGTCGGCTCTGTCGGCCAACTCAGTTTCGGATTGAGGGACAGGACATCCCTGTTTTGCAGGAAGGAGACACCTACCCTCACTTGGGTACTCCATCTGGCTTCCGCTTCTACGAGCCTCATGTGCCGCTCATCCAAAAAATTTTAGATTCAAGGACCTTAAAAAAAAAAAGTTGAGATTCAAGGACCTTAATGCCAAATTCGATGAACTCGTTAAGGGTGGCATTATATCCTTCGAAGTAGAACCCAATGGGTTTCCCAAGGAAATTTACTGATTCTCCTTCACAGATGGTGATTAGTTCGCAGCCGCCAATGTTGAAAGAGGTCGGGCGAACTTCAACGGAGGGAGTCCCCGAAAGGTGAAATGTTTTGCATTTCGCAGGGTTTAACTGGAGGGAGATCTTCTTAAGCAGAATGTTAGTCCTATCAAGCATCTGTTGCATCTTTTCAGAGTCGTCAGCGATAAGGACCAAGTCATCTGCATAGGCAAGGACCGAGTAACCTTCGCTTTCGCCTTGAAGACACTGCAGGATAGGATTAATAATGATGTTAAATAGAAGGCCACTCAGTGGACAACCCTGCTTAACCCCGGACTTAATGGCGATGGACTCAGAAAGTCCGTTGGAAGTGAGGATCTTGGTAGTGGAATTATCATATATGTGACATATGATGTTGGTGAATCTGTCGCTCAATCCAATAGACTCAAGGCTTTTCTTCAGGGCGGAGTGGGGGACAGAGCCAAAGGCATTGGCAATGTCCAAGAAGGCGAATACAACCTCCTTCTTCTGGAGTTTGGCTTGAGCCATGCGATCCTGAAGAATGAAGTTGTGTTCGAGTACCCCGTCAAATGGCATGAAACCTTTTTGTGAGACGGCCATTGCATCATTTGATCTGAGCCACGAAGTTATCAGTGCAGCAAGGCATTTGGCGAAAAGCTTGTAGACCGTATTAGATAGGGCGATCGGTCTCCAGTTGTGAAGATCAGTGGGATCGCCGTCCTTGGGTAAAAGGATAGTGGTGGATTCCTTCCAGTTCTTAGGGATTCTTCCAAATTTGATGCAGGTGTTAAAAATTGCAGTCAGGACTTCGGCATCAGGGTCGACATTTTTCCAATGTTGGTAGGAGATGCGGTCAGGTCCTGGGGCCGTGTTTTCCATCCTGTACAATTTCTCTCTCACTTCTTTTTGGGTGAGTAAAGAGAGTTCCAGCGGTTGGCGACCATCAGGAGGAGGGCCGTAGACAGACTCGTCTAGGGGAGTTTCTTGCCAGGCTTCGTTGAAGAAGCCGAGAGTTTCTTCAGTAGTGGCATTGCACCGACGTCCGCTCTGTCCAGAATGTGGCGAATGGCTTTGGGCCGGTTTCGCTTGTAGAGCTTCTGAATCTCTCTAGGATCTTCCGGGTTAGGCTCCCTGCTGCTCGGGGGGCGATTCGGGTCCACAGGCGGGAGGTGGACTGCTTCAGCTATAAAGGAAGTAGCATCCCTCAGTAGGGCCTCGAGAGATTCCCAACTTTCGTCTGACGGATCTAGCTCTTGAACTTCGAGGATCCGGTTGAGGAAAGAGCTAGTCAAAGGCGGCGTGGCGTCACAAGTTTGTAGCACATTTTCATCTCTCTGGCGGTGTTGAGGAAGGTTGCTGACATGAGCCGGAGGATGAACATCAGCAGAGACTTGTAGAGGCGCAGTGGAGCTTGTAATAGGAACTACCGTTGCTGGGAGGCGTGCAGAAGGTTCCACAGGGGTGGCTGGCGGAGCAGCAGTTCTCCGAGCTTCCAGAAGTCTGTGAGTGGGCTGGGGATGAGGGTTGTTGATTATCCTCGACCCACGAGAGCCAACGAACCTCGTTGATGTGCGTTTCTTCTGTTGCTTGGTTGGTTGGCTGGTTAGTGGATTTTAGTGGCGCAAGGGCCAGGTTTGGCCAAAGAGCGCCAGACAAAGAACGATCAGTCACAGAAATTGAAAAGCGTGGAAAATGAGAAAGAGCAGACAGGCTTGGGAAAAGTTGAAAAAGAGTATGATGAAAGCAGGGAAGACAAGGTAGTTAATCAGATTTATAAAAAAAATTACTAACGGAGAAGGACGAACAGTCACTCTCCTCCCCCCACACTCCTCTGCAACGCTGGCAGAGGGCGGGGACGAACTGTCACTCTCCTCCCCCCCATGTTCCTCTGCAATGCTGGTTGAGGCTGGGGACGAACTGTCACTCTCCTCCCCCTATGTTCCTCTATAATGTTGGGTGAGGGTGGGGACCTCGCTGAGGCCGAGACAGTTTCAATGTTGGTCACGCGGACCGCGACAGTTGGATGGACACCGCACACCTTTGCGGATTGAGGGCCGGGTCTTCTGCACGTGCAGGCTGTCTGCGGGGAACCGGAAGAGGTGGGCGTCTTCAAAAGAGAAGGCGCAGACCCAGCCGGTCGAATAAGCTGGAGTTCGGTGAAATCCACCTGTGTGGCTTGTTCAACTGTAGATCGCCTGGCAAGTGCGGCGAGAGCTACAGGGCGCGGAACAAAGGGCTGCACGGGTTGTGGCAGAGACTGAACTACCGCGGCAAAAGTACGCTGTCGGGTGGTGGGTATACCCAACTTGGCCTTGGCAGCAGGGTACGAGAGGCCTTCCAGGGTCTTGAGACGCTGGATCGCCATCTCGTCCTTCCATTTCATACAAGTGCGGGAGTAAGCTGCATGGGCCTCACCACAGTTAACACAGGAGGCCGCAGAAGTGCAACCTTCCCCGTCATGTTCACTGGAGCCACAATTTGCGCAACGAGCGGAACTCTTACAAAAACGTTGGGAATGCCCGTACCTCTGGCACCTGAAACAGCGCAGAGGACTGGGAATGTACGGGCGAACGCCACAGACCAAGTAGCCAGCCTTGATTTCGGTCGGAACTTTCGGGGAGTTAAAAGTCAAGATCACATTTTTAGACTTAATGAAAGAACCATCACGCCGGAACATCATACGACGTGCAGCAATAACACCTTGGTCTGCAAGTTCAGTCACTAATTCTTCTTCACTGCATGGCAAGAGATCAAACTCCGAAATAACACCCCGAGAGGTGTTAAGAAACGGGTGAGGTGTCACTTTGACAGGAATGCCTTGAAGACTAGAGAGGCGCAGAAAAGCGTTACTCTGAGAAACACTGCAAGTTTGAACAAGCAGGTCCCCAGAGCGAAGCTTCCTCACAGACTTCAAGGGGCCAACCGCAGCGTCCAAAGCTTTAGAAATGAAAAAGGGAGATCTGGTGGACAGTCTCTCATTCGGATCGATGGATTCTACAAGTAAGTGTGTAGCATGCGTAGTCACAGCAATCGAGGGGAGACGACGCTTTGGAGCGACTGGTACAGCTGCCGAAGAAGAGGTTCCACATTCTTGGTCCAGGTCAAGGTCTAAAGACCGTTTAAGGGAATGAGACTTGGTAGGTTGAGAAGACGAAGGAGAGTCGTTTGCAACTATCATTTTCTCAGGTGACTTAAAGTTTCTTCTGTTGCCTGGTCTGCGGTGGGGGGCCAGCAATCTTCTGTCAGCGACAGCAAGAGATTCTTTTTTATGGGAGAGACGGTGATTGGCGATCCCAGCGGATGATTCACATGAAAAACTACAAAGGTTGCATGAGAAAGACCCAGGTTGATCGGGGGCCGAAGTCATCCTTAACTCTCGGAAGCAATTGTGCCCACTGGGGCGGTCGGAGAGTCTCGCTCGGCATATCCGACACCAATAAATAGTGCAGGAGACTTGTAGTTTATGTGAGCGGAGTAGATGCCGCTTTACGTTGTTTCGGGAGACTGTCCAGAGTTTGTTGGTGTAGGAAAGAGGACATCTTACAAGGGAGAACTGGAGGTCTGCAAGTCAAGAAAATGACGCTGGACACAGTTCTGGAGCTTATACGTTGAAGATATAGTCCGTTGGCTGTGATCACACGCACTCAGCGGACACTTCGGCCTCCGGGTACCGTCATGCCAACGCCTTTGGCATGATCCCACAGCCCCCGGGCTTACCCTGCCGTGCTATACGACAAAAAAGCCGCTAAAGCCCTGCACACAACTTGGTTAGTTAGTTAGTTAGTTGATTTTAGTGGCGCAAGGGCCAGGTTTGGCCAAAGAGCGCCAGACACAGAACTATCAGTTAAAGATTTTTAAAAGCGTGGAGAATGATTAAGAGCAGACGGGCTTAGTAAAAGTTAGAAAAGAGGATGATGAAAGATGTGAAGACTAGTTAGTTAATTAGGTTTATATATAACTTTATTAGTTTACTATTATATTTATTATATAACTTTTTTTTTTTTTTTAAATAAGTTTTAAAAAGTTAATCTGTTTTAAAAGGAAAATACTGCGAAAGTGTCGCAGTGGTCGCCCAAAAGTTTTTGAAGCGTAGCTGCGTCCTCGTCCAGCAGATGAGACTGAAAATAGTGAAACCGATTATTACAAAACCGAACACAACTACATAAAACATGAGAGATGGTGAGTAAACAGTCGCACGCCTCACACATTGGGGCAGCGTCGCCACACAGCAAATAGCTATGCGTGAAGCGACAATGCCCAATGCGGAGACGCGCAAGAACAACTTCTTCCCTACGGTTCCGGCGACACGATGATTTCCAGATTCCAAGGTTAGGTTTTATACGGTGCAGTTTATTCTCCACCTGTTGGTCCCACAGACTTCGCCACGTTCGTCTGATATGATCGTCTGATATACCCTGTACACAACTTGGTACATGACTTCTGACTAGAGGTGGGTTAGTCTCTAGCCTCCCGTTTACAGCGAAGCAGGGGTCGAAGAGGAGTGTTGGTACACAACAGGCACTTATCCGGTCTCCTGCGACCTCAGCCGCCAGACATCCCATTTCCGCCTCACGGGTCTCCGCACGCGGCAAACATGCAGGTAGGTCTAGCACCCAAACCAGCTAAAAGGAAAAAAGAAAGCCAAAGAAGACAAACCCTGGAAGGGAACCTAAACGGAATCTCAGCAACCTACGAACTGAGCGGTTAATATAAAACAGTTAGTGGTGGAGGGTAACAAAACCACAAGACCGGGGTGTTAGTACATAACGTGGTAGCGATTAGGTAGAGTAAACAACACGGGCAACTAGCCAGTGGAGAAAATAAATAAAAACGAAAAAGCGAGACACAAGACCAGCTCGGGAACGTGGGGACGCGACTCCCCAACAGCTGGATGAACAGCCGTCCCTGCAAACACCAACAGCACCGAAACAAAAAACAAGCGGTGGCATGACATCAGATGTTGACCAGTCACAAGGTCAGCTCGGGCCGTGGGGGCGCCGCTCCCCAAATAACTGGAAAACCAGTTATCCCCGTGCGGGGCGTCCTCGGGAGACTGCCGCATTCTTAACTCGGTCCACGATGTTGTTGTGGCGGTGGTTCCACGCAGCACTAAACTGCCTGCAGTGGTTGAGCACGTGTGGAAGTGTTTCGTTTACGTGCCCACACCTCCTGCAGGACTTGTTACCGCTGGGGTCCCATCGTCGGCATCCGTTCAGGGGAAGCAGGTTTAACCGGGCTCGGTTGATGAAGCGCCAGTCACAGAACCTAAGGTGCTCGCCAGTGTAAATAAAACGCGAGCTCTCAGGTGCTGCGGCTACGCACTCCATCACCTTGCCCTGGTTGGGCCGCTCAATCAGGCGACCTCCAGTAAGTTTTCTGGAGGCTTCCTGAACTTGTGAAGGAGCAGGTGGCGTTGCCGTATGCGGATTACAGCACCATGCCACTCGACGATTGGAGTGTGTTCCGTCGGGAACTGCCACGTAATCTTTAGTCGAGTGGCAGCCTTTCGAGCCACAGTCCACGCGTCTGCAGCAACATTGCTGGTCCTCCGGTAGTCGTCGTCCATGTGCCCTGAAAGATACTTACCTAGATCCTCGGGCTGTGGTTCACGGTGGATTCTCCTCTTGGTGTTGTCCTTGAGGTCCTCCATCGCGAACTGCCGGATCAGGAAGTCTCGCGAGGACAAGAGCTTGTAGGCGTTATCAGTGGCCTGCAAGTCCGCATCCTCTGCTAGGTTCGGGATCCCACAGCAGCCGAGTTGTCTGCTCCCATAGAGGTAGTCGTTAGACGCCTCAGTGGGAACACAGAGCAGGTCTTTGAGCTCTGGCCTCAGCAGGTCATCGAGGTCTTTCCAGTCCGTCTTCTGGTAGACTCCGGTCCTCAGGTGGAAGCTCAAACTCGGAAAGAAGAAGGCCCTTAGTGCGTCTAGTTTTTGCCAAGGGCTCAACTTGCTCCGAGTGAGCTGGAATGCTTTTGCAGCTGCATCCTGGAGGCTGCCGATGTCCGGACAAACGTTGAAGCCAACGGGCTTACCGAGCATCTTGTAAGCTTCGTTATTGACAAGATGTCTGACGGTTTGCCCGTTGAGCACGAAGGAGGTGGCACGCGCGCCCACTGGGGTTTTCCCAGAGAGATGAAGGGTGGCGCACTTGGCAGGGTTGAAGGATAACCCAGCCTTCCCAGCAAGCTCCTCCGCAAGGTTGAGTTGGCTCTGTAGCTCTTCCTCGGTGTCAGCGTAGGCGAGGACTCGGTGATGATCTGTGTCTTCCCCTTGAAGCTGTCGCACTAGGGGATCAATACTATAGTTGAAAAGGATCCCGCTGAGCGGACAGCCCTGTCTCACGCCGCTGCTTAGATCAAGGGCGTCAGTGAGGCCTTCCCGCGTGATGATAGAGGTCTGTATGTCCTAGTACAGACTCTCAATCACCCTACAGAAATCCTCACCTAGCCCGGCCGCCTTGAGAGAATGGAGGGCTCCGTGGGGTATAGAGTCGAACGCCCTTGATAGGTCAAGCCATGCGACAAAGAGTTCTTTGTGCTGGGTCTTGGCGGCACGAAGCCTCCTCTCAAGAACGAACGTGTGCTCGTACACCCCATCATGCGGTAGGAACCCCTTCTGGCAGAAGGAGAGAGCGTCATTTTCCGTCGACCAATTGACCAGCCTACCAGCAAGACACTTTGAAAACAGCTTATGTGTCGTGCTGCATAGACTGATCGGTCTCCAATTATTAAGATCGTCAGGGTCACCGGCCTTGGGAAGAAGGATGGTTTTCGCGGTCTTCCAGGCCGAAGGCGTTCGCTTGTGTCTCAGGCAGATGTTGAATGCCATGGTGAGAACATCAGCCTCAGGGTCGACCATACGCCAGTGTTTATACGTAAGGCGGTCGGGCCCTGGTGCTGTGTTGTCAGCACTCAGTAGCTTCCTTCTGACCTCGAAGGTGCTAAAGGGTGCTAACGCCAATGGCTCCCTGGTGGTGACCTCCTGGTAGAAGGCTTCGTCGAACTCCTTCGGCGGCCACATGTCTTTGAAGTGGGAGGCGATCTTTTCCTCCTCGACCTGGCAGCGGTCACCATCCAGCTTCAGTATCGCTCGAACAGCCTTTTTCCTGTTCTTGCGGTACAGCTTCTGAATGGATTTGGGGTCCTCACACGGGTCACCACTACTGGCGGGTGGGCCAGCTGCAGTGACGGGTGGAAGCCTCACAGCTGCGGCGACGAAGGCGCTAATCTCCCCGAGGACAGCTTCAAAGTTGGCCCAGCTGTCCTCGTTGATCTCGGCGCACAGCAGTTGCTGCAGCCTCGCGCGGAACTCAACACTCAGAGGATTCTGTGAATCTTGAGGTGGAGCCTCGTTGCGGGGCTGAGGTTGCTCCATGTTGTCAGAGTCCTGGTTGGTGGGTGGTCTATTTTCCACAGTGGTGGCAGGCGAGGGGACACTCGGCACAGTCCTGACAGTAGTTGCGGGCTGAGGTGGATGTTGTTCCTCAGTCCCAGCCACGACCGCAGGAGGGCTGTGATCCGGGTTGGAGCGCCTCCTCCTCCGTGTTCTTCTCCGCCTGGCTTTTGGCGGAGAGCTGGTCTCAACAGATCCGTCGGTGGGAGCGCCATTCTCAGCGGCCACTTCCTCCGGAACAGTTTCAAGGGTGGAGGCAGGCACGCTAGCACGGGTGGCTCCCTGCCGCACGGGTTGGTTGCTGGCTGGAATGGGAGCAGAGCGCTGGCCGCCGTGAGTGACAGGCCTGGCACTCAGGGTCCGAGCAGTCTGCTCCTGAGTACCAGGTCTGCCATCATCAGGCGACGTGGCTCTGCTCGTTGATGCAACGGCAGAAGTCTTTTCTGGGATCGGCCGCAGGTCCTTCGGCGTCCTGGCAAGCGGGGGCGGGAGTTTCCCAACAGCAGCTCGCCGTCTGGTGTGCCACAAGTAGTGGGTCGCGCGCGCGAGCGAGCTTGGTTGGTTGGTTGGGAACCTCTTACCGCACCCTAGCCTGTTGCAGGTGAAGGTGTGGAATTCCGGGGCTTCTTCAGAAAGAGGGGTTCCTTTGAGGCACTCATGAGTGCTCGGTTTCCTGCCAACTCTGGTCCGGCAAAAGGAACACCAGTTATAGTAACGTGGTTGGACCTCATGCACGGTGGCCAAGTGGCGGATCACCGACCTCCTCCTGGTATGCCACGGTCCTGCGGCGAAAGTTGTGCCACACCTCTTTTCCGGGCAGGAGAGTTCACCCTGCAGTGGCAGGATGAAGTTGGTTGGTTGGTTGTTGGATTTTATTGGCGCAAGGGCCAGGCTTGGCCAAAGAGCGCCAGACAAAGAACTATCAGCCACAGATTTTGAAAAACGTTGAAAATGATCAAGAACAGACAGGCCCGGTAAAAGCCGAAAAAGAGCATGATGAAAGCTGTGAAGACAAGGTAGTTAAGTAGGTTTATAAGAAAAATTTATTAATTCACTATTATAATTATAACTTCCTTTTTTTTTTTTTTTTTTTTTTTTTTTTTTTTTATACACAACTACACAAAGGATGAGTCACTCACCTCCCCCTACACTCCTCTGCAATGCTGGCAGAGGGCGGGGACGAACTGTCACTCTCTTCCCCCCATGGTCCTCTGCAATGTTGTTTGAGGCTGGGGACGAACTGTCACTCTCCTCCCCCCTATGTTCCTCTATAATGTTGGGTGAGGGTGGGGACCGCGCTAAGTCCGAGACAGCTGCAAAGTCGGCCATGATGGCCGCGACATGTGGATGGACACTGCACACCTTAGAGGATTGAGGGCCGGCTCTCCAGCACGTGCAGGCCTTCCGCTGGGAACTGGAAGAGTCGGTCGTCTTCAAAAGAGAAGGCGCAGACTCAGCTGGTCGAATAAGCTGGAGCTCGGTGAAATCCACCTGTGTCGCTTGTTCAACTGTAGATCGCTTGGCAAGTGCGGCGAGAGCTACAGGGCGCGGAATAAAGGGCTGCACGGGTGGTGGCTGAGACTGAACAACTGCGGCAAAACTACGCTGTCGGGTGTTGGGAATACCCAACTTGGCTTTGGCAGCAGGGTACGAGAGGCCGTCCAGGGTCTTGAGGCGCTGGATTGCCATCTCGTCCTTCCATTTCATACAGGTGCGGGAGTAAGCCGCATGGGCCTCACCACAGTTAACACAGGAGGCCGCAGAAGTGCAACCTTCCCCGTCATGTTCACTGGAGCCACAATTTGCGCAACGAGCGGAACTCTTACAAAAACGTTGTGAATGCCCGTACCTCTGGCACCTGAAACAGCGCAGAGGACTGGGAATGTACGGGCGAACTCCACAGACCAAGTAGCCAGCCTTGATTTCGGTCGGAACCTTCGGGGAGTTAAAAGTCAAGATAACATTTTTAGACTTAATTAAAGAACCATCGCGCCGAAACATCATACGGCGCGCAGCAATAACACCTTGATCTGCAAGTTCAGTCACCAATTCTTCTTCACTGCATGGCAAGAGATCAAATTCCGAAATAACACCCCGAGAGGTGTTAAGAAACGGGTGAGGTGCCACTTTGACAGGAATGCCTTGAAGACTAGTAAGGAGCAAAAGAGTGTTACTCTGAGAAACACTGCAAGTTTGAACAAGCAGGTCCCCAGAGCGAAGCTTCCTCACAGACTTCAAGGGGCCAACCGCAGCGTCCAAAGCTTTAGAAATAAAAAATGGAGATCTGGTGGACAGTCTCTCATTCGGATCGATGGATTCTACAAGTAAGTGTGTAGCATGCATAGTCACAGCAATCGATGGGAGACGACGCTTCGGAGCGACTGGTACAGCTGCCGAAGAAGAGGTTCCACATTCTTGGTCCAGGTCATGGTCTAAAGATCGTTTAAGGGTATGAGACTTGGTAGGTTGAGAAGACGAAGGAGAGTCGTTGTCAACCATCATATTCACAGGTGTCCTAAATTTGGAGTTTTGTTTTTTGTTTCTACCCATGGAAAAAAGAAGGAAGATTCGTCTGCAGACTACTCCACCCACCACCGAGCCCTACAAGGGAGAACTGGAGGTCCGCAAGCCAAGAAAATGACGCTAGACACAGTTCTGGAGCTTATACGTTGCAGATATAGTCCGTTGGCTGTGATCACACGCACTCGGCGGACACTTCGGCCTCCTGGTACCGTCATGCCAACGCCTTTGGCATGATCCCACAGCCCCCGGGCTCACCCTGCCGTGCCATACGACAAAAAAGCCGCTAAAGCCCTGTACACAACTTGGTACATGACTTCTGACTAGAGGTGGGTTAGTCTCTAGCCTCCCGTTTACAGCGAAGCCGGGGTCGAAGAGGAGTGTTGGTACACAGGAGGCACTTATCCGGTCTCCTGCGACCTCAGCCGCCAGACATCCCATTTCCGCCTCACGGGTCTCCGCACGCGGCAAACATGCAGGTAGGTCTAGCACCCAAACCAGCTAAAAGGAAAAAAAGAAATCTAAAGAAGACAAAACCTGGCAGGGAACCGAGACGGAATCTCAGCAACCTACGAACTGAGCGGTTAATATAAATCAGTTAATGGTGGAGGGCAACAAAACCACAAGACCGGGGTGTTAGTACATAACGTGGTAGCGATTAGGTAGAGAATACAACACGGGCAACTAGCCAGTGGAGAAAATAAATAAAAAACGAAAAAGCGAGACACAAGACCAGCTCGGGATCGTGGGGCCGCGACTCCCCAACAGCTGGATGAACAGCCGTCCCTGCAAACACCAACAGCAAAGCGGTGGCATGACATCGGATGTTGACCAGTCACAAGGTCAGCTCGGGCCGTGGGGGCGCCGCTCCCCAAATAACTGGTTGGTTGGTTGGTTGTTGGATTTTATTGGCGCAAGGGCCAGGTTTGGCCAAAGAGCGCCAGACAAAGAACGATCAGCCACAGATTTTTAAAAACGTGGAAAATGATGAAGATCAGACAGGCTTGGTAAAAGTTGAAAAAGAGTATGAAGAAAGCAGTGAAGAAAAGGTAGTTAATGAAGTTTATTAAAAGTAACATATTTACTAATGGAAAAGGACGAACCGTCACTCTCCCCCACACTCCTCTGCAATGCTGGCAGAGGGCGGGGACGAACTGTCACTCTCCTCCCCCCATGTTCCTCTGCAATGCTGGTAGAGGCTGGGGACGAACTGTCACTCTCCTCCCCCCGTGTTCTTCTATAATGTTGGGTGAGGGTGGGGACCTCGCTGAGGCCGAGACAGTTTGACGGTTGGTTGGTTGTTGGATTTTATTGGCGCAAGGGCCAGGTTTGGCCAAAGAGCGCCAGACCAAGAACTATCAGCCACAGATTTTAAAAAAAAAACGTGGAAAATGATTAAGAGCAGACAGGCTTGGTAAAAGTTGAAAAAGAGTATGATGAAAGCTGTGAAGACAAGGTAGTTAATTAGGTTTATATAAAAATTTATTAATTGACTATTATAATTATAATTTTTTTTTTTTTTTAAACAGAACTACACAAAGGATGAGTCACTCTCCTCCCCCCACACTCCCCTGCAATGCTGGCAGAGGGCGGGGACGAACTGTCACTCTCTTCTCCCCCATGTTCCTCTGCAATGTTGTTTGAGGCTGGGGACGAACTGTCACTCTCCTCCCCCTATGTTCCTCTATAATGTTGGTTGAGGGTGGGGACCTCGCTGAGGCCGAGACAGTTGGATGGACACTGCACACCTTTGCGGATTGAGGGCCGGGTCGTCCGCACGTGCAGGCTTCCTGCTTTAAACTGGAAGAGAGGGTCGGCTGCAAAAGAGAAGGCCCAGAATCAGGTAGTCGAAAAATCGCGAGCTCGGGGAAAAACACCTGTGTCGCTTGGTCAGCTGTAGATCGCTTGGCAAGCGCTGCGAGAGCTACAGGGCGCGGAACAAAGGGCTGCACGGGTTGTGGCAGAGACTTAACAACTGCGGCAAAACTACGCTGTCGGGTGTTGGGAATACCCAACTTGGCTTTGGCAGCAGGGTACGAGAGGCCTTCCAGGGTCTTGAGGCGCTGGATCGCCATCTCGTCCTTCCATTTCATACAGTTGCGGGAGTAAGCTGCATGGGCCTCACCGCAGTTAACACAGCAGGCCACAGAAGTGCAACCTTCCCCGTCATGTTCACCGGAGCCACAATTAGCGCAACGAGCGGAACTCTTACAGAATCGTTGTGAATGCCCGTACCTCTGGCACCTGAAACAGCGCAGAGGACTGGGAATGTACGGGCGAACTGCACAGACCAAGTAGCCTGCTTTGATTTCTGTCGGAACTTTCGGGGAGTCAAAAGTCAAGATGACATTTTTTGACTTAATCATGGAACCATCACGCCGGAACATCATACGACGTGCAGCAATAACACCTTGATCAGCAAGTTCAGTCACGAATTCGTCTTCACTGCAAGGCAAGAGATCAAACTCCGAAATAACACCCCGAGAGGTGTTAAGAAACGGGTGAGGTGTCACTTTCACAGGAATGCCTTGAAGACTAGTGAGGTTCAGAAAAGTGTTACTCTGAGAAACACTGCAAGTTTGGACAAGCAGGTCCCCAGAGCGAAGCTTCCTCACAGACTTCAAGGGGCCAACCGCAGCGTCCAAAGCTTTAGAAATGAAAAAGGGAGATCTGGTGGACAGTCTCTCATTCGGATCGATGGATTCTACAAGCAAGTGAGTAGCATGCGTAGTCACAGCAATTGAGGGGAGACGACGCTTCGGAGCGACTGGTACAGCTGCCGAAGAAGAGGTTCCACATTCTTGGTCCAGATCATGGTCTAAAGATCTTTTAAGGGTATGAGACTTGGTAGGTTGAGAAGACGAAGGAGAGTCGTTGTCAACGATCATTTGCTCAGGTGACTTGAATTTGGAGCGTTTGTTTTTGGGTTTACCCATGGAAAAAAGGAGAAGGATTCGTCTGCAGACTACTCCACCCACCACCGAGCCCTACAAGGGAGAACTGGAGGTCTGCAAGCCAAGAAAATGACGCTGGACACAGTTCTGGAGCTTATACGTTGCAGATATAGTCCGTTGGCTGTGATCACACGCACTCGGCGGACACTTCGGCCTCCGGGTACCGTCATGCCAACGCCTTTGGCATGATCCCACAGCCCCCGGGCTCACCCTGCCGTGCTATACGACAAAAAAGCCGCTAAAGCCCTGCACACAACTTGGTACAAGACTTCTGACTAGAGGTGGGTTAGTCTCTAGCCTCCCGTTTACAGCGAAGCCGGGGTCGAAGAGGTTGGTTGGTTGGTTGGTGGATTTTATTGGCGCAAGGGCCAGGTTTGGCCAAAGAGCGCCAGACAAAGAACTATCAGCCACAGATTTTTAAAAGCGTTGAAAATGACCAAGAGCAGACAAGCTGGGCAAAAGCCGGAAAAGAGAACGATGAAAGCTGTGAAGAAAAGTTAGGCAACCAGGTGTATAAAAAAATGATCAATGCACTATTATAATTATTATTATTTCCTTTTCCTTTTTTTTTTTATATATACACAACAACACAAAGGATGAGTCACCAGGAGGGGGACGAACCGTCACTCCCCTCCCCCCACACTCCTCTGCAAAGCTGGCCGAGGCCGAGGGCGGGGACGAACCGTCACTCTCCTCCCCCCATGTTCCTCTGCAATGTTGGCGGAGGCTGGGTCCGAACTGTCACTCTCCTCCCCCCCATGGTCCTCTATAATGTTGGGTGAGGGTGGGGACCGCGCTGAGTCCGAGGCAGCTGCAAAGTCGGCCATGATGGCCGCGACATGTGGATGGACACTGCACACCTTAGAGGATTGAGGGCCGGCTCTCCAGCACGTGCAGGCCTTCCGCTGGGAACTGGAAGAGTCGGTCGTCTTCAAAAGAGAAGGCGCAGACTCAGCTGGTCGAATAAGCTGGAGCTCGGTGAAATCCACCTGTGTCGCTTGTTCAACTGTAGATCGCTTGGCAAGTGCGGCGAGAGCTACAGGGCGCGGAACAAAGGGCTGCACGGGTGGTGGCTGAGACTGAACAACTGCGGCAAAACTACGCTGTCGGGTGTTGGGAATACCCAACTTGGCTTTGGCAGCAGGGTACGAGAGGCCGTCCAGGGTCTTAAGGCGCTGGATTGCCATCTCGTCCTTCCATTTCATACAGGTGCGGGAGTAAGCCGCATGGGCCTCACCACAGTTAACACAGGAGGCCGCAGAAGTGCAACCTTCCCCGTCATGTTCACTGGAGCCACAATTTGCGCAACGAGCGGAACTCTTACAAAAACGTTGTGAATGCCCGTACCTCTGGCACCTGAAACAGCGCAGAGGACTGGGAATGTACGGGCGAACTCCACAGACCAAGTAGCCAGCCTTGATTTCGGTCGGAACCTTCGGGGAGTTAAAAGTCAAGATAACATTTTTAGACTTAATTAAAGAACCATCGCGCCGAAACATCATACGGCGCGCAGCAATAACACCTTGATCTGCAAGTTCAGTCACCAATTCCTCTTCACTGCATGGCAAGAGATCAAATTCCGAAATAACACCCCGAGAGGTGTTAAGAAACGGGTGAGGTGCCACGTTGACAGGAATGCCTTGAAGACTAGTAAGGAGCAAAAGAGTGTTACTCTGAGAAACACTGCAAGTTTGAACAAGCAGGTCCCCAGAGCGAAGCTTCCTCACAGACTTCAAGGGGCCAACCGCAGCGTCCAAAGCTTTAGAAATAAAAAATGGAGATCTGGTGGACAGTCTCTCAGTCGGATCGATGGATTCTACAAGTAAGTGTGTAGCATGCGTAGTCACAGCAATCGATGGGAGACGACGCTTCGGAGCGACTGGTACAGCTGCCGAAGAAGAGGTTCCACATTCTTGGTCCAGGTCATGGTCTAAAGATCGTTTAAGGGTATGAGACTTGGTAGGTTGAGAAGACGAAGGAGAGTCGTTGTCAACCATCATATTCACAGGTGTCCTAAATTTGGAGTTTTGTTTTTTGTTTCTACCCATGGAAAAAAGAAGGAAGATTCGTCTGCAGACTACTCCACCCACCACCGAGCCCTACAAGGGAGAACTGGAGGTCCGCAAGCCAAGAAAATGACGCTAGACACAGTTCTGGAGCTTATACGTTGCAGATAGAGTCCGTTGGCTGTGATCACACGCACTCGGCGGACACTTCGGCCTCCTGGTACCGTCATGCCAACGCCTTTGGCATGATCCCACAGCCCCCGGGCTCACCCTGCCGTGCCATACGACAAAAAAGCCGCTAAAGCCCAGTACACAACTTGGTACAAGACTTCTGACTAGAGGTGGGTTAGACTCTAGCCTCCCGTTTACAGCGAAGCCGGGGTCGAAGAGGAGTGTTGGTACACAGGAGGCACTTAACCGGTCTCCTGCTACCTCAGCCCCCAGACATCCCATTTCCGCCTCACGGGTCTCCGCACGCGGCAAACATGCAGGTAGGTCTAGCACCCAAACCAGCGAAAAGGAAAAAAAAAAGAAATCCAAAGAAGACAAATCCTGGCAGGGAACCTAATCGGAATCCCAGCAACCTACGAACTGAGCGGTTAATATAAATCAGTTAGTGGTGGAGGGTAACAAAACCACAAGACCGGGGTGTTAGTACATAACGTGGTAGCGATTAGGTAGAGAATACAACACGGGCAACTAGCCAGTGGAGAAAATAAATAAAAACGAAAAAGCGAGACACAAGACCAGCTCGGGAACGTGGGGCCGCGACTCCCCAACAGCTGGATGAACAGCCGTCCCTGCAAACACCAACAGCACCAAAATAAAGAAAAAAACAAGCTGTGGCATGACATCAGATGTTGACCAGTCACAAGGTCAGCTCGGGCCGTGGGGGCGCCGCTCCCCAAATAACTGGAAAACCAGTTATCCCCGTGCGGGGCCAAATAACTGGAAAACCAGTTATCCCCGTGCGGGGGCAGGATGAAGTGGATGGCGTTCTCGGCACGGTGGGTGTGGGGTTTTTCAAGATCTTCCCACACCGCAGCGTCACGGGTGCCACCAGATGGTGAACTCCTGGGAGAGGTGGAGCTTGGTGTCCTGGAGGCAGTGCAAGGCGGGGAACTTGGAGTCTGACTTCCCCCTCAACCGGAGCCGGCGATGAAGATTCCGGGCTCTGGAGGGTGGATAAAGGCACCTCCGCAGTTATCCCGATGCACAGCTCATAAATCATGTCCGGTTCCTTGAGAAGCACGGCAAGGTCGCTGTCACTCGTCCTGGCGAACGTGGGTTCAAGTGCCGCCCAATCCAGGGCGGAGTTAAAGGACACAAGCCGGCGAAGTTCTTTGTCCATAACATCTCTAGCACTCTTAGCCACCGGCCCTGGTGAGTTCTCCTCAGAGCTGGTGAATCCGAGGTCAGGAGAGGAGAGTTCCCCACTCCAGCCACTCCGTCATGTCCAGGTGACGATGTGCTGGCAGTTGGGAGTTCAGGCGAAGAATGGAGAGAAACGAGGGACCCGGCCTTGGGAGTCACAGCTTGACTGCAAACCTTGGCGGTTCCCTCTTGAGCATGGCTGCGGTGAGGAGTCTTGCGCTGCAGCTGGACCGGCTTGCTGCGAATGACGACCAGCTTGGTCCTGTGGAGTCCACTTCGTAGCGGCAGCGTAGGTGACGGGGTGCAGCGCACGTGAGGGGGTTGCGTCCTTGTCACGGCAGCGTAGAAGGGTTTCCGGGCGTCCTCCATGTCCGTACCTAAAATCTGTGAAAAAAGAGGTCTCCTATATCCGGGAGTACCGGATCTCTTTTTTCATTTCGTCTTGCACGTTACATAATCGTGCAAGACGAAATGATAAAATGATCTGTCACAAGGTCAGCTCGGGTCGTGGGGGCGCCGCTCCCCAAATAACTGGAAAACCAGTTATCCCCGTGCGGGGTTTGATGGCCCGAATTCGGGCCGCCATAAAAATGATCAAATGTATGAAATACTATGAAAACAGACCGAGCTCGAATTCCAGCGGGGTTCAAAGAATACATGAACAAGTATTTAATAAAATGATATCTAATAAATGGCTTCATTAAAAGATGTATGTTATGAAAATATAAAAGATAATTATTATTATGGTCTCTTTGGAGATTTCAAATTAATAATAAATAAAAACACTGGATATTTTAATGCTAGTAAGCTATCTAAATCAGAAGGCAAAAATTTTAAAAATTGGCTTCAAAACAAACATTCAGAAGATTTAATTAAAGATATTTCCACGGCTGGAGTTCCAGCCATGGGAAAAAATGGTGTAATATATGAAATTAAAGGTGGTTTAACTGAAAAGTATAATGTAAATGGTTCTTATGTGTCTGATGATTTAATTGTACATATACCATGTTGGATATCTCTTGAATTTAGCAGAAAAGTTAACAGAATTGTAAAACATTATTATGCTAATGAGTTTAATAGAAAAATATAAAAATGATAATGAAAAATTAAATAAGAAATTAAATAAGATAAAAAGGAAAATGGAAAATTTAAAACATGAAAATGAAAAATATAAAGAAGTAGAAGAGGATGGATATAACACCTAAAACTGCTAATTCTAGAAAGCTTCATATGTTTACTATCATACAGAAAAATAAAAAAAACTCTGATTATCATTATTATGTAATCAGATGTCAAAGAGATAAAATGAATAAAACTATTGCTAATTTAAAAATAAAGTATCCAGATTTAAATATAGTATATGAAATAAAATATAATCCTAATTCTATTAATTTATTTAACAGCGTTAAAGAAAATATATCATACATAGAAACTAAATTTAATCATCTTCATATTGTTAATGATCATACTATTGATAATTTAAAAGAAGATATTAAAAGAATAAATGAAACTAAAAACCTTTTAATAAAATGATATCTAATAAATGGATAATGATATTGAAGAAGCTAATTACTTTTCTTATTCATCTTCAGAAGAAATTGAAATTCCTGAAAATTTTAAAAAAGTAATGAAACAAATAAAAAGAATGAAATATGATGAAGAGGAAGACTTATTATGTAGATTAAAATAAATATTTAAAAAGTAGATAAAACATTATTATGCTAATGAGTTTAATGAAAAATATATAAATGATAATGAAAAATTAAATAAGATAAAAAGGAAAATGGAAAATTTAAAACATGAAAATGAAAAATATAAAGATGGTTGGTTGGTTGGTAAATAAATTTTTGTGGCGCAAGGGCCATAGTTGGCCAAAGAGCGCCAAACACAAGACACACAAAAAAAAAAAAAAAAAAAAAAAAAAAAATACTGAAAACCGTACACAAAGGTTTAAAACAGACTGATGGTCTAAAAGTGAAAGATGATCATGAGCAGAGTAAAACTAGATATCATGAAAAAGATCGACCGCTTTGAAGAATGAAAAAACTGCGGTCGCATCGCATTTGTCGGCAAGGATGGCCTGCAGCGAAGTTTCGTCTTCAACCAACAGATGAGCATGAAAAAAACGAAGACGAGGACCACAAAAACGAACACAAGAACACAAAACATGAACAACAGTAAGACGACAGTTACACGTCTCGCACATCGGCGCAGTGTCGCCACACAGCAAAAAGCGGTGAGTGAAGCGACAATGCCCAATGCGGAGACGTGCAAGGACAACTTCCTCACGACGATTGACTCGAAGGCTGGAATTCCACAATCCAATGGCTGGCTTCAAGTGGAAAAGTTTGTTCGCCGTCAGGGTGCTCCAGCGAGTTTGCCATTGTTGCCGGATAGAGCGAACAACGGCAGGCTTGAAGTCACGATGGTACAGGGGCAGATCAGAGACAGGAAGTGATGAGGCAGATTTGGCAGCAATATCCGCCAACTCATTTCCCCGGATACCAACGTGACTTGGAATCCAACAAAATCGGATACGAAAACCAGCCTCGGTCAGATGGTGCAAAACACGGCGCACCTCCTGAACGCCTGGATGATCACTGTCGGTGCCAGATGACAAAAGCTGTAAGACACCCAAGGAATCCGCATAAAGAAAAACCCGGCGATGGGGTCTCGCCTGGACATGACGGAGACAAAGTAAGATAGCATGTACCTCAGCAGAGAACACAGAAGCTTCCGATGGAAGGCACTCGCCGTGGATGACGTCCGCGCACACGAATGCGGAACCCACAACCCCCACGGACTTCGAGCCGTCAGTAAAAGCCGGCACAAAATCCGGGTGGCGAGAACGGTGCTCGGCGAAGCGCTGGCAAAACTCAACAGGGTGGCAGGATGATTTCGGAACTCTGCTGAGGGACAAGTCTACGTCCGGAATGACACGAGTCCATGGCGGCTGGTCAAACAGCCGTAGCTCACCAATAAGGGAGACATCAATCCCAGCATCCCGGGTTGTAGTCCCCACGCGGATTCCCAAGGTCGGCACACAGGATGGTCGGTGCTCAAACAGGCGAACGAACTGGGGTTCAAAGATGGAATCTCGCAAAGGATGGTCAGGGAGAGCCCCCAGTTTCACATAGAACAGGATCGACAGTTGCAGACGACGCAGACTCAAAGGTGGTTCATGTGCTTCAACATAGAGACTGTCGACTGGGGAGGTTCGGAACGCCCCCGTGCAGAGTCGCAGGGCCTGATGGTGCACAGGGTCCAGGGGCTTGAGGATAGAATCCCTGGCCGAACCATACACCACACAGCCGTAGTCCAGCCGAGAACGAATGACCGCTCGGTAGATGTGAAGCATGGTGCGTCGATCTGCTCCCCATGATGTATTGGAGAGCATCTTCAAAATGCGCAATGCTTTAGTGCAAGAGGATTTCAAGCGTTGCACGTGTGGGCGAAAGGTCAGAGACCGGTCAAAAACTACACCTAAGAAAGTGGTCTCAGGGAGAACAGGAATTTCGGCAGAGCCCAACCGCAGAACTGGGTCTGGGTGGAGACCGCGTCTGCGGCAAAAATGCACGCAGACGGTCTTTTCCTGCGAGATGACAAACCCATTCCTGTCCGCCCAAGAGCAGATTCTGTTCACCCCACACTGCAACTGGCGCTCAAGCATGCGCATATTGGAGGAAGCACAAGAGATCTGCAGGTCGTCCACAAACATCGATCCAGAGATTGCCGGAGGAAGGTCACGAAAAGCCTGATTGATACACAAAATAAAAAGAGAAACAGACAAAATGGAACCTTGAGGAACTCCTTGTTCTTGGCAAAAAGGAGCGGAGAGGGTCGTACCGAGGCGCACCCGGAACACCCGATCGCGAAGGAAGCCGGCAATGAAGATGGGAAGGTTTCCTCGCAAACCGCACTGGTGCAGTTCGCGAAGAATGCCAAACCTCCAAGCACGATCGTATGCTTTGTCTAGATCAAAAAAGATGGAAACTAGGTGCTGCCTCTGAACAAACGCCTCTCGAACAGACGTCTCAAGGCGGAGAAGATGGTCACCGGTATTATGATGACGTCGGAAACCACTCTGGAAAGGTGAAAAAACGTTGTTGCTCTCTAGATAAAAAATGAGACGTGCATTTACCATACGTTCTAGGACTTTGCACAAGCAGCTGGTCAGCGCAATGGGCCTGTAGTTACCAGGGATTCTGGGGTCCTTACCGGGCTTAGGTATAGGAACGACAATAGCCAAACGCCAAGAATCAGGGAACTGGTGCTCGCACCAGATGCGATTAAAAAGCGCAAGGATGTTAGCAAGCGAGGACGGCGAGAGGCGCCGCAACATCTCATAGTGGATCTGGTCGTGGCCTACAGCAGTGCTCCCAGAGCGACAGAGAGCAGCTCGCAGTTCCGTGAGAGTAAAAGGTCGGTTGTAATCCGAACTGTCGCGAGCGGAGAAATTGAATTTCCGCCGCTCAGCGCTCTCTTGTACCCCACGGAACGAGGCAGGGTAGGCAGAACTGCTGGAAACAGAAGCAAAAGTTTCTCCCAGACAATCCACTATGCCAGTTACATCAGCAATCTCTTCGCCGTTCCGCTCAAGCACAGAGATCTGGCTGGAGCGAGAACTACCCCTGATCTTGCGTATTCGGTCCCAGATGAGTTTGTGACTCGAGCCGGTACGGATGGTGGAGACATAGGTCCGCCAAGAATCCCTTTTACTACGGCGTCGAACCAACCGAGCATAAGCCTTGGCACGTTTAAAGGCCAGGAGATGTTCCTGCGTAGGGAAACGCCGAAATTTTCCCCACGCCTTATGCTGTGCTTTCCTAGATACGCTGCATTCTTCATTCCACCAGGGTTTCGGGATCTTCGGAGTCTGACTAGAGGTCTTGGGGATGGCAGAGTCAGCTGCCCGCACAATGCACTCTGAAACCTCGGAGACTGCAGCTTCCAGAGGCTCCTGGGTCACCATAGTCTCAGTAACAACGGCAGTGGCGGCGAAAACCTCCCACTTGGCATGATCAATTTTCCATCTGGCAGGGCGAGAAGATGGAACAGACCCGTCGCGGCACAGAGACAAGAAAATCGGAAAATGATCACTGCCAAGGGGGTCCTGCGACACAGACCACTCCCAGTCGGCAGCAACCGACGGAGAACCCAGGGCAAGGTCGATAGCAGAAAACGATCGACTCGGCTCATGGAAGTAGGTACAGTCTCCGGTATTCAGTATGCAAAGAGGGCTGGAGGCCAAAAGGCCCTCCACCCTGCGACCTCTAGTATCCGTGCGATCACTGCCCCACAAAGGACTGTGGGCATTAAAGTCCCCCAGCAGAAGGGCTGGGGTGGGCAGTTGATCCACGAGACTCTCAAGATCAGAAGCACTGACATCATCAGTCGGCGGCAGGTACAAGCAGCAAACAGTAAGCAAAGACTTCACGGAAAGTCGCACCGCCACAGCTTGCAAAGGCGTGTCGAGCAAGAGCCGCGAGGCCGGGACAGCGTGAGGGACAAGGATAGCCACGCCCCCACACGCAATGTCACCACTGGTGTTATCCTTCCGGAAGCAGCTGTGATGCTTGACCGACAGCGGATCGCTGGGTCGAAGCTTCGTTTCCTGCAAGCACATGCACACCGGCGAATGAGTAGTGAGAAGATGTTTAACGTCATCGACGTTGGAACGGAAACCCCGACAGTTCCATTGTAGAATGCACGTAGCCATAAAAGAGCAACAGAGTGGAATCAGTGACGAAGAGTTTATCAAAACTCTTCGTCGCTCCGTAGGACCGACGTCGTGTCCTGCGGCAAAGAAGCAGAAGAGGAGGACGAACCGTCACTTTCCTCCCCCGCATGGTCCCCCACAATGGTGGGCGAGGGTGGGGATCTCGCTGAGTCTGGGATAGGTGCAATGTTGGTCAGGTGGACCGCGACAGGTGGATGGACACTGCACACTTTTGTGGATTTAGGGCCAGCTCTTCCACACGTGCAGGCTTTCTGCTGGGAACTGGAAGAGTCGGTCGTCCGCAAAAGAGAAGGCGCAGAGTCAGCTGGTCGAAGAAGCTGGAGCTCGGAGAAATCCACCTGTGTCGCTTGTTCAGCCGTAGATCTTGTGGCAAGCCCGGCGAGAGCTACAGGGCGCGGAACAAAGGACTGCACGGATTGTGGAGAAGACTGTACAACTGCAGCAAAAGTACGTTGCCGAGTGTTGGGAATACCCAACTTGGCCTTGGCGGCAGGGTACGAGAGGCCTTCCAGGGTCTTGACACGCTGGATCGCCATCTCGTCCTTCCATTTCGTGCAGTTGCGGGAGTAAGCAGCATGACCTTCAGCACAGTTAACACAACAGGCAGCAGAAGTGCAACCCGCCCCTTCATGTTCACTGGAGCCACAATTTGCGCACCGCGCAGCACTGTTGCATGAGCGCTGGGAATGCCCGTATCTCTGGCACTTGAAACAGCGCAGAGGGGTGGGAATGTACGGGCGAACTTTACAAACCAAATAGCCAGCCTTGATTTCGTTCGGAACCTTGGGAGAGTTAAAAGTCAGGGTGACATTTTTAGACTTGGTCAGTGCACCATCGCGTCTGAACATCATTCGACGAGCAGCAATAACCCCCTGATCTGCTAGTTCACGCACCAATTCCTCTTCACTGCAATCTAACAGGTCTGACTCAGAAATAACACCCCGAGAGGAATTGAGAAAAGGGTGAGGCGTTACCTGAATAGAAATACCTTGAAGAGTAGTCAGGTGCAGGAGAGTCTTGCTCTGAGAAACACTGCAAGTTTGAACGAGCAGGTCCCCAGAGCGGAGTTTCTTCACAGACTTCAGGGATCCAACTGCAGAGTCCAAGGCTTTCGATATAAAAAAAGGAGACTTGGTGGACAGTCTCTCAGTTGTACCAGTGGATTCAATGAGCAGAAATAATGCCGAAAGGTTTTGATCAGGCGATGTGAGACGGCGTTTCAAAGCAGCAGGTTCAGTAGACACATTCGAAGGACCGGAATGGTGGTCAAAGTCGCGGTCTAAGGTCCGTTTCAGGGTGTGTGACTTGGCCGGAGCCGAAGATAAGGTCTCGTCAACAAGCATCTTCTCGGGCGATTTAAGCTTCGAGGTTTTAGATGTATCTGGTGGCTTGAGTTTGGAGTTGTTGTGTTTACCCATGGGAAAAAAGAAGGGGGATTCGTCTGCAGACTACTCCGCCCACTACCGAGCCCAACAAGGGAGAACTGGAGGTCCGCAAGCCACGAAAGTGACGCTGGACACAGTTCTGGAGTTCATGCGCTGCAGATATAGTCCGCAGGCTGTGGTCACAAGCACTCGGCGGACACTTCGGCCTCCAATACCGTCATGCCAACGCCTTTGGCATGATCCCAGAGCCCCCGGGCTCACCCTGCCGTGCTATACGACAATAAAGCCGCTAAAGCCCTGCACACGACTTGGGACAGGGCTTCTGACTAGAGGTGGGTTAGCCTTTAGCCTCCCGTTTACAGCGAAGCCGGGGTCGAAGAGGAGTGTTGGTACACAGGAGGCACTTCTCTGGTCTCCTGCGACCTCAGCCGCCAGACATCCCATTTCCGCTTCACGGGTCTCCGCACGCGGCAAACATGCAGGCAGGTCTAGCGCCCAACCCAGGAAAAAAAAAAAAAAAAAAAAAAAAACCTGGAATGGAGCCTGAGCGGAATATCAGCAACCTACAGACTGAACAGTTAGTAGGAGTAGTAATGGATGGCAAAAAAATCAACAAAAACCGGGATGTTAGAAAAGAGTAATGAGAAAAAACGATATATACGGGCAACTCGCCAGTGCAGAAAACAAAAAGCCGAGACACAAGACCAGCTCGGGATCGTGGGGGCGCGACTCCCCAACGGCTGGGTGAAGAGCCGTCCCTGCGAAAGCTACCAACAAAGAAACCTAGTGGTATCATGACACCAGATGGTGACCGGTCACAAGGTCAGCTCGGGCCGTGGGGGCGCCGCTCCCCAAATAACTGGAAAACCAGTTATCCCCGTGCGGGGAAATATAAAGATGCGACAAAGAGTTCTTTGTACTGGGTCTTGGCGGCGCGAAGCCTCCTCTCAAAGACGAACGTGTGCTTATATACCCCATTATGCGGCAGGAATCTCAAGGTTGGTTGGTTGGTTGGTTGTTGGATTTTATTGGCGCAAGGGCCAGGTTTGGCCAAAGAGCGCCAGACAAAGAACTATCAGCCACAGATTTTGAAAAGCGTGGAAAATGAGTAAGAACAGACAGGCGTGGGAAAAGTTGAAAAAGAGTATGATGAAAGCAGGGAAGACAAGGTAGTTAATCAGATTTATAAAAAAAATTACTAACGGAGAAGGACGAACAGTCACTCACCTCCCCCCCACACTCCTCTGCAATGCTGGCAGAGGGCGGGCACGAACTGTCACTTTCCTCCCCCCCATGTTCCTCTGCAATACTGGTTGAGGCTGGGGACGAACTGTCACTCTCCTCCCCCCCATGGTCCTCTATAATGTCGGTTGAGGGTGGGGACCTAGCAGAGGCCGAGACAGTTTGATGGACACTGCACACCTTTGCGGATTGAGGGCCGGGTCTTCCGCACGTGCAGGCTGTCTGCTGGGAACAGGAAGAGGCGGGCGTCTTCAAAAGAGAAGGCGCAGACTCAGCTGGTCGAATAAGCTGGAGCTCGGTGAAATCCACCTGTGTCGCTTGTTCAACTGTAGATCGCTTGGCAAGTGCGGCGAGAGCTACAGGGCGCGGAACAAAGGTCTGCACGGGTTGTGGCAGAGACTTAACAACTGCGGCAAAACTACGCTGTCGGGTGTTGGGAATACCCAACTTGGCTTTGGCAGCAGGGTACGAGAGGCCTTCCAGGGTCTTGAGGCGCTGGATCGCCATCTCTTCCTTCCATTTCATACAGTTGCGGGAGTAAGCTGCATGGGCCTCAGCGCAGTTAACACAGCAGGCCGCAGAGGTGCAACCATCCCCGTCATGTTCACTGGAGCCACAATTTGCGCAACGAGCGGAACTCTTACAGAATCGTTGTGAATGCCCGTACCTCTGGCACCTGAAACAGCGCAGAGGACTGGGAATGTACGGGCGAACTGCACAGACCAAGTAGCCTGCTTTGATTTCTGTCGGAACTTGCGGGGAGTCAAAAGTCAAGATGACATTTTTTGACTTAATCATGGAACCATCACGCCGGAACATCATACGACGTGCAGCAAGAACACCCTGATCCGCAAGTTCAGTCACCAATTCATCCTCACTGCATGGCAAGAGATCAAACTCCGAAATAACACCGCGAGAGGTGTTAAGAAACGGGTGAGGTGTCACTCTGACAGGAATGCCTTGAAGACTAGAAAGGCGCAGAAAAGTGTTACTCTGAGAAACACTGCAAGTTTGAACAAGCAGGTCCCCAGAGCGAAGCTTCCTCACAGACTTCAAGGGGCCAACCGCAGCGTCCAAAGCTTTAGAAATGAAAAATGGAGATCTGGTGGACAGTCTCTCATTCGGATCGATGGATTCTACAAGTAAGTGTGTAGCATGCGTAGTCACAGCAATCGATGGGAGACGACGCTTCGGAGCGACTGGTACAGCTGCCGAAGAAGAAGTTCCACATTCTGGGTCCAGATCATGGTCTAAAGATCTTTTAAGGGTATGAGACTTGGTAGGTTGAGAAGACGAAGGAGAGTCGTTGTCAACGATCATTTGCTCAGGTGACTTGAATTTGGAGCGTTTGTTTTTGGGTTTACCCATGGAAAAAAGGAGAAGGATTCGTCTGCAGACTACTCCACCCACCACCGAGCCCTACAAGGGAGAACTGGAGGTCTGCAAGCCAAGAAAATGACGCTGGACACAGTTCTGGAGCTTATACGTTGCAGATATAGTCCGTTGGCTGTGATCACACACACTCGGCTGACACTTCGGCCTCCGGGTACCGTCATGCCAACGCCTTTGGCATGATCCCACAGCCCCCGGGTTGGTTGGTTGGTTGGTTGATGAATTTTAATGGCGCAAGGGCCAGGTTTGGCCAAAGAGCGCCAGACAAAGGACTATCAGCGACAGATGTTTAAAAGCGGGGAAAAAGGATTAAGAGAAAACAGGCTTGGTAAAAGTTGGAAAAGAGGATGAAGAAAGCCGTGAAGACACGTCAGTGAATTAGGTTTATATAAAAATTTAGGTATGTAAAAATTAACTAATATAATCAGCAGTAAACACAACTACACAAAGGATGATTCACCAGGAGGGGGACGATGGTTGGTTGGTTGGTTGTTGGATTTTATTGGCGCAAGGGCCAGGTTTGGCCAAAGAGCGCCAGACCAAGAACTATCAGCCACAGATTTTTTAAAAAACGTGGAAAATGATTAAGAGCAGACAGGCTTGGTAAAAGTTGAAAAAGAGTATGATGAAAGCTGTGAAGACAAGGTAGTTAATTAGGTTTATATAAAAATTTATTAATTGACTATTATAATTATAATTTTTTTTTTTTTTTTAAACAGAACTACACAAAGGATGAGTCACTCTCCTCCCCCCACACTCCCCTGCAATGCTGGCAGAGGGCGGGGACGAACTGTCACTCTCTTCTCCCCCATGTTCCTCTGCAATGTTGTTTGAGGCTGGGGACGAACTGTCACTCTCCTCCCCCCTATGTTCCTCTATAATGTTGGTTGAGGGTGGGGACCTCGCTGAGGCCGAGACAGTTGGATGGACACTGCACACCTTTGCGGATTGAGGGCCGGGTCGTCCGCACGTGCAGGCTTTCTGCTTTAAACTGGAAGAGAGGGTCGGCTGTAAAAGAGAAGGCCCAGAATCAGGTAGTCGAAAAATCGCGAGCTCGGGGAAAAACACCTGTGTCGCTTGGTCAGCTGTAGATCGCTTGGCAAGCGCTGCGAGAGCTACAGGGCGCGGAACAAAGGGCTGTTAGTTAGTTAGTTAGTTAATTGATTTTAGTGGCGCAAGGGCCAGGCTTGGCCAAAGAGCGCCAGACACAGAACTATCAGCTAAAGATTTTAAAAAGCGGGGTGAAATGATTAAGAGCAGACAGGCTTGGTAAAAGTTAGAAAAAGAGGATGATGAAAGATGTTGTGAAGACTAGTTAGTTTATTAGGTTTATATATAACTTTATTAATTTACCATTATAATATAACTTTTTTTTTTTTTTTTTTTTTTTTTAAATAAGTTTTAAAACGTTAATCTGTTTTAAAAAGGAAAATACTGCGAAAGTGTCGCAGTGGTCGCCCAAAAGCTTTTGAAGCGTAGCTGCGTCCTCGTCCAGCAGATGAGACTGAAAATAGTGAAACCGATGCTGACGAAAACGAACACAACTGCACAAAACATGAGAGACGGTGAGTAAACAGTCGCACGCCTCACACATCGGGGCAGCGTCGCCACACAGCAAATAGCTATGCGTGAAGCGACAATGCCCAATGCGGAGACGCGCAAGAACAACTTCTTCCCTACGGTTCCGGCGACACGATGATTTCCAGACTCCAAGGATGGGTTTAACACGGTGCAGTTTATTCTCTAATTGTTGGTCCCACAGACTTCGCCACGTTCGTCTGATATGATCGTGAACAAGAAAGCGAAAATCACGGTGAAACAGTGGCAAGGGTGTGACGACCAAAGAAGAGGCAGATCTAGCAGCAGCATCAGCAGACTCGTTCCCTGGGATCCCAACATGCCCAGGAATCCAGCAGAACCGAATCTGGACATCAGCCTCGAGCAAAGAACGAAGAAGTCTCCGTACGGTAAAAAGAAGTGGGTGGCCAGAGAAATCCAAAGATGACAATGATTGCACAACACTCAAAGAATCAGTGTACACAATAGCACGCTGATGAGAGCTCGACTGCACGTGAACAAGTGCAAGATACACAGCATGCATCTCCGCCGAAAACACCGTGGCCTCGGCAGGAATGCGGGCAACAGAAACTTCGTCAATGCAGACGGCGGCGCATCCAACGACACCAGCTGCCTTAGATCCATCGGTGAAAACAGGAATAAAGTCTGCATTGACGTAACGGTGTTCGGCGAAGAGCTGCTGGTACACTGACGCAGGGGTTGAGGACTTGTCAAAAGATGTAAAGCTGGTATCAACCATGACACCAAGAGGGTGCCATGGGGGATCCTCAAAGCCCCTGGTCTCTCCAACGAGTGGCAAGTCGAGCCCTGCATCACGAGCTACGGCCGCCATACGAAGACCGAAGGTTCGAATGCACGAGGGACGGGTCTCGAACAAACGAGCATGCTGGGGATGAAAAACTGCATCGTGTAAAGTATGTTCTGAGAGAGATCTAAGTTTCAGGTAAAATTGAAGGGACAGCTGCAGACGGCGTAAATGAAGCGACGGTTCGTTCGCGTCGGCATAAAGGCTGGGAATGGGTGACGTGCGAAATGCTCCCGTACAAAGACGCAGCGCTTGATGGTGGATGGTATCCAACGGCCGGAGAACGGAAGGACGCGCAGAGCCATACACCATACAGCCATAATCCAGTTTAGACCGAATGAGAGAATGGTAAATACGGAACAAGGAAGTCCTGTCTGCACCCCAGGAGACTGAGGCGAGGATCTTGAGGATGGACAAAGCTCTCAGACAGGAAGTGCGGAGTCGTCGAACGTGCGAGCGAAAGGTGAGCGCACGGTCGACGGTCAAACCAAGGAACTTGGTTTCCGGCAAAACTGGAATGGCTGCATGGTCCAAATAGAGTTCTGGATCGGGGTGGAGGCCACGCCTCCGGCAGAAATGGACACACGCTGTCTTTTCAGCAGAAAGAACGAAACCATTGTTGTTCGCCGCTTTAACTATCTGGTTAATTGCAGACTGCAGCTGCCTTTCAATGAAATGCATGCTTGATGACGAGCAGAAGATGTGAAGGTCGTCAACATAAATGGTAGTCGAAACCGTAGGAGGAAGATTTTTAAGCAAACAATTAATGCGGAGGATGAAAAGAGTCACCGAAAGAATGCTGCCTTGAGGAACACCTTGTTCTTGATGGAAGAAGGCAGAGAGCGTTGTACCGAGGCGCACCTGGAACACACGGTTACGAAGAAAGTTGGCAATGAAGGTTGGCAGGTTTCCCCGCAACCCATTCTCGTGGAGGTCACGGAGGATACCGTGACGCCACGCTCTATCGTAAGCTTTTTCGATGTCAAAAAAGACAGACACCAGGTGCTGCCTACGCACGAATGCCTCTCGAACAGACGTCTCAAGGAGCAGGAGATGGTCAGGAGCTGAACGATGACGACGGAAGCCGCTTTGTGATGGCGACAGAATTTGATGTTCTTCTAGGAAGTAAATTAGCCTAGAATTAACCATGCGTTCAAGGATTTTGCACAGACAGCTAGTGAGGGCAATTGGCCGGTAACTAGAGGGAGACTTGGGGTCTTTGCCAGGCTTGGGAAAAGGTAAAACAAAAGCTTTTCGCCAGGAGTCCGGGAAACTGTGCTCCAACCAAATGCGGTTGAAAAGCACTAACAGATTCTCGAGAGACGACTGCGATAGATGACGGATCATGTCATAGTGGATGCCATCGGGACCTACAGATGTTGCACCGGACCGATGCAGAGCCACTCGGAGTTCAACCATGCTGAAGGGGGAGTTATACTCGGTGTTATGAAAAGGCGCAAAGGAGAGTCTCTGGCGCTCAGCAGCTGGTCTAGTCCTCTGAAAGGAGAGAGGGTACGCCTCAGAACTGGAAACAGAGGCAAACGCCCTACCCAAACAATCCACTATCTCCCCGACTTCAGCATACGTGCAGCCGTTACTCTCGAGAATAGAGATCTGATGGGAACCACAGTTTCCCCGAATCCTACGAATTTTTTCCCAAACAGTTTTTGAACTGGCACGTGAATTGATCGATGAAACGTACTTTATCCAAGACTCCCTCTTGCTTCGTCGACGCACCAACCGAGCGTAAGATTTTTGCTCTTTTAAATTCAACGAGATTAGCATCGGTTGGATACCGCCGAAATGTACACCAGGCCTTATGTTGAGCTCTCCTAGCCGCTGTGCAATCAGAGGTCCACCAAGGTTTCGGACGTCTTGGGAGCGTCGTTGATGTCTTTGGGATAGAGAGATCCGCTGCCTGAATGATACACGTGGTGACATCAGTAACAGTTGCATCGATTGACCCTCGGGTCACCATGACAGAAGGTATCACTGCGGACGATGTGAAGACCTCCCACTTGGCACGATCCATCCTCCATCGAGGAGGGCGGGAAGCAGAAGATGGCACGCTCTCATTATAGCCAAGTACAATTGGAAAGTGGTCGCTCCCATGGAGGTCGTTGCACACCGTCCACGACCAGTCAGCAATAACCGATGGTGAACCCAAAGATAAATCGATCGCACTGAAACTTCGTGTAGGCTCGTGGAAATAAGTGTCAGCTCCGGTGTTAAAAAGGCACAGGGAGGTCGAGGACAGAAGAGATTCGATCCTACGGCCTCGTACGTCTGTTCTGACACTACCCCCACACAATGGATTATGAGCATTGAAGTCACCCAGAAGAAGAGCAGGTGACGGCAGCTGCCCAACTAAGCTCTCAAGAACGGACACGCTCACGTCCTCATCCGGCGGCAGATAGACGCTGCAAACAGTTAGAGGCACAGGCATGGAGATACGCACCGCAACGGCTTGTAAAGATGTTGAGACCGCAACAGGGAGAAACTGGAACACTGTGGGGGACAAGAATGGCAACTCCCCCGCAAGCTATATCTCCTGAAACATTATCTTTCCGAAATGCACTGTAGCCTCGAACTGAGAGCAGGTCTGATGGTTTAAGTTTTGTCTCCTGGAGGCAAAGGCACACCGGAGAGTACGACGAAAGCAGATGTTTGACGTCGTCATATTTTGTCCGAAAACCTCGACAGTTCCATTGAACGATTGAAACCATGATTTGAGGGGTAGATAGGAAGAAAGAAACGTGGGTCAAATGAACTGAAGAGGCCTAGAAGGCCTCGGAGTCCATGAATTCCTCAGTCTGGTCTGCAGTGCCCCTCGGCAGCGTGGTAACCGGGGGAAGGACTGGGGGGTGTCTGGAGGATGAAGACCGGGACTGATTCGTTCCGGCTTGAACCTTTGTTTGAGATTTAGTGGCTGAGGATTGTTTGGCCTTGCCTTTGTGTCTAGCAGGCGAGGGATCAGGGCTCGTAGAACGGGAAACCTGTTCTGCAACAGCGCGCTTGGGCGAGGATGCAGGACCCCGAGCATTGGTCTGTGGTGGCAAAGATAAACTGTCAGTGGTGGAAAGTCAGAAGGGCCTTCAGCCCAGCAGCATAAATATCCTCGAGAGAGAAAGGGCAGTCTTTTGGTATAGTGATGTCTGTCTGAGTGGCAATGGATGTTTTAGGAGCCACAACGGAAGAGTAGGTGCGTGCGCTTGGAGCAGCGGGAACGACCTTCCGTCGAGCTTCAGGGTAGGACAGGTGTTCAAGTGTCTTAACCTCCTGAATCTTCCGCTCCTCAATCCACTTCGGACAGTTCTTGGCATTGGCAGCATGGTCGCCTTTGCAGTTCACACAATGGGCAGCTGCAGCAGAGCAGTCAGACTGAAGATGGTCGTGTGAACCGCAACGATTGCAAGTAGCAGCACCACGGCAAGACTGCTGGGAGTGCCCGTACACTTGGCATCGGTAGCAACGAAGGGGGTTAGGAATGTACGGGCGCACAGAGCAGTTCAAATAGCCCGCATGGATGGAAGATGGAAGAGTCGGGCGATCAAAGGTCAGAATCACTGTTCTGGAGTTGACCAGCTCCCCGTTTCGGCGGAACTTGATCCGACGAACCGCTGTGACACCTTGGTTGGCAAGCTCCTCAAGAAATTCTTCCTCTGAAACATCCACGAGGTCGCGCTCGGAGATGACACCTCTGGATGAATTCAGGGACTGATGAGGTTTGATGTCCACAGGGACACCACCCAAGTTGGAGACGCCCAAGAGCAATGAACCATGGCGTGGACTTGACATTTCCACCAATATATCTCCCGATTTTAACTTCTTCACACTGGTTGGTGACGCAACCGCTCCTTGCAGGGCTTTTTGAATCCAGAAGGGAGATTTGGAGCCAAGCTTGTGAGATTCTTCCCGTGCATGGATGATAAAAAATCGGGCAGTGTCCGGCGGCAAAGTACGCAGTTTCTTATTGGTGGGGTTAGGATCAGTGTCCAAAGATTTCTTTAGTTTGACAGAAGGGGGAATATTTAAAGAATCCATATATAAAGCGAAAAAAAATTCATCCGCCAGCTTCCCCGCCCACTACCGAGCCCAACAGGGGAGAGCCGGAGGTCCGCAGGCCAACATGGGCGCAGGACACGGCCCTAGGGTTAGGCGGCGGATATAGCATGTTGATCGTGCAGACATGCGCTCAGCGAGTACCGCGACTTTCCCGGGTCTTGGTAATACCCCTTTGGCATGCCCACACTATCCCCAAACTCACCCCGTCGTACGAAATGACAAGCCGATTGACTAGGAGTAGGTTAGTTCCTAGCCTCCCGTTTAGGGTGAAGCAGGGGGCAAAGAGGAGTGTTGGCGACTGGTGACAACTATAGCCTGGCCCCCAGTAACCTCAGCCTCCAGCATCCCCTTTTCCACCTGTACGGGTCACCGCACACGGCAAACGTGCAGGTAGGTCTAGCTAACCAGCCCGAAGAAACGAAGAAGGAACAGAAAATGAAAAAGAAAGGGAAGAGGAGTAGAAAATAGAGAAAAAGGAAGAACAGGGAGTGGAGAAGAAAGCAAAAACAGGAAAGTGTGAGGAAAGGGCTGGCGCATAATCACAACCTCAGCAACCTACAGGACTGAGGCGGGAGCGTGGCGAGATAACAACAACAACAACCACAAATGGAAAAAGATTTTAAACACAACTGTCGGCTCGGGCCGTGGGGTCGCCACTCCCCATCAGCTGGATGAACAGCTGTTAGTTAGTTAGTTAATTGATTTTAGTGGCGCAAGGGCCAGGCTTGGCCAAAGAGCGCCAGACACAGAACTATCAGCTAAAGATTTTAAAAAGCGGGGTGAAATGATTAAGAGCAGACAAACTTGGTAAAAGTTAGAAAAGAGGATGATGAAAGATGTTGTGAAGACTAGTTAGTTTATTAGGTTTATATATAACTTTATTAATTTACCATTATAATATAACTTTTTTTTTTTTTTTTTTTTTTTTTTTTTTTAAATGAGTTTTAAAACGTTAATCTGTTTTAGAAAGGAAAATACTGCGAATGTGTCGCAGTGGTCGCCCAAAAGCTTTTGAAGCGTAGCTGCGTCCTCGTCCAGCAGATGAGACTGAAAATAGTGAAACCGATGCTGACGAAAACGAACACAACTGCACAAAACATGAGAGACGGTGAGTAAACAGTCGCACGCCTCACACATTGGGGCAGCGTCGCCACACAGCAAATAGCTATGCGTGAAGCGACAATGCCCAATGCGGAGACGCGCAAGAACAACTTCTTCCCTACGGTTCCGGCGACACGATGATTTCCAGACTCCAAGGATGGGTTTAACACGGTGCAGTTTATTCTCCACCTGTTGGTCCCACAGACTTCGCCACGTTCGTCTGATATGATCGTGAACAAGAAAGCGAAAATCACGGTGAAACAGTGGCAAGGGTGTGACGACCAAAGAAGAGGCAGATCTAGCAGCAGCATCAGCAGACTCGTTCCCTGGGATCCCAACATGCCCAGGAATCCAGCAGAACCGGATCTGGACATCAGCCTCGAGCAAAGAACGAAGAAGTCTCCGTACGGTAAAAAGAAGTGGGTGGCCAGAGAAATCCAAAGATGACAATGATTGCACAACACTCAACGAATCAGTGTACACAATAGCACGCTGATGAGAGCTCGACTGCACGTGAACAAGTGCAAGATACACAGCATGCATCTCCGCCGAAAACACCGTGGCCTCGGCAGGAATGCGGGCAACAGAAACTTCGTCAATGCAGACGGCGGCGCATCCAACGACACCAGCTGCCTTAGATCCATCGGTGAAAACAGGAATAAAGTCTGCATTGACGTAACGGTGTTCGGCGAAGAGCTGCTGGTACACTGACGCAGGGGTTGAGGACTTGTCAAAAGATGTAAAGCTGGTATCGACCATGACACCAAGAGGATGCCATGGAGAATCCTCAAAGCCCCTGGTCTCTCCAACGAGTGACAAGTCGAGCCCTGCATCACGAGCTACGGCCGCCATACGAAGACCGAAGGTTCGAATGCACGAGGGACGGATCTCGAACAGACGAGCATGCTGGGGATGAAAAACTGCATCGTATAAAGGATGGTCTGTGAGTGATTTAAGTTTCAGGTAAAATTGAAGAGACAGCTGCAGACGGCGTAAATGAAGCGACGGTTCGTTCGCGTCGGCATAAAGGCTGGGAATGGGTGACGTACGAAAGGCTCCCGTACAAAGACGCAGCGCTTGATGGTGGATGGTATCCAACGGCCGGAGAACGGAAGGACGCGCAGAGCCATACACCATACAGCCATAATCCAGTTTAGACCGAATGAGAGAATGGTAAATACGGAACAAGGTAGGTAGGTAGGTAAGTAGATTTTAATGGCGCAAGGGCCAGGGTTGGCCAAAGAGCGCCAAACATAAGACATCAAAAGACAACAAAATCAATAAAACACGTACACAAGGTTAAAACCAGGATGAAGCGGTAAAAATGAAAGATGGAAATGAATACGGTAAAAACTAGAGTAGGTTAAAAAAGTCAATTTCCTTAAAAAAGGAAAACACTGCGGACAGATCGCAGTCCTCACCAATAATAGTTTGCAGCGTAGCTGCTCCTTCGTCCAACAGATGAGAGTGAAAATGACGAAAACGATGATCACAAAACCGAACACAAGTACACAAAACATGAAGGACAGTGAGACGACAGTTGCACGCCGCACACACCGGGACACTCTCGCCACACAGCAAAAAGCGGTGAGTAAAACGACAGTGCCCAATGCGGAGACGCGCAAGAACAACTTCCTCACGACGGTTCTTCCGCAAACTAGACTTCCATAGTCCGATCTGTGGTTTGATGGCATAGAGTTTATTGCTGCCCTGCTGAGACCACAGGGACTGCCACTCATCCATAACAAATTTCCGGATCAACGGCCGATAATCTCGGAAAGACAGTGGCAGCCGAGCTGGCGACATGGAGGAAACAGACCTGGCAGAAAGATCTGCCAGCTCGTTACCCCGGATCCCAACATGGCCAGGAACCCAACAGAATCGGACCAGGAATCCAGCACCTTCCAAAGTTCCAAGAAGACGACGGACATCACGGATGACAGGAGAGTCCGTGTCCTCCGGAGAAGATAAAACGTGGACGACGGACTGGGAATCGGAGCAAATCAAAGCGCGACGATGAGATCTAGACTGTATGTGACACAAAGCGAGGTGTACCGCACGCATCTCTGCCGAAAAGACGGTGGATTCAGGCGGAAGCCTCTCAGCATGGGAGGCATCGCCACACACGAATGCGGATCCAACAACCTCACCGGATTTCGACCCGTCAGTAAATACAGGCACGAAATCCGGGAAGAGAGACAGTATCTCGGCAAAGAGCCGCTGGTACACCAGAGCAGGAGTGGAAGACTTTGGCCACACACAAAGGGAAAGGTCAGCTGTTGCTTGAACCGGCTGCCAAGGCGGTTCATTGTAGAACCGGGTCAAACCAATCCTTGACAAGTCAAGACCAGCATCGCGCACCAAGGTCGACAACCGAATCCCAAACGTCGGAACACAGGAAGGCCGGTGTGAGAATAGGCGGACACATTGTGGTTGGAAAATGGAACCATGCAGTGGATGATCAGGAAGAGACTTCAACTTGGTGAAGAATTGAAGAGACAGCTGCTTACGTCGGATGCACAACGGCGGTTCATGGGCCTCGACATACAGGCTATGCACGGGAGAGGTACGGAAAGCACCAGTGCATAGCCGCAGAGCCTGGTGATGGACAGGATCCAGAGGCCGCAACACGGAAGGACGTGCCGAACCGTACGTTATGCAACCGAAGTCTAACTTTGACCGAATCAGAGAATGGTAAATGCGAAGCATTGAGCACCTGTCAGCCCCCCAAGATGTTCGAGAGAGGACCTTCAGGATACTCAATGACTGCGTGCACTGCACCTTTAAAGACTGGATGTGAGGTCGGAAGGTGAGTGCCCGGTCAAATGTTAGCCCAAGGAACTTGACTTCTGACACCACAGGGATGGTAGAACACCCCAGACGGAGGCTGGGGTCAGGGTGAAGGCCCCGTTTGCGGCAAAAATGCACGCAAACGGTTTTCTGGGTCGAGAAGCCAAATCCATTGTGGGAGGCCCAGGTAGAGATCTTATTAATGGCCGTCTGCAGCTGCCGCTCAATAGTGCGCATGTTGACAGACGCGCAGGAGATCTGCAGATCATCCACGTACATGGTGCCACGGACCGTCGGAGGAAGTAGGGTGAAAATATGATTTACACGAAGGATGAACAATGTCACAGAAAGAATGGAGCCTTGAGGGACACCCTGCTCTTGTGGGTATAACGCAGAGAGGGTCGATCCGACGCGCACACGGAACATCCGGTTCTGGAGAAATCCGGCAATGAAGGTCGGCAAATTTCCCCGCAATCCGCAGTCACGCAGATCACGGAGAATGCCGTATCTCCAGGTTCGATCGTAAGCTTTTTCCATGTCGAAGAACACGGAGACCATGTGCTGACGCCGGACAAACGCCTCCCGGACAGATGTCTCAAGGCGAAGATGATGATCGGAGGTGGAACGGAATTTCCGAAAACCACTCTGATGAGGCGAAAGAAGGTGACGTGATTCCAAATAAAAAACGAAACGAAAATTGATGATGCGCTCTAGAACTTTGCAGAGGCAGCTCGTCATAGCAATTGGTCGGTAGTTCAACGGGTTAGCGGGATCTTTACCAGGTTTGAGAACAGGAACGACAATGGCAGTGCGCCAAGATTCGGGAAAGTCACGCTCGTGCCAGATCCTGTTAAACAGGACCAGCAGACATTCAAGAGAGGACGGAGAAAGGTGCTTCAGCATGTCATAATGGATGTTGTCCGGTCCGACAGATGTTCGGCCGGACCGATTCAGGGCAATCTTCAGTTCGACGGCAGTCAGCGGGCTGTTATAATCGGCAGCGGAAAACGGGCCAAAGGAAACCTTGGACCGTTCAAGCCGCGGCTGTACCTGCCGGAACGAAGCAGCGTAATTGCGGCTGCTGGACACCGAAGAAAATGCGGCGCCCAGACAGTCAGCAATACCCTGAGCGTCAGCAACCGTTCCTCCACCACTCTCAAGAATGGAGATTTCCCCAGAAGGGTACCTACCCCGAATCTTGCGGATCCTGTCCCAAACGATCTTAGAGCTGGTAGTGGTGTTAATCCCGGATACGTATCGTATCCAAGATTCCCGTTGGCTACGACGACGGACCAAACGCGCGTAAGATTTGGCTCTCTTGAAAGCAAGTAGGTTCGCGTCGGTGGGGTACCGACGAAACCTACCCCAAGCCCGATGTTGGGCCTGACGAGCTGCCTTGCAAGTGGAATTCCACCAAGGTCGCGGACAACGTGGAAGTGTAGTCGAAGACTTAGGGATGGTAAAGTCTGCCGCGAGCACAATACAATCCGTAACCGCCGCAACAGCTTCATCGATCGTACCCGAGGTCACCATGTCTGGAGTAATGGTCGCTGAAGCCGTGAATGAGTCCCACTTGGCGCGATCGATAGCCCATCTAGCAGGGCGAGTAGGATGACGGTACCCGTCACCTGCTAGACGGAGAAAGATGGGAAAATGATCACTGCCAAGGGGATCATCAGACACGCTCCAGGACCAGTCAGGATATAACGATGGCGAACTCAAGGACAGATCAATGGCTGAGTACGAGCGGGTGGGTTCATGAAAATAAGTGACTGCCCCGGTGTTGTGGAGACAGAGGGACGTGTTGGAGAGAAGGGACTCAACAACACGGCCCCTGGAGTCACGAGTGGTAGAGCCCCACAACGGATTGTGTGCATTGAAATCTCCGAAGATGAAGAAAGGAGGCGGCAGCTGGTCGACTAAATCTTCCAGATCCGAAAGGCTCACTGCTGCATTCGGTGGCATGTAAATGGAACACACTGTGAACAGTGTGTTCACAGACAGTCTCACTGCCACTGCCTGCAAAGATGTCCGAAGGACAACTGCAGTGACAGGAATACCATGAGGAACAACAACGGCCACTCCTCCGCAGGCGATGACACCTTCCTCATGATCTTTGCGGAAAATGGAATATCTGCGCAGCGGAAAAGTGTCCGTTGTTCGAAGCTTAGTTTCCTGGAGGCAAACGCACACAGGTGTGTGCGAAGACAGTAAACCTTTCAGATCATCAATTCTAGGTCGCAGACCTCGGCAATTCCACTGAACGAGCGTAGCCATAATGAAAAATAAAAGGAAAGGATGAAAAACGAAAATGACAGACGACTAGAATGTCTCCGAGTCGTCCATCAGCTCCTGACCATCTGCAATGTCCGGAGGCAACACAGGGCTGTGCTTACTCACACAGGGCCGCGCTACCGGGGGTCTTTGTGGTGTTACCCCGCTCTGTTTCGAGGGGGACGATCCTGGTTTTACCTTTGCCGGCTTCTTCCTAGATGCGCCCTGGGACTGTGTCCCAGTGCTGGCAGAGGATGTTGTCTGCACAGAGGATGTTTTAGGCGTCGATGTTGATGGCGCCTTGGATTCAATGCGGCGAGACTTCAGAGCCTCCATTCCGGCAGCAACGATGTCCCCAAAATCATAAGGACACCGCGCTGGGAGGGACACATCAGTCTGCACCGCAACAGTAGCCTTCTGGACCACAACCGATGCATAGGAGCGCCGGCCTGTTGGTAGAGGAGCTATCCGCCGTCTGGCTTCAGGATAAGACAGATGTTCTGTCGTCTTCAGGCGTTGGAGAGCCTGCTCCTCGATCCACTTTGGGCACTGCTTAGAAGAAGCCGGGTGAGAACCCTCGCAATTGACACAATGATCCGCCTCAGCGGAGCAGTCCGCCAAAGAGTGTTCAGGCGACCCACAGCGTCCACACTTCGCTACATTACGGCAAGACTGCTGGGAGTGACCGTAATGCTGGCACTTGAAACATCTCAAGGGGTTCGGAATGTACGGGCGAACATCGAGCCGCAAATACCCCGCCTTGATGGAAGTCGGCAGGGTAGGGGAGTCAAAAGTGAGCACGATGTTCCGGGAGGGAATAGACTTCCCATCCCGCCGGAAAAGAATGCGGCGAACCCCAGTGACATGTTGTTCCCACGGAACAAGGAAGTCCTGTCTGCACCCCAGGAGACTGAGGCGAGGATCTTGAGGATGGACAAAGCTCTCAGACAGGAAGTGCGGAGTCGTCGAACGTGCGAGCGAAAGGTGAGCGCACGGTCGACGGTCAAACCAAGGAACTTGGTTTCCGGCAAAACTGGAATGGCTGCATGGTCCAAATAGAGTTCTGGATCGGGGTGGAGGCCACGCCTCCGGCAGAAATGGACACACGCTGTCTTTTCAGCAGAAAGAACGAAACCATTGTTGTTCGCCGCTTTAACTATCTGGTTAATTGCAGACTGCAGCTGCCTTTCAATGAAATGCATGCTTGATGACGAGCAGAAGATGTGAAGGTCGTCAACATAAATGGTAGTCGAAACCGTAGGAGGAAGATTTTTAAGCAAACAATTAATGCGGAGGATGAACAGAGTCACCGAAAGAATGCTGCCTTGAGGAACACCTTGTTCTTGATGGAAGAAGGCAGAGAGCGTTGTACCGAGGCGCACCTGGAACACACGGTTACGAAGAAAGTTGGCAATGAAGGTTGGCAGGTTTCCCCGCAACCCATTCTCGTGGAGGTCACGGAGGATACCGTGACGCCACGCTCTATCGTAAGCTTTTTCGATGTCAAAAAGACAGACACCAGGTGCTGCCTACGCACGAATGCCTCTCGAACAGACGTCTCAAGGAGCAGGAGATGGTCAGGAGCTGAACGATGACGACGGAAGCCGCTTTGTGATGGCGACAGAATTTGATGTTCTTCTAGGAAGTAAATTAGCCTAGAATTAACCATGCGTTCAAGGATTTTGCACAGACAGCTAGTGAGGGCAATTGGCCGGTAACTAGAGGGAGACTTGGGGTCTTTGCCAGGCTTGGGAAAAGGTAAAACAAAAGCTTTTCGCCAGGAGTCCGGGAAACTGTGCTCCAACCAAATGCGGTTGAAAAGCACTAACAGATTCTCGAGAGACGACTGCGATAGATGACGGATCATGTCATAGTGGATGCCATCGGGACCTACAGATGTTGCACCGGACCGATGCAGAGCCACTCGGAGTTCAACCATGCTGAAGGGGGAGTTATACTCGGTGTTATGAAAAGGCGCAAAGGAGAGTCTCTGGCACTCAGCAGCTGGTCTAGTCCTCTGAAAGGAGAGAGGGTACGCCTCAGAACTGGAAACAGAGGCAAACGCCCTACCCAAACCATCCACTATCTCCCCGACTTCAGCATACGTGCAGCCGTTACTCTCGAGAATAGAGATCTGATGGGAACCACAGTTTCCCCGAATCCTACGAATTTTTTCCCAAACAGTTTTTGAACTGGCACGTGAATTGATCGATGAAACGTACTTTATCCAAGACTCCCTCTTGCTTCGTCGACGCACCAACCGAGCGTAAGATTTTGCTCTTTTAAATTCAACGAGATTAGCATCGGTTGGATACCGCCGAAATGTACACCAGGCCTTATGTTGAGCTCTCCTAGCCGCTGTGCAATCAGAGGTCCACCAAGGTTTCGGACGTCTTGGGAGCGTCGTTGATGTCTTTGGGATAGAGAGATCCGCTGCCTGAATGATACACGTGGTGACATCAGTAACAGTTGCATCGATTGACCCTCGGGTCACCATGACAGAAGGTATCACTGCGGACGATGTGAAGACCTCCCACTTGGCACGATCCATCCTCCATCGAGGAGGGCGGGAAGCAGAAGATGGCACGCTCTCATTATAGCCAAGTACAATTGGAAAGTGGTCGCTCCCATGGAGGTCGTTGCACACCGTCCACGACCAGTCAGCAATAACTGATGGTGAACCCAAAGATAAATCGATCGCACTGAAACTTCGTGTAGGCTCGTGGAAATAAGTGTCAGCTCCGGTGTTAAAAAGGCACAGGGAGGTCGAGGACAGAAGAGATTCGATCCTACGGCCTCGTACGTCTGTTCTGACACTACCCCACAATGGATTATGAGCATTGAAGTCACCCAGAAGAAGAGCAGGTGACGGCAGCTGCCCAACTAAGCTCTCAAGAACGGACACGCTCACGTCCTCATCCGGCGGCAGATAGACGCTGCAAACAGTTAGAGGCACAGGCATGGTTTGCCTCTGTTTCCAGTTCTGAGGCGTACCCTCTCTCCTTTCAGAGGACTAGACCAGCTGCTGAGTGCCAGAGACTCTCCTTTGCGCCTTTTCATAACACCGAGTATAACTCCCCCTTCAGCATGGTTGAACTCCGAGTGGCTCTGCATCGGTCCGGTGCAACATCTGTAGGTCCCGATGGCATCCACTACGACATGATCCGTCATCTATCGCAGTCGTCTCTCGAGAATCTGTTAGTGCTTTTCAACCGCATTTGGTTGGAGCACAGTTTCCCGGACTCTTGGCGAAAAGCTTTTGTTTTACCTTTTCCCAAGCCTGGCAAAGACCCCAAGTCTCCTCTAGTTACCGGCCAATTGCCCTCACTAGCTGTCTGTGCAAAATCCTTGAACGCATGGTTAATTCTAGGCTAATTTACTTCCTAGAAGAACATCAAATTCTGTCGCCATCACAAAGCGGCTTCCGTCGTCATCGTTCAGCTCCTGACCATCTCCTGCTCCTTGAGACGTCTGTTCGAGAGGCTTTCGTGCGTAGGCAGCACCTGGTGTCTGTCTTTTTTGACATCGAAAAAGCTTACGATAGAGCGTGGCGTCACGGTATCCTCCGTGACCTCCACGAGAATGGGTTGCGGGGAAACCTGCCAACCTTCATTGCCAACTTTCTTCGTAACCGTGTGTTCCAGGTGCGCCTCGGTACAACGCTCTCTGCCTTCTTCCATCAAGAACAAGGTGTTCCTCAAGGCAGCATTCTTTCGGTGACTCTGTTCATCCTCCGCATTAATTGTTTGCTTAAAAATCTTCCTCCTACGGTTTCGACTACCATTTATGTTGACGACCTTCACATCTTCTGCTCGTCATCAAGCATGCATTTCATTGAAAGGCAGCTGCAGTCTGCAATTAACCAGATAGTTAAAGCGGCGAACAACAATGGTTTCGTTCTTTCTGCTGAAAAGACAGCGTGTGTCCATTTCTGCCGGAGGCGTGGCCTCCACCCCGATCCAGAACTCTATTTGGACCATGCAGCCATTCCAGTTTTGCCGGAAACCAAGTTCCTTGGTTTGACCGTCGACCGTGCGCTCACCTTTCGCTCGCACGTTCGACGACTCCGCACTTCCTGTCTGAGAGCTTTGTCCATCCTCAAGATCCTCGCCTCAGTCTCCTGGGGTGCAGACAGGACTTCCTTGTTCCGTATTTACCATTCTCTCATTCGGTCTAAACTGGATTATGGCTGTATGGTGTATGGCTCTGCGCGGCCTTCCGTTCTCCGGCCGTTGGATACCATCCACCATCAAGCGCTGCGTCTTTGTACGGGAGCCTTTCGTACGTCACCCATTCCCAGCCTTTATGCCGACGCGAACGAACCGTCGCTTCATTTACGCCGTCTGCAGCTGTCTCTTCAATTTTACCTGAAACTTAAATCACTCACAGACCATCCTTTATACGATGCAGTTTTTCATCCCCAGCATGCTCGTTTGTTCGAGATCCGTCCCTCGTGCATTCGAACCTTCGGTCTTCGTATGGCGGCCGTAGCTCGTGATGCAGGGCTCGACTTGTCACTCGTTGGAGAGACCAGGGGCTTTGAGGATTCTCCATGGCATCCTCTTGGTGTCATGGTCGATACCAGCTTTACATCTTTTGACAAGTCCTCAACCCCTGCGTCAGTGTACCAGCAGCTCTTCGCCGAACACCGTTACGTCAATGCAGACTTTATTCCTGTTTTCACCGATGGATCTAAGGCAGCTGGTGTCGTTGGATGCGCCGCCGTCTGCATTGACGAAGTTTCTGTTGCCCGCATTCCTGCCGAGGCCACGGTGTTTTCGGCGGAGATGCATGCTGTGTATCTTGCACTTGTTCACGTGCAGTCGAGCTCTCATCAGCGTGCTATTGTGTACACTGATTCGTTGAGTGTTGTGCAATCATTGTCATCTTTGGATTTCTCTGGCCACCCACTTCTTTTTACCGTACGGAGACTTCTTCGTTCTTTGCTCGAGGCTGATGTCCAGATTCGGTTCTGCTGGATTCCTGGGCATGTTGGGATCCCAGGGAACGAGTCTGCTGATGCTGCTGCTAGATCTGCCTCTTCTTTGGTCGTCACACCCTTGCCACTGTTTCACCGTGATTTTCGCTTTCTTGTTCACGATCATATCAGACGAACGTGGCGAAGTCTGTGGGACCAACAGGTGGAGAATAAACTGCACCGTGTTAAACCCATCCTTGGAGTCTGGAAATCATCGTGTCGCCGGAACCGTAGGGAAGAAGTTGTTCTTGCGCGTCTCCGCATTGGGCATTGTCGCTTCACGCATAGCTGTTGCTGTGTGGCGACGCTGCCCCAATGTGTGAGGCGTGCGACTGTTTACTCACCGTCTCTCATGTTTTGTGCAGTTGTGTTCGTTTTCGTCAGCATCGGTTTCACTATTTTCAGTCTCATCTGCTGGACGAGGACGCAGCTACGCTTCAAAAGCTTTTGGGCGACCACTGCGACACTTTCGCAGTATTTTCCTTTTTAAAACAGATTAACGTTTTAAAACTTATTTAAAAAAAAAAAAAAAAAAAAAAAAAAAAAAAAAAAAGTTATATTATAATGGTAAATTAATAAAGTTATATATAAACCTAATAAACTAACTAGTCTTCACAACATCTTTCATCATCCTCTTTTCTAACTTTTACCAAGCCTGTCTGCTCTTAATCATTTCACCCCGCTTTTTAAAATCTTTAGCTGATAGTTCTGTGTCTGGCGCTCTTTGGCCAAGCCTGGCCCTTGCGCCACTAAAATCAATTAACTAACTAACTAACGAGATACGCACCGCAACGGCTTGTAAAGATGTTGAGACCGCAACGGGAGAAACTGGAACACTGTGGGGGACAAGAATGGCAACTCCCCCGCAAGCTATATCTCCTGAAACATTATCTTTCCGAAATGCACTGTAGCCTCGAACTGAGAGCAGGTCTGATGGTTTAAGTTTTGTCTCCTGGAGGCAAAGGCACACCGGAGAGTACGACGAAAGCAGATGTTTGACGTCGTCATATTTTGTCCGAAAACCTCGACAGTTCCATTGAACGATTGAAACCATGATTTGAGGGGTAGATAGGAAGAAAGAAACGTGGGTCAAATGAACTGAAGAGGCCTAGAAGGCCTCGGAGTCCATGAATTCCTCAGTCTGGTCTGCAGTGCCCCTCGGCAGCGTGGTAACCGGGGGAAGGACTGGGGGGTGTCTGGAGGATGAAGACCGGGACTGATTCGTTCCGGCTTGAACCTTTGTTTGAGATTTAGTGGCTGAGGATTGTTTGGCCTTGCCTTTGTGTCTAGCAGGCGAGGGATCAGGGCTCGTAGAACGGGAAACCTGTTCTGCAACAGCGCGCTTGGGCGAGGATGCAGGACCCCGAGCATTGGTCTGTGGTGGCAAAGATAAACTGTCAGTGGTGGAAAGTCGAAGGGCCTTCAGCCCAGCAGCATAAATATCCTCGAGAGAGAAAGGGCAGTCTTTTGAGTATAGTGATGTCTGTCTGAGTGGCAATGGATGTTTTAGGAGCCACAACGGAAGAGTAGGTGCGTGCGCTTGGAGCAGCGGGAACGACCTTCCGTCGAGCTTCAGGGTAGGACAGGTGTTCAAGTGTCTTAACCTCCTGAATCTTCCGCTCCTCAATCCACTTCGGACAGTTCTTGGCATTGGCAGCATGGTCGCCTTTGCAGTTCACACAATGGGCAGCTGCAGCAGAGCAGTCAGACTGAAGATGGTCGTGTGAACCGCAACGATTGCAAGTAGCAGCACCACGGCAAGACTGCTGGGAGTGCCCGTACACTTGGCATCGGTAGCAACGAAGGGGGTTAGGAATGTACGGGCGCACAGAGCAGTTCAAATAGCCCGCATGGATGGAAGATGGAAGAGTCGGGCGATCAAAGGTCAGAATCACTGTTCTGGAGTTGACCAGCTCCCCGTTTCGGCGGAACTTGATCCGACGAACCGCTGTGACACCTTGGTTGGCAAGCTCCTCCAGAAATTCTTCCTCTGAAACATCCACGAGGTCGCGCTCGGAGATGACACCTCTGGATGAATTCAGGGACTGATGAGGTTTGATGTCCACAGGGACACCACCCAAGTTGGAGACTCCCAAGAGCAATGAACCATGGCGTGGACTTGACATTTCCACCAATATATCTCCCGATTTTAACTTCTTCACACTAGTTGGTGACGCAACCGCTCCTTGCAGGGCTTTTTGAATCCAGAAGGGAGATTTGGAGCCAAGCTTGTGAGATTCTTCCCGTGCATGGATTGATAAAAAATCGGGCAGTGTCCGGCGGCAAAGTACGCAGTTTCTTATTGGTGGGGTTAGGATCCGTGTCCAAAGATTTCTTTAGTTTGACAGAAGGGGGAATAGTTGAAGAATCCATATATAATGCGAAAAAAATTCATCCGCCAGCTTCCCCGCCCACTACCGAGCCCAACAGGGGAGAGCCGGAGGTCCGCAGGCCAACATGGGCGCAGGACACGGCCCTAGGGTTAGGCGGCGGATATAGCATGTTGATCGTGCAGACATGCGCTCAGCGAGTACCGCGACTTTCCCGGGTCTTGGTAATACCCCTTTGGCATGCCCACACTATCCCCAAACTCACCCCGTCGTACGAAATGACAAGCCGATTGACTAGGAGGTAGGTTAGTTCCTAGCCTCCCGTTTAGGGTGAAGCAGGGGGCAAAGAGGAGTGTTGGCGACTGGTGACAACTATAGCCTGGCCCCCAGTAACCTCAGCCTCCAGCATCCCCTTTTCCACCTGTACGGGTCACCGCACACGGCAAACGTGCAGGTAGGTCTAGCTAACCAGCCCGAAGAAACGAAGAGGGAACAGAAAATGAAAAAGAAAAGGAAGAGGAGTAGAAAATAGAGAAAAAGGGAGTGGAGAAGAAAGCAAAAACAGGAAAGTGAGAGGAAAGGGCTGGCGCATAATCACAACCTCAGCAACCTACAGGACTGAGGCGGGAGCGTGGCGAGATAACAACAACAACCACAAATGGAAAAAGATTTTAAACACTACTGTCGGCTCGGGCCGTGGGGTCGCCACTCCCCATCAGCTGGATGAACAGCTGTCCCTTCGGTGGTATCATCGTATCAAGACGAAATCAAAACAGAAACAGCCACAGGGTCAGCTCGGGCCGTGGGGGCGCCGCTCCCCAAATAACTGGAAAACCAGTTATCCCCGTGCGGGGACAAAGGGCTGCACGGGTTGTGGCAGAGAGACTTAACAACTGCGGCAAAACTACGCTGTCGGGTGTTGGGAATACCCAACTTGGCTTTGGCAGCAGGGTACGAGAGGCCTTCCAGGGTCTTGAGGCGCTGGATCGCCATCTCATCCTTCCATTTCATACAGTTGCGGGAGTAAGCTGCATGGGCCTCACCGCAGTTAACACAGCAGGCCGCAGAAGTGCAACCTTCCCCGTCATGTTCACCGGAGCCACAATTAGCGCAACGAGCGGAACTCTTACAGAATCGTTGTGAATGCCCGTACCTCTGGCACCTGAAACAGCGCAGAGGACTGGGAATGTACGGGCGAACTGCACAGACCAAGTAGCCTGCTTTGATTTCTGTCGGAACTTTCGGGGAGTCAAAAGTCAAGATGACATTTTTGACTTAATCATGGAACCATCACGCCGGAACATCATACGACGTGCAGCAATAACACCTTGATCAGCAAGTTCAGTCACGAATTCGTCTTCACTGCATGGCAAGAGATCAAACTCCGAAATCACACCCCGAGAGGTGTTAAGAAACGGGTGAGGTGTCACTTTCACAGGAATGCCTTGAAGACTAGTGAGGTTCAGAAAAGTGTTACTCTGAGAAACACTGCAAGTTTGGACAAGCAGGTCCCCAGAGCGAAGCTTCCTCACAGACTTCAAGGGGCCAACCGCAGCGTCCAAAGCTTTAGAAATGAAAAAGGGAGATCTGGTGGACAGTCTCTCATTCGGATCGATGGATTCTACAAGCAAGTGAGTAGCATGCGTAGTCACAGCAATTGAGGGGAGACGACGCTTCGGAGCGACTGGTACAGCTGCCGAAGAAGAGGTTCCACATTCTTGGTCCAGGTCAAGGTCTAAAGACCGTTTAAGGGTATGAGACTTGGTAGGTTGAGAAGACGAAGGAGTGTCGTTGGCAACTATCATTTTGTCAGGTGACTTAAATTTGGAGTTTTTGTTCTTTTTACCCATGGAAAAAAGGAGGAAGATTCGTCTGCAGACTACTCCACCCACCACCGAGCCCTACAAGGGAGAACTGGAGGTCTGCAAGCCAAGAAAATGACGCTGGACACAGTTCTGGAGCTTATACGTTGCAGATATAGTCCGTTGGCTGTGATCACACGCACTCGGCGGACACTTCGGCCTCCGGGTACCGTCATGCCAACGCCTTTGGCATGATCCCACAGCCCCCGGGCTCACCCTGCCGTGCTATACGACAAAAAAGCCGCTAAAGCCGTGTACACAACTTGGTACAAGACTTCTGACTAGAGGTGGGTTAGTCTCTAGCCTCCCGTTTACAGCGAAGCCGGGGTCGAAGAGGAGTGTTGGTACACAGGAGGCACTTATCCGGTCTCCTGCGACCTCAGCCGCCAGACATCCCATTTCCGCCTCACGGGTCTCCGCACGCGGCAAACATGCAGGTAGGTCTAGCGCCCAAACCAGCGAAAAGGAAAAAAGAAATCCAAAGAAGACAAATCCTGTCAGGGAACCTAAACGGAATCTCAGCAACCTACGAACTGAGCGGTTAATATAAATCAGTTAGTGGTGGAGGGTAACAAAACCACAAGACCGGGGTGTTAGTGCATAACGTGGTAGCGATTAGGTAAAGTATACAACACGGGCAACTAGCCAGTGGAGAAAATAAATAAAAACGAAAAAAGCGAGACACAAGACCAGCTCGGGAACGTGGGGCCGCGACTCCCCAACAGCTGGATGAACAGCTGTCCCTGCAAACACCAAAATAAAAAACAAGCGGTGGCGTGACATCAGATGGTGACCAGTCACAAGGTCAGCTCGGGCCGTGGGGGCGCCGCTCCCCAAATAACTGGAAAACCAGTTATCCCCGTGCGGGGGAGGAGGGGGACAGAACCGTCACTCTCCTCCCCCCACACTCCTCTGCAATGCTGGCAGAGGGCAGGGACGAACTGTCACTCTCTTCCCCCCATGGTCCTCTGCAATGTTGTTTGAGGCTGGGGACGAACTGTCACTCTCCTCCCCCTATGTTCCTCTATGGTGGGTGAGGGTGGGGACCGCGCTGAGTCCGAGACAGCTGCAAAGTCGGCCATGATGGCCGCGACATGTGGATGGACACTGCACACCTTAGAGGATTGAGGGCCGACTCTCCAGCACGTGCAGGCCTTCCGCTGGGAACTGGAAGAGTCGGTCGTCTTCAAAGAGAAGGCGCAGACTCAGCTGGTCGAATAAGCTGGAGCTCGGTGAAATCCACCTGTGTCGCTTGTTCAACTGTAGATCGCTTGGCAAGTGCGGCGAGAGCTACAGGGCGCGGAACAAAGGGCTGCACGGGTGGTGGCTGAGACTGAACAACTGCGGCAAAACTACGCTGTCGGGTGTTGGGAATACCCAACTTGGCTTTGGCAGCAGGGTACGAGAAGGCCGTCCAGGGTCTTGAGGCGCTGGATTGCCATCTCGTCCTTCCATTTCATACAGGTGCGGGAGTAAGCCGCATGGGCCTCACCACAGTTAACACAGGAGGCCGCAGAGAGGTGCAACCTTCCCCGTCATGTTCACTGGAGCCACAATTTGCGCAACGAGCGGAACTCTTACAAAAACGTTGGGAATGCCCGTACCTCTGGCACCTGAAACAGCGCAGAGGACTGGGAATGTACGGGCGAACGCCACAGACCAAGTAGCCAGCCTTGATGTCCGGTCGGAACCTTCGGGGAGTTAAAAGTCAAGATAGCATTTTTAGACTTAATTAAAGAACCATCGCGCCGAAACATCATACGGCGCGCAGCAATAACACCTTGATCTGCAAGTTCAGTCACCAATTCTTCTTCACTGCATGGCAAGAGATCAAACTCAGAAATAACACCCCGAGAGGTGTTAAGAAACGGGTGAGGTGTCACTTTGACAGGAATGCCTTGAAGACTAGTGAGGTGCAGAAAAGTGTTACTCTGAGAAACACTGCAAGTTTGGACAAGCAGGTCCCCAGAGCGAAGCTTCCTCACAGACCTCAAGGGGCCAACCGCAGCGTCCAAAGCTTTAGAAATGAAAAAGGGAGATCTGGTGGACAGTCTCTCATTCGGATCGATGGATTCTACAAGCAAGTGAGTAGCATGCGTAGTCACAGCAATTGAGGAGACGACGCTTCGGAGCGACTGGTACAGCTGCCGAAGAAGAGGTTCCACATTCTTGGTCCAGGTCATGGTCTAAAGATCGTTTAAGGAGTATGAGACTTGGTAGGTTGAGAAGACGAAGGAGAGTCGTTGTCAACTATCATATTCACAGGTGTCCGAAATTTGGAGTTTTGTTTT